>OY284475.1:36927376-37244429 GCA_958336345.1 Dorcus parallelipipedus
GGGAGTTTTGTGAATGGATTATAACAGTAATGTTTATGGACTTTTTTTATTACATTAGAATTATTTAATGTGACTGTTGAATCATATAAGGACAAGGTAAAATAATACTGAGATAGTGTATAGTTGATATCGTTCGCTAAAAGAGATATAGAAAGATATAAATGCAGCATCGCGTCAAGAGAGATCGCATTTATAAGAGTAAAGTAAAGCGAAAAGGTCGTGGCTTACTTTAATTAATAAGCTGCCAATTGAATTACATATATCAGGTTATAACTATTGCGGGCCAGGTACAAAACTGGAAAAAATCAGGGATAGGCCGATTCTGGAACCTCCTCGATGATCTTGACTTACATTTCAAAATCGGTCAAGGTCAGGGGTAGGCCGATTCTGGAACCTCCTCCGACTTTGACCTACATTTTCAGAGGATAGGCCAATTCTGGAACCTCCTCCGACCTTGACCTACATTTTCTGAGTCAAGGTCCGAGGAGGTTCCAGAATCGGCCTATCCCCTCTACTTTTATAATTTGTAACTTGTAACAGGTATGAACTGACATTCAACAATGAATGTCATAATTTCGATTCTCAATTGTTTATTGCCTAGCAATTTCACTTTTCCTCTCCGATCGTTCAGAATTTATTGTTTGAGTATGGATTACTTCATCAAACTAATTTCTGTTAAAATATAAATTAATTTTTTATATCAACATATAACATGTACTACTGTTGAAAAGAAAAAAAATCCTATTTAATGATGTATCACTCCCCCTATATTGCCATTTAAAAAAATTTCATGTCAACTTCCCCGAAATAAACTTTAATTGAGAGAACGCTGTGAAATATACACATGCGAAAGTTTGAGATTTTTTAAAAAATAAACTAGGAGGTTTTACATCGCAATTTTTTGTATGTTGCGTAAAAACCTTTGGGAATTAACGTCCTGAAGAAATTTTTAAAAAATTTTCATGTCAAATACCCCGAAATAAACTTTTATTGACAGAACGCTATGAAATATACGCACGCGAAAGTTTGAGATTTTTTAAAAATAAACTAGGAGGGGTTACATTGCAATTTTTTTATATGTTGCGTAAAAGCCTTTGAGAATTAACGCCCTGAAGAAATTTTCCAAAAATTTTCATGTCAACTACCCCGAAATAAACTTTTATTGATAGAACGCTGGGAAATGTACGCACGCGAAAGTTTGAGACTTTTTAAAAAATAAACTTGGAGGGGTTACATCGCAATTTTTTTATATGTTGCGTAAAAACCTTTGGGAATTATCGCCCCGAAGAAATTTTCCAAAAATTTTCATGTCAACTACCCAGCAATAACGCTTTTATTGTCAGAGCGCTGTTACTTTATACTAAGTTTATTGGTGAACTAAATAAAGTCTCTGTTTATTTTAAGTAATTTTGGGAAAAAGAGGCTCTACTTCTGTGTTAGTATTAAGGAATAAATGCTGGAATTTATGAAATAATGCCCACGTGCGATTTACGTTTATGTCGTCCGGTGATAAAGTTTACGATTTTTATTGCTGGAAATCTATTGCTAACTTCACATCGGTCATATTCGAACTACACTTACACCTCAACAGATTTCGAACATGAGGAATTTTCACCTACCAGTAGAGAAGAAAGATGCTCCACAAGAGATATTCTAAGTGAAGCTCATGCTGTTATACAGCCACTTATACATGAAGATGATAATCTTTAAATTCGAGTTTTTCTTTGTTTAATGAAATATTTTTGTATACTATGCAGATCGTGTAATTTTTAGTCCAGTCAGTCCTAAGCTACAAAGTATATAACTAATGGTGCAGGATGCTTGCATAGAGCGCAGCGCTGTAATTATTGGAGCAGTTGGTTTCTATTGACTGCTATTACACGCACTATTCTTATAATTTATATAATTTGTATTGAAGTAAACTTTGTGCACCTTAATAAATTCTTGCAGCACTTATATATGTATACCGCCTGGTAAAAATTTTAAAATAGTTGTTTTTGGAACCCTATAAAACACGGCCAATGAATTGAAACTATCTCCTGTAGCTAAAAATCGTAAAGTTATTTTAGCTTTATGTAGGCAGGTAAAGCCTCTCCTGGTAACTTTGTATTTTGGTTTGAAATTAACGGCTTCATTTTATTGATATTGACTCTTAAATAATTACTACTTATCAAATACACTCCCAATTTTCAATATGAAAGTGTAAACGTCACCGGGAGTTTTGTGAATGGACTATACGTGGAAAATGTAGGTCGAGTCGGAGGAGGTTCCAAACCGATTTTGAAATATAGGTCAACCTCGCATTCCTGACTTGGACCGAATTGGAAATGTAAAACCGCAATGATTTTCCTTTTTGTCTAGAGAATATAATTCCACCAAATGTAAAGTACAGTAAACTTATTCCAAATCTTTATAACACATAATTATTACAATCCAGTATTAATTTTTCTAACTAGCTACATTTTTTAAGAATAAAAAATTATATCTGTCTGTGCAATTAGTAAAAATTATTCTTATTTCTTAATCATACTTACATTTTGATTGCTTCCCTTAAAATAATGACGTAACAAACATTTTAAAAAATCAAATGAGTGTGCGTTGTTTTATATAATCAGAGTCAAGGTCGGAGGAGGTTCCAGAATCGGCCTATCCCTGACCTTGATCGATTTTGAAATGTAAGTCAAAATCACATCAATGAACTCTTGGAAAATTTAGGTCAAGTCGGAGGAGGTTCCAGTTCGATGTTGAAATGTAGGTCAACATTGCCCTTCAGGTTTGGATATTCTAAAACCAGTCTACTTAAAAATTGTACAGGAGTACATATGCGATAAATCAAGGTCAACGCCTGAATTTTTTTACTTTTTTTATTGTGTCTGACATTAATAACGAGTGATCAATCATTTCTAATCAAGTGACCTATGGAAATAAAATCGTGTGTCTTTGATTAGTTCGTTATAATGCCATTTGATTTATTTATATTGCATTCCTATACCAAATCTAACTGCTGTTTTATGTATTATATTTTTTTTATAAATTTGGACATCAAATCCCAAGTTCACATTTCCCAGAAAAGAAGCACGCGCCAAGAGCAACGAAAAGCCGTTCTTTTGTAAACATAAGTGAATTCTGCGTTTTAAATCATTAAAGATAATGTTTACTTGTTGAAACCGGTAGCTATATTACACATATTAATAATTAGGAAGTACTTTTCGTTACCATACTACAAAAAATAAGTGTTTAGTTAAAGTTATTGTTTTTAAATTTAAGAAAAAGCAATTATTATCTTTTGGAATTTACAATAAAATTGTATTCGTATTCTGGCTATATCAGACTGCCCGGTGCTCTGATTAAAGCCTAATCCACAATTGCCCGGGAACGAGAACACGAACCGCAACGGGAACGTTAAAAAAGTCAAATCATGTCATAATCATACAAGTGTCCACAATGCATCGGTCTATACGGTAACGCTAATAAAGCTCCATAACGGGAACGTAAAAGTTGGTGTTGCGGAGCTTCATTAGCGTTACGTATTTACCGATGCATTATGGACACTTGTACGATTATGAAATGATTTAACTTTTTTAACGTTCCCGTTCTCGTTCCCGGGCAATTTTGGACTAGGCTTAACGATCGCATATGAGCGCAAGTATGCAACGCAACGTAAGTTCCCCACCAGGACTGCCGCTGTATCAAACTGGATGGAACCGAAAAAACTTCGCAAGTCCTCTCACTGCATATCAGACGTGAATACGATCGTAAACAAATGCTTAAATTTTTTCCTGCAATGTAATTAAGACCTCGTTTTCGTATAATGATGTGATTATTTACAAGGGCTCGTGCGGTCACAGACAAGTGTGTGTGAAAGTTGTTTTTCTTGCATTCGTGATTATAACGTGAATTTAATTTAACAGAGAACATTACTATTACGTACGAATATGAGAATCCATAGCAACAATTACAATTTTTAAATTAAACTGTCTTTTTTAAAATAGAACATGAGATGACAAAAATTGGAAATAGTTTCCATAGTAATATGAACAGCAATGTTTCATATTAAAATAAAATCATGGTATAATTGAGGAGTTGACATTCAAAATGCACTTTGTCCAAACGCGTTTTGTACAATTTTAATTACATTTTAGCACTTATTTCTGAATTGTTAATATTGAGATATTTTTATAAACTGTGCTTCCTACCTTCCCTATTAATATTGTAAACATTACTAAAAAGAAAATTTTTAAATAATCAATAATTGCTAAAATATTGGCTTTTTATATTTTTATGTTTTTTATTTATCGAATTGGACAAATGCCTTTTTGAATGTCAACTCCTCAATTACATATGAATGCGTATTCTAAAACCAATCTACTCAAAAAATGTATCCGTATACTTAAGGAGGGTATACAGGGTGATTGAAATTCGAGGGCCAACATGGGGATCTCGCTTATTATAAGAGATAGAGAATCGGTTAAATTGAGGCAAAGTTGCCAAATTTCATGCTGATTAATAATCTGTTAAGAAATTTGAAATATCTCGAACGGTATCTTCACAATCGAAGAAAAACGAAAAATTGTGTGTATAAGTTCAAAGTTGCAGACAATGTGCAACTCTCGCGGTGAGTTAATATTTTACTGTAAACATAGTATTCTCGTGACCGTGGTGTGGAGTTAGAGTTACAGGAACATGTTTGAGTGTAGTCAGTGCGGAAAAGAATTTACTCGAATTGATAATATGAACCGTCATAAGCGTACGGCATGTAAAGGTAAACGCTTGAAATTAAGTGAGTCTGCCGGTCCTTCTAAAGTCATTGATCCTGTAAATGTTATAAAATGTGATGTGTGCGACATATACATTAGCAAGAAATGTTTATCAGCACATTTACTTAGTAATTCACATAAGAGTAATGCTTTTGTAATCGTTGATAACGGTGTCAAAAAAATTGCTGGTGCATTCGGTGACAAAATTGTTACATACCGGATCACCGAACCCTACAATTATGTGGATGTTGACGATTTTGCGTATAATGTTCGAGAAAAAGTTGTTCATTGGTTCAACATTGGTTCAAAGCTTATTAGACATCCATAAAGCAATAAAATGGAATGTGGAAATTTTCGGACTATATTTCTTAAATTCTAAGGAAAGCACTGAAATATAGTCTTTTAACACGAAGAATAAAATAATTTGTTTCGGAACGGACATCTATAGCATATATAGAGACTGCGTAAACGAAATCCAAGTAAAAATGTCCGAATTTCAAGAACGAGACTCAGATAAAAAGATAATACATTCTTCTTACAAATAATACTGTAACGATTTTAAAGGTTCTATTGTTTTTATTTTAATCAAAACACGAAATAGTTAATAATCTAATTTATTTAAAAGTAACACTAATTAACACTAACTTAAACAATAATTTATTTATAAACTAATAAGTAATTTATGTTAACAGCCGAGCGAAAATTTATAACGCGACCTCGATTCCGAACTGTCCACTTGCTTAATTAATTTCGAACTGTCTCTCGTTCGGCTGCGTGCATTTTTATATGCCGGGGTTGTTTCTCGCGAACATTCTCGCTCGCGACGGAAGATCATCAGATCATCGCTGACGTGATGTCGAAGCTTCTCGTCTAAGACGCGTAGGTGTTGACGCATCAGACGGGCTGGGACCGCAATCGTCACACTGCCCTATTCTTAAAAACGTTTCGTCTCGGAACGTTCCTTGTGATAGCCTTGAAGGAGAATGTCGAAATCGGCATGCTGGTCCCTCTTTACAACATCCGGTCTGGAAGAAATAGCAGTCTACGGTTTTCCTACTGCCAACAGCTGCCTGTGGGTGGTGACTGCAGACTAGAACTTCAATTCCCGTTCCGTTGAAGATGACTTCTATCATGCTGCGAACGACCCTCCAGTCCAGCCCATCTAGTCCGCAGCCTATCTTGGGAATGGCTAATTTCGTCTCCTTGCCTTCCACCAGCTGTCTCTTCAGGCTCCATAAAGCTCTCCAAATACTGCGATAGTCAGGCTTACTGCTTGATGTCTTCTTGGTGACTAAGTAGTACACGTGTCGTCTTTGTTCCGCCTCCGTGTGGATGATCTGCAGGCTCTTGCCCACCATGGGGTGCTGTCTTAGGAGTTCCTCGACCAGACCAAATTTCTTGCGGAAGACTTGGGCTATCCCCTTGGACATCCTTAGGTCTTCTGCCACACAGTGGGCCAGACTGTAGTCTGGTGACACTTGAAAAAGGTCTTGCTCTCTCTCTGTGGTCACTCCGAATCGCGCCTTACTTCCTGTGGCGTCATGAAACATAAAGGTTTCGAAGTTTTCTTCGGAACCTTGCGTCCGTTGTACTGACCCCTCATTTTCTTCTCCGTTGTAAGGAGCCATTCGGTTGAAGTGGATAACTTTGGGTTTGCCTTGCGGAACCTTCCTGATGCGGTAGATGACATCGTTAATCCGTTTCATCACTCTATAAGGACCTTCCCAAGATGTCTGCAATTTTGGGGACAGACCTCTACGTCTTTGAGGACTGTAAAGCCAAACCAGTGCTCCAGGTTGGTATCCCCCATTCTGAGCATTGATGTCATAATGCTCCTTCATTCGGTCGCTGGCCGTCTGTATATTGTGACGCACTTGATTGTGAATGTCGTCCATTTTCCTGCGTAGGCCGCTAACGTAGTTCTCGTCGGCAGGGACCTCACCGGGCTTCACGCCGAACTTCAAGTCGCAGGGCAGCCTTGGCTCTCGCCCAAATACCACTTTCGCTGGTGTCTCTCCTGTTGTCTCATGAACGGACGAACGGTATGCCAGTAGAAAAAGGGGAATGTACGTGTCCCAGTCTCTCTGATGATCGGAGACAACTTTGGACAAATGTCGGTTGATGGTTCTGTTGAATCTTTCCACCATTCCGTCCGACTGCGGGTGAAGTGCAGTGGTTCTAGTTTTCCGGATGCCGAGCAAAGTACACACGTTCTTAAACAAAGCCGATTCGAAGTTCCTTCCTTGATCTGATTGGAGCTCCATGGGCGCGCCATATCGACTGATCCATTCACGGACAAGGGCTTCAGCAATAGTCATCGCCTCTTGGTTTGGTAGGGCGTATGCTTCAACCCACTTGCTAAAGTAGTCCATCACCACGACGATGTACTTATTTCCACTATTCGTTCGTGGAAATGGACCGGCTACATCTATGGCAATTCTTTCGAAAGGACTTCCCACGTTATACTGTTTCATGGGGGCCTTGCCTCGTCGGTGGGGGCCGTTACTAGCTGCGCAGACTACGCACTTCCTACACCAGTCCTTTATGTCTTCCTTGCAGTTCACCCAGTAGAACCGTTCGCGCACCTTTCCCATAGTCTTCTTGATTCCCAGATGCCCTCCCGAAGTTCCATCGTGAAGCTCCCTCAGAACTTCCGGCACCCTATTCTTGGGGATCAGCAACTGTGTCTTCTGTTCCGTGCCTTCCTGGTTCTCGATGGTTCGTTTCAGAAGACCATGATCTAGCACTATGGAGTCCCACTGCGCCCAGTACGATTTTACGGATGGTGCACTTCCCAAGTAGGCCTTGCCTTCCTACTTTTCCATTCCAGCACCAATTTCAAATCCTGATCGTTCTCCTGGTCTCGTCGCAATTCTTCACCTTGCCATTTGTCGTCTATAACGGCCGTCCTCGCAGTCGTGGCTACTTTCTCCTCCAGACGACTACAATGCTTACAGTCTTCAGCACAAGGTCTTCTCGACAGAGCATCGGCATTTCTATGGCTAGTTCCGGCCCGATGCTGGATTTCAAAATCGTATTCCTGAAGTCGTTCAATCCATCGTGCGACTTGTCCTTCAGGATTCTTGAATCGGAGGAGCCATTTTAAAGCGGCATGGTCCGTCCTCAGGAGAAAGTGTCTGCCGTATAAGTACTTGTAGAAATGTTCTATGGACTTTACCATGGCTAGCAATTCCCTTCTAGTGACACAGTAATTTCGTTCCGGCTTTGACAGGACTTTACTGAAGTAGCCAATCACCTTCTCCTGCCCTTCTTGTATCTGGGACAGTACGCCACCGATACCAACATTGCTAGCGTCAGTGTCCACGATGAACTTGCCTTCTAGGAGAGGGTAACTTAGAATAGGAGCACTTATCAAGTACTGTTTGAGTTGTTCAAAACTAATTTGGCAATGTTGGTCCCATTCAAACGGACGACCTTCTCCGGTGAGTTTTGTCAACGGCTTAGCGATGTCCGCAAATCCGGGAACATAGCGCCGATAGTAAGTGCATAGGCCTAGAAAACTCCTTATCTGGTGTTTATTCTTGGGAGTTGGCCAGTCCTTCACGACCTGAATCTTCACTGGGTCCACGGCGATTCCATCCCCATTAACAATATGGCCTAGATAATTCACTTCCTTCTGGAACAGGTGGCACTTCTTGAGACTAAGCTTTAGTCCAGCTCCGCGAAGCCGCTGGAACACTCCTTCCAGGTTCTTCAGATGGTCGTCGAAAGTTTTCCCCACCACAATTATGTCGTCCAGGTATACCATGCACGTTGTCCAGGACAGACCCCCCTTCAGAACCGTCTCCATCAGCCTCTCGAATGTCGCTGGGGCATTATATAAGCCAAACGGCATCACCGTGAATTGCCATATGCCCATACCAAGGGAAAACGCCGTTTTTTCTCGATCTTCGGGCGCTAGTTCCACTTGCCAATAACCACTCTTTAGATCCAAGGTTGAGAAGATCTTTGAACCGGCCAGGGTGTCCAGGGTGTCATCAATCCGTGGCAAAGGATAGCTGTCCTTTTTGGTGACGTTGTTGAGCAAGCGATAGTCTACGCAGAACCGTGTGGATCCATCCTTTTTCTTCACAAGCACTACCGGTGACGCCCATGGGCTACTCGATGGCTCAATTACGTTGTCTTTTTCCATCTCACGAATAATGCGTGCTGCTTCCTCACGCTTCGCCAATGGTAACCTCCTTGGAGCTTGACGGATGGGCCTTTCTTCCCCGGTCTCTATCTTGTGTTTGACTATGTCGGTTCTTCCCTTAGGTCCATTTTCTACCTCGAACACATCTTGATACTGACAGATCAGGTTCTTCGCTTTTGTTTTCTGTTCTGGAGTCAGTTCCTGGGCCGTCGACATGACCATTTCCAACAACTTCTTCGGGACCTTCGTCTCTTGTTGTACGTTTGCCCCTACTTGGCGGGAGATGGAGGACACCATGGCACAGCTTCCCAAGATCGTACCTTTCTTGATGTTGACAGGGAAACAGTTCACATTCATTAAGTGGACTGGTATTTCCTTCTTTGCTGTCAACAACATTTTTCCAACGAGAACTCCTTTTCCAATCTTTTGATCGTCAGTGTTAGGTTCGACCATAATGACTTGCCCATCTTGGAAAGCGCCGTTCAGGTTTGCATCGACTATAACCTCGGTTCTGCTAGGCAATACGACATCTTCTGCGAGAACAACTCGAGCGGCCACGTCCTCTCGTTGATGTAGAACCAACTCCTCGTTGTTAACCGCCATGGACAGTCGCTGATGTTCCGGTTGCTGTCCTCAGTCTCCATTTAGTCGGCTCGGTGCATCTTGATGACTTGATAACATCGGGCCTCAAGAGAGTCTTCGTCGCACCCGTATCCAATAACATGGTGTGAGGGATGTCATCAATGGTGGCATCCACGAAGACACTGCTGGTTAATCGCCGCAGGGCTACTACTTTAGTGGCTCTTGTCTTTGGGGGCCTTTGAATACGGGTCGACGTTTGCCCCTCTGCACCGACCCGGCTTAGTTTCCCTGTGGCTTCCTTCGTGAAGGCTCCTGCCTGGCCTTGGGACACCGCCTGCGAACATGTCCCTCTTGCTGGCAATTCCAACACACCAGCGGATTCTTCTGCCTCAAGACTTGTTCCACAATGCGGCGAACGTCCTCCGTAGTGGTATAGTCCTTGGGCCGCTCCTCTGCAGCAGATCGCACCTGGATGCTGGCGAGTTCTTCTTCTTGGGAGTCCATGGCAGCTCGTACCTTGACGTGTCCTCTTGAAACTTGCTTCGCCGCCTCGTATTCCGAGGCGTAGGCCAATGCGTTCTTGGATGTCTTAGGGTGGGCCATTCGCAATGCCTGCTGATTGTCCGGATCACGGATTCCAACCACGAAGGTCTGCAGCGTCAAACATTGCAGGAAATCATCAGGAGCTGCAGGATATGCCAACCGGGCTAGGCGCGCTACATCAGCCTCGAATTCCTGAAGACTCTCCCCGGATTTCTGGTAACGGTTTCTCAGCTGCGCATGGTACACGTCGGTCAGATGCGCCTGGCCGTAACGCATCTCCAGCCGGTTCACCAGCTTGTTGAAGTCTTCTTGTTCCTCTAGCGGCATCATTTGTAGCACATCGATAGCGTCCCCCCTCAAGGCCACAATTAACGAAGTGGCTTTTTCACTGGCCGTCCATCCATTCGCTTTTGCTGCAGCTTCGAACTGTTTGAAATAGTTAGGCCAAGATGACTTCCCATCGAACGTCGGTGGTTTTATTTTCAATTTAGAAATTTCCGCTGGTCCTACCACAGTTTGGACCTCATTATTTTCTGGTATTCCTGCTGGTGACCGATCCCCGAACATTCGAAACCCTGTCATGATTTGTTCGAGATTCTTAATTTTGTTGTTCTGCTGGAATAGTATTTCTTCCACATTTTCTTGCAGATTACTTGTCTCTTCTGATATTTTTACCACTAGTTTATCTTCGAGCCCTTTTGATTGCTCTAGAAATTCATCCTTCAAATTTCCAGACTGTTCTCGAAGTTTGTCTTTTAAATTTCTAGATTGTTCCAGCAGTTTAGTTTCCAGATTTGTCGATTGTTGTATTAATTTATTTTCAAGTTTCTCTTCTAAAATTTTCACATTTTGTTCCGTGTTTTTAGAGTATTCCATTAATTTGTCTAGATCATCTTTTAAATTCTCGGATTGTTCCAGTAATTTATTTTGCAATTCATCTTTGAAACTTCTGGATTGCTCCTTTAATTTATCTTCCAAATTTCCAGATTGTTCCATCAATTTAGCTTCTAATTTTCCAGATTGTTCCTCAAATTTATCTTCTAATATCTTACTTAAATCTGCAGGACCGCCCGAGATTTCAAATAGAAAGGCTTCTGGATCCTCCCCTGCTTCTAGTCTCTCTTGCAAAATCGATTTCTTTCCGGAGATTTCCAATTCGCGCTCTTCTAATTCGGCTTTTAATTCGGTCACTTTTAACTCTTTTAACAACACTTTCCTTAAAGCCATTGTTTTTTTTGACACTGTATTTTGTTTAATAATTTGTTTAATTTCAATTTAATTTTAATTGCTTATTTATTTTCACGAACCCCACACCTGACACCAATGTAACGATTTTAAAGGTTCTATTGTTTTTATTTTAATCAAAAGACGAAATAGTTAATATTCTAATTTATTTAAAAGTAACACTAATTAACACTAACTTAAATAATAATTTATTTATAAACTAATAAGTAATTTATGTTAACAGCCGAGCGAAAATTTATAACGCGACCTCGATTCCGAACTGTCCACTTGCTTAATTAATTTCGAACTGTCTCTCGTTCGGCTGCGTGCATTTTTATATGCCGGGGTTGTTTCTCGCGAACATTCTCGCTCGCGACGGAAAGTCTCAGATCATCGCTGACGTGATGTCGAAGCCTCTCGTCTAAGACGCGTCGGTGTTGACGCATCAGACGGGCTGGGACCGCAATCGTCACAATACTAATGTTGCAAATATTATTACAGGGTGGACTTTGTTCAGAATTCTGTACATGGAAGTCAATATTAATAAGTATAATCCATTGAAAGCATCCAGCTTCATGATATTACCACCTTCAATAAACGCGAAGAAAGCTGTTATAAATGTTAAAAATAATGACAACGCTTGTTTTGCTTGGTCAATAACATCAGCATTATGTCAGCCTACAGGTCTTCCTCAAAGGATGTCTTCATATCCACATTATAATACAGTGACGGATTTTCCAGACTTAGAATTTCTTTTGAAAGTATGTGACGTGAAAAAATTTGAAAGTAAAAATAACATTTCTATAAATGTGTATGGCTTAAATTCTCAGTATAATGTAACGGTCCGTCAATCTTCGGTTCTGGTCTGTAGTTGCTGATCGTTGCTCTGCTTGACGGCGGTTCGGGTTTGCTCGTCGGAGTCCAGGTTCAGAAATAAAAGCGTCGATCACTTAGCAAATACAGTTTTATTTACAAACATAGTTCATATACACGTGTCCACAAATTGGAATGTTTTTACTGTGGTAACACTCACGGACTGGTAAACGAAATGTTAACCTCTCGGACGGTATTTTCGGTAGCGGTAATATACGGTGTGTCTCGAGGACAACGGTAAACTACGGTGTGTCTTACGGACACTAATCGCAGGACGGTAGTTCCGGAAACGGTGTGTCTTACGGGCACTAATCGCAGGACGGTGGTTCTGGAAACTGTGTGTCTTACGGACACTAATCGCAGGACGGTGGTTCCGGAAACGGTGTGTCTTACGGACACTAATCGCAGGACGGTGGTTCCGGAAACGGTGTGTCTTACGGACACTAATCGCAGGACGGTGGTTCCGGAAACGGTGTGTCTTACGGACACTAATCGCAGGACGGTGGTTCCGGAAACGGTGTGTCTTACGGACACTAATCGCAGGACGGTAGTTCCGGAAACGGTGTGTCTTAAGGACACTCACGGACCGGTAACGCACTGTGCATACGTTCCCACTCAGGGTCAGGATATGCGAGACACCCGCATTGGGATAAGAGAGAGTGAGACTCCCACTCAGGGATCAGGATGTGTGAGACGCCCACACTTAGGTAAGAGAGAGAGAGAACGAGACTCCCGTTCTCTGGTAAGGAAGTGCGAGACACCCCTACTCGGTAAGAGGAAGGTCAGGATAAAAACAGGAGCGGTTGCAGGTAACGCGAACGTAGCACAGATTGTTAAACGCGTTTGAGTCAAAACATCGACGGATGAATGACTCCGCGAACTACTGCATTCGAGCCACTTCCGGTGACTCGGAATGCCCGGGGCGTCACTAACTTCAAGCCACGTCCGGTGGCTTGATAGCGCGGCGGAGCCACGACCATCGGCTGGAAGAGCCGGTGAGCGACTAACTCCAGCACGCTCCGAGCGCGCTTATAAAGGCTTGCGCGTGGTGGGGGAGCCCTACTCTTCGAGAACTCCCACCTAAATTATGCCTTTATGAATCTGCGCAAGGCATCCTAAATTTACAGACTAAATTAATATATACAAAACTTAACTAACTATGTACAAAAATAGTAACGGAGTGGTCACTTCGTTACAATAATAACGGTGTTATGGTGGATGAAGTTGTGGGACCGCTACATTTCACTAAAAACCGAAAAGACATTCACGTAAATTTATTATTGGTTGTTGATAACAATGGAAACAGTCATTACTGCTGATCAAAAATTTGTCACGTTTAGTATCAAAACAGACATCACACCATGGTCACGAGAAATACATTTGCGAAGGATGTTTAGTACATTTTTCGTCTTTGCAAAAATTACAGCGTCACGAAAGAGAAGATTGTAAAATTATAAGAACCGTTTTACCATCGACAGAATTAAAAATTAATAAATATGGTGACTCTATACCAGAGAATATATTGCAATTTGAAAATTTGAGAAACAATTGAAACTCCTGTTTGTTGTGTACGCTAATTTTGAGGCTTTACTAAAACCATTAGACAGGGTAGAACCAAATCCTAATACGTCTTTTACAGTGAAATGTTACGAACATGAGCCATATTCTTTTTCATATTATATTAAATGCAGTTTTAATGAAAATTTATCGAAATTGAACTTATATCGCGGAAAGAATGCAGCTACAGAGTTTATGAGAACATTAAAAAAGGATATTAAAAACATATACGAGAAATATTTAGATAAAATTGTGCCAATGACTGAGTTAACACAAGAAGAGAAACAGGCATATGATCGTACAACGGTGTGTCATATTTGTGAAAAACCAATCTTGGATGTTAAGGAAAAAGTCTGTGACCACGAACATGTAACTGGATCGTTTAAAGGTGCTGCTCATTCGGTGTGTAACGTTAATTTTAAGGTACCAAAATTCATTCCCGTTTTCTTCCATAATCTTTCTAATTATGATAGTGAAAACCATGGCATTAGAAGGAGAAGACGTCGTTGCGATCGCACAAAATAAAGAAAAATATATATCGTTTTCAAAAATAATACACGTGGGGGATAAGGTTGACTGTAAAGGAAAAAGACGTAGAGTGTATTTCAAAATAAGATTCGTTGATTCGTTTCGTTTTATGCAGTCGTCTTTGCAAAAATTAAGCTCGTACTTGGAAGAATGGCAATGTAGAGAAATTAGGAAACATTTCCAAGATGATGAAATGTTCAAATTAGTACGTCAAAAAGGAATATTTCCGTACAACTTTATTGATTCATTTATGAAATTCGATTTTCCGAATTTACCTGCTAGAGGAGATTTTTATGACGTGTTAAATGATGGACACATACGGGATGAAGAGTATGAAAGAGCACAACATGTTTGGAACTTATTTAATTGTAAAACTATGGGTGATTACAGTGACATATATTTAAAATCAGACGTCTTACTTTTAGCAGATGTGTTTGAAAATTTTAGAGATCTCTGTATATTAGTAATTATAAACTAGATCCTTACTATTTTTTTACCGCTCCAGGATTAAGTTGGGATGCAATGTTACGATTGACAAAAATTAAGTTGGAATTACTACAAGATGTTGATATGTTATATTTTTTCAGAATGGGTATTCTAGGAGGTTTGTGGACTAAAAGGATTGAGAATGCTAATAATCAATTTTTACAAATCTTCGAATCTAGGAAACCAACTAATTTTATACTGTACCTCGATGCTACAAATCTCTATGGCCATGCTATGTGTTGGAGATATCCATGGGGAGGATTTACTTGGTTAAGCCCAGAGGCAATTAATAATCTTAATATTTCAGAGTTAGAAGAAGATTCGGATGTTGGATACGTATTCGAAGTTGATTTAGAATATCCTACTCATTTACATGAAAACCACAATGATTTCCCTTTTTGTCCAGAAAATATAATTCCACCAATTTCAAAGTACGGTAAACTTATTCCAAATCTTTATAACAAAACCAAATACATAGTTCACTATTTAAACCTAAAACAATGTTTGGAACATGGTTTAAGATTAGTTCGAATTCATAGAGCAATGAAATTTAATCAATCTCGTTGGTTAGAAAGATATATCGATTTTAATTCGCAGAAACGCACTGAAGCTAAAAACGAATTTGAAAAGAATTTTTACAAGTTATTAAACAACAGCGTTTTCGGTAAAACTATGGAAAATGTTGAGAATCGTGTTGGTATTAAATTGGTAACTCACTGGGAAACTTATAATCGAAGACCTGGAGCTGATATATTGGAGCAAAATTTTTAGTGACCACTTGGTTGCAATAGAATTATCCAAAGTACAAGTAAATTATAATAAACCTTTATATGTAGGATTTTGTGTCTTGGAAATTTCAAAAACAGTAATGTACGATTTTTATTACAATTTCATAAAGCGAAAATATAATAATCAAGCAGCCTTATTATATACCGATACGGATAGTTTAATACTGACCATTAATACTAACAACGTATACGAAGATATGAAGCAAAATTTACATAAATTTGACACTTCCAATTATCCAAAAAATAACATGCACGAAATGCCTCAAACGGAATCAGTTATTGGACATTTCAAAGATGAATATGCAGGACAAATAGTAGAATCGTTCATAGGTACAGGTGCAAAAGCTTACTGGTAAAACTTATTTCAAAATGTACGAAGAAAGTGAAAGGTGTTAACATTTAACTGTAAATGATTATAAAGAAATCATAGAACAAGATGGTTTCATTCATAAAAAAATGTATGTGTTTCATTCCGATTTTCATACGGTGTACACTGAGTACAAAAATAAAATTGCATTATCTTCACAAGATGACAAACGGTGTATTTTAGACGATAAAATTCACACTATGGCGTGGAGACACCATAAAATAACTGAGTTAGAAAGTGATAAAAAATTAAAAGAATTAATTCAGGAGTTGGAGAAAATTGCTTGAAATTTTGTGTAGACTAATTGTAAGACGTGAAATAAAAAATGTTGTACAAGAAAATTTCTAAAATGTATTTATTGTATGTTTGCAAATGTAGTCAATAAAAATGCTTCATAAAACATTGCGTTTTGGTATCCAAGCATTATGTTTAGAACTTAATCCTAAATAACTAACTAGTAATTTTATTATTTTATTACCTTTTTTTCTCAACACATTAATTAAATATACATCAGGATGTTTCACTTTTTGTAATTCGTACTCATAAAACCCACCAAGTTTAGCTTCACCGTCAGCGTCTTTAATTAGGTATGTTCGGAGATTAGTATTCTGCACTGATGAAATTGTAAATATTTCGCTAGACCAATTTGGACTGTACATTTTCGCAAATGCTTGTCGATATTTGCTGATGCGCACATGATCTCCAACTTTAAATTTTGCACTTCTTGGATCCACAATTTTAATATTGCTGGAGACGGACTGTAAAATAGTTTTCGCATTTCTTTGATTTATCTTACTAGGTTCGTAACCCGTCGTACTGTGAACTGTGTATTTTGAACCAGCTGAAATTTCCTTGCATGCCAAATTCTTTCCACATTTTTTGTTTTAATGTTCTATTAAAGCGTTCAACTATCGAACTTTTTAAATTAGAATATGTACTGTAGTGATTAATTTTATACTTCTTCATTAAATCTTGAAAGTCTGCATTGTAAAATTCCTTTCCGGTATAGAATTTCTAGATTCAGATAAGATTGTTTGAAAAGCTTTGGTTACTTCTTTACCTGTCTTGTTTTTAATGCTAAGCAAGCAAATTTAGAGAATGTGTTGATCACAGCCAGAATGTACTTTTATCCTTTGTTTATCTTTGAATAAGGAAGCATTTCAATTAAATCTGCTTAGAAGAGATCTCTGAGATTTTTTATTATAACTCGACGACGGCGAAAGTTTTTCCTTGCTGGTTTGTGCAGTTCATCGACAACATCACGTTTTACACTTGATGATAGATTAGACATTTTCAGTTAGAACTCGTTTCCCTATAATGAATTCAACAAATAATGTAGTTGCACAAACTATAGCTGTGCAAGAAAACGAGATTTTATCTCCCACATTTAACGTTCTTCCAATTAAAGTATAAGTATAATCTATACCGTTGATATATACTTTCCTGCTGCTAGGTTTATGAAAAATTACTTTTTTAACAACGCAAGTTTCTTGAATCGTATACGTCGTTTGATTACCTTTATTTGAAAGAATAAATTCGTCTTGGGCATTTAACTGGTCACCTCAAAAGTCTAATAATGTTTCGTAAAATAATTGTCTAGAAACAATATGCTTGAGAAGTGTATGTTTAGTCTTCCAAACTTATCAATGGTCATTGTGAACTGACCATCAAAGATGTGAAACTGAAGAATGGCCTCGATATCGTCCAGCTAAATACTTAAAATTTACGAAATAATTTTGGCTTCTTTCAATTCTTTGATAATAGTTATAATCTCATTGGTATGTCCTGCATGACCTGCAGATTCTGATGCTATCAATAAACGTAATCGTTCTACTAGTTCATTAGCATTATCCCAGTATTGATACTGTATACATCTATTAGGTATAAGTTGTTTTTCTAAAACTCCACCTGTTTTCCAGCTTCGAGCCCACCAAACGTTTGGTGGCTTTCCCTGCATTATTGGTTTTATAATATGCGTATACTTATATCCTCTACTTGCAGATGTTCGCCCAGAAAGATCATAATTTACTTTAAATGCATGAGTTCTTCTCAATATATCTCTATAGTCACGTACATCGTGATATGTAAATTTCTCAGGAGCTTTCTTAAAAATCAGTTCATATAAACCTTTTGTACCTTTATATGTTAAGTCTCCTATTACAAGATTACGACCATCAAACGCAACTTCCGCGGTACCAATAAACAATTTCCCATAATCTTTTCTTACAGCGTATTTGTTGTTAAATTCACTTTCCAAATCAACATTAAATCGTGTAATATAATCACGTGGTAACGAATCAATTTGTTGCAAAGCAGCCTATACCTCTGGTGATTGTAATTTAGATTGTAGTATTGATTTCTGTTCTTGTAAAAGAGTACGAGCATGAGCTTCGGATTCATCTAAAGGGACACTACTGCTATCTGTATGAAACTTTTCAGCTTCTTCATGAGCAGATTTTGATGGTGGAAATTCAGGTTCTTCATGAGAAATGTAGTGAATTTCTTCTTCTTCTAAGATGGAAGGTTGTTTCTTTCCAATTTCACGACCAACTGGTGTTGAAGTACTCACATCGTGTTTTTCTGACCATGTAATTCGTGATGAAGGATCAGATTTTAATTTATAAATAGGTCTTTTTCGTATGAAAGAAGTTTTCGGCTCCCCTTTAAAGCCTTTTTCACTGGCTTCGTACGATTGTTGCTCTTCTTTTGTAGGTAATACACTGCGAACAACATCCAGTTTATTGACAATATCTCTTAGTGGTTCCACAATAGGTGAATAAGTCGCCTGAAGGTATTTTTTTGATTGCTCAATGTGGTGTTTTGATCGTTCGATATCGGATTTAAGTGTTTATAATTTAGTACGCAAACTTTCACGTGCAGTAGCTAATTCAGCTTTAAGTTTGTTACTCATAGCGCATCCGTTTCCTTTAACGCCTTTTACAACACTGAAGAACAGTGTTAAAATGTAGTGGTTTTAAAGGTTTATGTAATTGTCGAATCCTTTGCGATATCCTCCTGCATTGAGAGTACAGTCAGTATCAATAACTAAAAAACCAAACGGTCCCTTCCAACAAGCGTAGCATATATCACGAAATTGGTCAAAGGTCATGTCTCCGTAAACATGGTCATCGTAAATGTGCTTTAGATTTGTAGAATCTTGCCGAAATAACACCAAGAAATTACAATTATCAGGAATCATTTGTTTGGGCATTGCACTATAAGTTTGACTTAAATAGAAACAATCGACATTTTTATGGCGTCCAAAAGAAAAGTATTCCTTAATTATATTTTGTGTTGTGCACTGAACATCATCAAAAATAACAATGAATATTCTTTTACATTTGTAGGCGACATCATATTATCACAATCAGAAATTTCAAAGTAACCTATTTCTGATACTGTTGGTAGCAAATATCGAAGAAATTAATATTTTCCCTGAGATAAGGTCTTACAGCAGATGTATAAATTTTTGAAACGTAACCCATTCGGATGCATTAATAATGACAATAGAGCATTACTTTTCCCCTTTCCCGAAGGTCCGCTGATAATTGCACGTTTACTTGATCCACCGAAAAGATGGCTATGACGTGTAAAGGTTTCATTTACAATTGCATCATCGAAGTTTTGCACGGGTAATTGTAGACTCTGTTGTTTAAACTGCATAATTCAAAAACAAAGATTTTACTGTTTACCGTTTGCAAGATTCTATTAATGTGTTTCAATTGTTAACAACAGTTGTTATTTAAAGTAAAAGTAAATATTTCTAATAAAATATTTATTTATAAAAAATATAATAATCTGAAACTATGCTTAATCAATAATTTATAAAACTAACTAAAAACTAGCTAGAAACTAATTCACTGCGTTTCATGATGTTATGAAAAGTCATCAAGAATAATTCATATTTAACATATGCCCCAAGACTCCTCCATCAAACGCTCACACACCCGTGAATGCATCCGCTCCACGAGCGTTGCTCGCCGAGTTCTCTGATATTACATTCAAACTCTTGAATAGGGCACGTTATTACTGATGTCAAATAATAAAACGTATCCGTTCAGATTTATTTTATTGTATCATAATTAAATAACAACACTTAAGAATAAATACACAAGTGGCAGTTCTTCTTGCGCGAAGGGGGACCATCTATTTCATCTACAGCAGTTTCTATATGGTTCCAATGTTTTTGACAAATTCTGTGGTTTTGTAAATACTTATCTTTTTTGTAATTATCTGGCAGTCTAATCCATACAAACTCCAGATCAACGGCCCTAACTTTTTGAGACAGGTACGTTTTTGGGAAATAGATCGAGTCCTTGGCTTCTATACCACTAAGCGAACCATCTTTTTCGTATTTATCAATTACTTCACCAACTTTATCTACAGTGTGCTTTATAATTTGCTTGCAAAACAGACGGCATAACAAATCCATCGAGAAGATGAACTTTTCTTACACTAACTATGGAACCGAAGTTCCCTCATAATATATCGCAAATGCTTCTCGAAGAAATTCGTTCTTGTAACTTTGAACAAATCTATATAAATCGTACACGTTGGTTAGGGCACACATGCAATTTCTTTGAAATGAAATGGACACCTCGGTTCCGATTTTTGCAACTTTTGTATGTTTCCGTAAATTTTGTTTAAGTCCATTACGGGTATCACACATTTACCTCGCGTGAGAATTCCTACGTGGACGTAGGCACAAAGAAGCGATGATTGCATCGAATTTTGATAAGGGGACGAATCCGATATTCCAGTTAATGCAATGGTGGTTGCTCATTAACCTGTTTGCAACGTTCTGATATTTCCTGGGCACTAATGACAAACTGATAGGCGGCTGAAATATAAAATGACTCAGTCTGTTTTCACTATCGTAAGAAGCCAACTCTTTTCCACTTTAAAACCTTTGATATCGATGACAATGAACTCCTTCATGGTTTAGATGATTTAGTTGATGTTGCTTCGTGTAAAATCAAATTACTTTTAGCTTATATCCTCTCTGTTAATGATGATATTATCCTTCAACGTTTACATCAACTGACGCACGATTTTTGTAAGAGGTGAATTAGAAAATGCTTTTTCGTGCAGAATTAAACAGTAAACGATAGTATCGGCCTTGACGTTTTCTTTAGTTGTGAACTCTTTAGTTTTGAACTCGATTCTTATTTCTACTGCGCTTTTATGTAAAGCGTCTTTTTGAAAAGTACAGTTAACCCCAATCATCGGACATGCGACCAGTTCTTTCGGAGTGAGCCAAGGTTGACTGCTTCCGTGATGGTAATAATGTTCTTGGAATCTTGAATACATATCGTAAACGATGGCATACTTATTATTTTCAAAATCGATATCTAAATTATCGTATGGATATCTTTCACCGTTCAGAAATACTGTCAAGAATTTCAACTTAATGTCGTCGAACGAACGTGCTCATGTTTATATCGGCAACGCCCTTTCTCTTGGTTTGAAAACCGATGATTATATATCTCAGCGTCTCTAACTGTGGAGCTGTTTTAACCGACCATGAATGATTTGTTGTAGTTGGAAGCGATGGATATTCGTGCAATTCCAAGTTTCTGAAAGAAATTTGTATGGCGATATCTCTGTCGGTTATCCTCGTTAAAGACAACTGTTCCCGCAAGCCTACTGACACATGTGGCATCCTCCACACTATTTTATCGATTGTTAATTTGACCTTTTCGGCCGGATTTGTTTCGATAATCGCGTGCACGTCGTCGTTCGCTCTGATTAACAACAATTCCTGTCTCATATTCATCATGATCTTTTTATAATCTTCGGCGAAGCCCAACAATGTCTTCAAAGGTACACTGGCCGTGAAATTACTCTTATCGAGCACATTGCTTGTTCCTTTCTGAAGCCATCCTGCATTTTCCAGTTTCACGGCATCGTTAGGGGTGAACGAGAAAAACCCTTTCAAGGTTGAAGTTACGCCGACGTTTCCTACCGAATCCACCGGTACTCCGTTTAGAAGATATCTAATCTCGCTAAACATATAAGCCACTGGATTATTTATCAACTGTGCTGTAGGACTGTGCTTGGTATTATCGCTAGCCAAACGAAGTCTTCCCTCTACGTACAAATAACTTTCACTTCTCACCCCAGGCCGATTCTGGAACGAAATCAAAAAGTCAAAGGCAGATCGATTCTGGAACCTCCTGCGACCTTGACCTGGAATCTTTCCGGTCGTTTCTCCTCGTTGAGGAGGTTCCAGAATCAGCCTATCCCCTCTACTTATAAATACAAATTTATCAATTTAGTGAATTTGACCTCATTCAGCGAGACCGGAAGAATATGGAAAAATTATCAGAAAAAGAAAAAATTGAGATTTTAATGATGGTGGGCTACGGAGATCGTAAGCGTAAACAACAAGATGTCTGCGATTTGTTCAATACTATACATCTAGAAAGAAATCCAATAAATCAATCTGTAGTTTTCAAAATACTTCAAACTTTTAACGATACTGGAAATGTGCGATCCGCTTCTAACTCAGGTCGACTAAAAACAGTTACAAACGAAGAAACTGCTTTAAACGTTTTATTACTCGTTCAGGAAGTCTAGAAAGACAGACCAAATAATCTGGATGGATTAAAAGAAAGGATTAGGCAAGAAGTGGCTTCTACACGACCAGATGCATTAAAAAAATGCATTACAAAATTTTATGCAACGCTTATGTTATTGCCAAGAAGTTAATGGTGCACAATTTGAGCATTTGCTTTAGAAATTTGTCTTTTCTTATTTTGTTCTTCGTCTCAAATCGTTTCTCCTTTTATTCTCTTGTTAATTACATTGTTTCATTTTACCTTTGGGAATTAAAATTAAATTAATATATTGTTTGAGTATGGATTACTTCATCAAACTAATTTCTTTTAAAATATCAGTTAATTATTTATATCAACATAGAAAATGTACTACTGTTGAACAGAAAAAAATATCCTATTTAATGATGTATTACACGACCTATGACAATGAAATGAAAATGACCTATGAAAAATGACAATTGTTATTGCGGTTTTGGTTTGGGGAGTTAAGTGAAAACTAAATAGGCTAAAAGTTGACAAAAAATTTCTATTAAAATAATTTCTTAACGAATTTTTCATAAAATTAATAATTAAAGCGGTAGAAAGAATATGGAATTTTGCCCAACCGTGTATAATTTATTCACACTAAGATTTTTTAAACTAGAAGTTACACCGCAATTTTTTTCCTCAAAGAAACCTTTGGAAATTAAGGTCCTAAAGAAATTTTTCAAAAATTTTCATGTCAACTAAACCGAAATAAACTTTTACTGACAGAACGCTGTGAAATATATGCACGCGAAAGTTTGAGATTTAAAAAAAAAATAAACTGGGGGGGGGTTACATCGCAATTTTTTAATATGTTGCGTAAAAACCTTTGGGAATTAATGTCCTCAAGAAATTTTCCAAAAATTTTCATATCAACTACCCCGAAATAAATTTTTATTGACAGAACGCTGCGAAATATACGCACGCGAAAGTTTGAGATTTTTTTAGAAATAAACTAGGGGGGCTACACCGCAATTTTTTTATATGTTGCGTAAAAGCCTCTGGGAATTAACATCCTGAAGAAATTTTCCAAAAATTTTCATGTCAACTACCCCGAAATAAACTTTTATTGACAAAACGATGTGAAATATACGCACGCGAAAGTTTGAGATTTTTTTAAAAATAAACTAGGGGGGTTACATCGCAATTTTTTAATATGTTGCGTAAAAACCTTTGGAAATTAACGTCCTCAAGAAATTTTCATGTCAACTACCCCGAAATAAACTTTTATTGACAAAACGCTGTGAAATATACGCACGCGAAAGTTTGAGATTTTTTAAAAAATAAACTAGGGGGGGTAAATCGCAATTTTCTTATATGTTACGTAAAAACCTTTGGGAAGTAACGTCCTGAAGAAATTTTCCAAAAATTTTCATGTCAACTACCCCGAAATAAACTTTTATTGTCAGAACGCTGTTTTTTTATACTAAATTTATGACGAACTAAATAAATTCTATATTTATTTTAAGTAATTCTGGGAAAAAGAGGCTCTACTTTTGTGTTAGTATTAAGGAATAAATGCTGGAATTTATGAAATAATGCCTAGGTGCGATTTACGTCTATGTCGTCCGGTGATAAAGTTTAGGATTTTTATTGGTGGAATCCTATTGCTAACTTCACATCGGTTTGAATATGATGTAAACGGACGAGAGTTATCAACAATTTTACTCCCAAATGTTGCATCATTAGTATGTGCCTGCAATCGAAGAAGGTTAATTTTTTGGGTACATAACAACTCTTGAATTTTCTTTTGGCAAACTACGGCCTAGTTTCATAAAACGTAGTTAACCACTCGATCAAATTAATCGTGTGATTAAGCAATATCTAACTAAATATCTAAATATTGATAATCACACGATTAACTTGATCGAGTGGTTAACTACGTTTTACGAAACTGGGCCTATGACTGTAAGGAGTGGAAATTTTTTTAACTGTGCTGCAACAAATTTTCCTATATCAAACTCATCTTCTACATCTTTATAGGAAATTATGTTTTCCAATCGTTAAAATTTTGTTTAGTGTTTTACGTGGTGGTTGTGAGAATGAACCCTCTAGGTTTATTTTTCTTATCTGAGTTGTTCGAGATGCTTGTTGTGTTCGTGGTGATTCTGTTATTGTTTGCGATCCTAAGTCGTCCTCCGAAAGATTATGTATAGTGATTGTCTCTAGATGCAGTTTCATCATCTTCTTGATTTCCGTCGACTTCCGCATTAGTAGTGCCTTCCTAAAATACAAAAATTTTGTTTCAGGTTCCAAAAAGATTTTAATGGCAAATCAAATTTTCCCAACTGTGTGGGGGCTTTACATGGAAAGCACATTGTTATAGGAAAACCTCCCCGTAGCGGTTCCCAATTCTATTCCTACAAACAATCGTACAGTGTTATTTTATTTGCTTCTGTAGACGCAAATTATTGTTTTCGTTATATAGATGTAGGAACTAATGGAAGGGCAAATGATGCATCGGTATTCGAGAACTCGTTATTGAATGAAGCTTTGCAAACAAACTCGTTAAATTTACCAACAGGAGCAGTATTTATTGGCGATAAAGCGTTTCCTTTGCGTACTAACCTATTAAAGCCGTGTTCCAAATATAGGAAAACTCTATTACACAAAAATCAAAGAATTTATAACTATCGGCTAAGAGAGAGAGAGAGTAGAAAATTGCTTTGGACTACTTTTTAGTATATTCAGAATATATGAAAACAAATTTCCGTAGACATTGAAACTATGGACCTGATTGTCAAAGCTACTTGTGCTTTGCATAACTGGTTAATTCATACTAATCGCCGCCTACAATTACCTTATCCGTCAATAGATATTGAAAATTTGAATGATGGACAAATTATATTTAAGGATGCTGGCGTAATGAACACATGACAAGTGAAATGACTGATATTGCAAGAGGAATTGCAAGGAATAATCAGAAGTTCGTGACGCATACGCAGAATACTTTTCAGGGGTAGGAGCAGTTTATTGGCAAGATAGAATAATAAATGAAGAAAACATTCAGGAAAAAAATTTAACTTTTAGTTTTTTTCCTTACTGATAATGATATATTTCCTAATTTCTATGATTACTGATAACCAACAAAACAAAGAGTTTGTTTCTATCACGTGTGGTTCAGAATAAATAAATACGCTTTAAATATTCAGTTTCTTATTAAATATTCAAATTAAATTTGAATATGAAAGGTATCAACAACGTGCACAACATGTATACGGGACCCAAGACTTGTCCTGATGTCAAATTTCGAAACCAAAACAAGCGGTATACGCTTTTTCTAAAAATGATGTAATTTTCTTTCGGTATTGACGAATTGTATATTCACTAAACATACAGCAGAAACTGTGTGGGTAATTTACATGGGCTCGAGACATTTTGATAACGTTTATAACTTATTCTGTTATATTATGTTGGAAATGTAAATTCTGCAAGTCGTAGTCGCATATCGTAGTAGCCAGTACGTTTCCTAAGTGATGATAGTTTTTGTTAATTATGTAATATACACACGTTGTAAAAAGGATTATAGTTCTGTTAAAATAAATGTTTTGCTATAATCTACGTTTTTATTAAGCTGCTCCACCGCTGCATTACAACATATTATAATTTATTTAACTTAATTCGACTTGTTATATACCTGCACAGAAGGATAGTTTGCTAAATCTGATTGGCTCCCAAAGAAAAAGGGGAAGAGCCTGCGAGCTGCGGTTTACAGACAGACAGGCCTCGACTTGTAGGAATCAACACTTTTTTTTTTATAAATATTGTGCAATAATTTGCAGGGTAATAATAGTGTCTTATAACACAAATGCATAAGAAAGCCTTTAAAGTACGCGCGACGGGTTTAAAAGCGCGACGCGAAGCAAGTGCGCAAGTGCTTTAAAGGCTCTTATGCACGTGTATTATACAATATTTTTTATTATACCTCCGCTAAAATGTGAAAATTGAATGACATTAAAATTTAAATTCATTTTGTAAAGTTGCCTGTGAATCGCATTTTGAATAGTTAACGTGGAGATTGTATGTGTTGTTTCCTAGGCAACTTTAAAACACGGCGTGCTTTAATCGTTCTTTTTCGCACGCTTTTTAGTTTTAAAAACAGAGATTTTGATGCAGGTATAATAAAATAGTATATTATTTTACAAGTTTCACAAGAAGGCTTATTGTAACACGAGTGGGGTTGAGGTACGACGAGCGAAGCGAAGCAAGCTCGGAGTGCCCCAACGGAACGAGTGTTACAATAAGCCATCTTGTGAAACTTGTAAAATATACTATTTTTTCTACTTTGCGTCACTTATTGAACAAAAATATGGAAAATACTGTCAAAAATTGGATCTCCTTAGTATTTGTAGAATTTTAGTTGTAATGCGTGGCAACATTGACAACCCTTCGTTTTAAACAAAAATCACATTGACAAGTTATTAATTTTTCTTATCCAGCTTCATTGTGACTATTCTGTTAAATAACAAATAAATAATGAATTATTTTATAAAATCTATTAAATATTTTCAATTAAAAATTGGCTAAAATTTCCCCAAAAACAGTTTCACAATGAAGCTCATTTTTTCGCATTTTCGGTGTCACAATGAATTCATTCTGAACACAAAGTAGAAAAAATACTTTTAAACCCTTCGGAGATATTTTCTTGAGATTTAAAAACAATTTAATAAATTTTTAAGTCATTTAAACTGTCAAAACACGAAAATTATTAATCTCTAAATAGAAATAAGGAATTAG
This sequence comes from Dorcus parallelipipedus, assembly GCA_958336345.1. Lineage (NCBI taxonomy): Eukaryota > Metazoa > Arthropoda > Insecta > Coleoptera > Lucanidae > Dorcus > Dorcus parallelipipedus. The sequence continues at coordinate 36,954,556 of OY284475.1, forward strand.
TATTAGGGAATCATAGGTCCAACTGGCGTGGGTTATTTTCGAGATCTCCCAAAGCTATCGTCTGGCTTAGCAAGAACCTTTGCAAAGCGAATTTTAAAGGTACAAAGATTGTATCTGCTGTCCTCGGTCCTCAGTCTCCACTTAGTCGGCTCTGTGCGTCTTGATGACTTGATAACGTCGGGTCTCAAGATAGTCTTCCTCGTACCCGTATCCAGTAACATGGTATGAGGGATGTCATCAATGGTGGCATCCACGAAGACACTGCTGGTTAATCGCCGCAGGGCTATCACCCTCGTGCCTTTTGTCTTTGGTGACCTTTGAATACGGGTCGACGTTTGTCACTCTGTACCAACCCGGCTTAGTTTCCCTATGGCTTCCTTCGTGGAACCTCCTGCCTGACCTTGGGACACCGCCTGCGAGCATGTTCCTCTTCCTGGCAATTCTGACACACCAGCGGATTCTTCTGCCTCAAGAATTGTTCCATAATGCGGCGAACATCCTCCGCGATGGCATACTCCTTGGGCCGCTCCTCTGCAGCAGATCGCACCTTGACATACCCTCTTGAGACTCGCTTCGCCGCGCCGCCTCGTATTCCAAGGCGTAGGCCAGTGCGTTCTTGGATGTCTTAGAATGGGCCATTCTCAATGCCTGCTGATTGTCCGGATCACGGATTCAATCCACGAAGTTTTGCACCGCCAAATATTGCAGGAAATCATCAGGAGTTGCAGGATATGTCAACCGGGCCAGGCGCGCTACATCAGCCTCAAATTCCTGAAGACTCTCTCCGGATATCTGGTAACGGTTTCTCAGCTGCGCATGGTACTGTTACAGTTCATTTTCCGCTTGTGTACGAACACACCCTGTATAGTACACATTTCAACGTTACGATCTATTTTTAGCACACTTCGTTTTGTTTCCCACATTAGGCGTAGACTCTGGTGCATCTCGCACAATCGTTGGCAGTTCGGGATGGGAAATTCTTCAGACTTTAAACTTACCTTTCACTAAACATGTAACGTCGTGTACCGTAGCGAATGGACAACCCTGATCTAGTCCTGGTAATGTGGCCACCCCTATACAACTGCGTGATCGCGTAAAAGTCATCGATGTTTTAGTTGTCCCTGAGTTACCTCATTCACTAATCTTAGGAGCAGATTTTTGGAAGTTAATGGGCATCGTCCCTGATTTGCGCTCCGGTGAATGGACATTCGGTAAAGAATCGATTGACTTAGTAGAACATATCACTTCTCGGCAATATCTAACCGATTCGCAGCAAGATCAGCTGGGAAAACTGACTAATCAGCTGTTCGCAAATGCTCCACATGGTGGTTTGGGTTGTACTAAACTCGTCGAACACGTTATCCACACAGATAGTGCCCCGATAAAACAACGTTACTATCCCATCTCGCCAGCAAGGCAAGTGGTTGTCAATAGAGAACTAGACGACATGTTAAAGCGTGGCATCGTGGAAAAATCCAAAAGTGCTTGGTCATCTCCTATTCTTCTCGTGCCAAAGAAAGATGGAAGCTTCCGCTTTTGTGTGGATTATTGTAAGTTAAACCAGGTCACGACTAAAGACGCTTACCCACTACCATATGTCTCAAACACCCTTGACAAATTGAAAGACGCTAAATACCTGTCATCTTTGGACATTAAGTCAGCTTATTGGCAGATCCCAATCGCCGAAGAATCCCGCCAATATACAGCATTCACTGTACCCAATCGTGGATTGTATCAATTCCGACGAATGCCTTTTGGCCTGCACAATTCTCCAGCGACTTGGCAACGTTTTATTGATCGTGTAATTGGTGCTGACCTTGACCCTCACGTATTCGTCTATCTGGACGACATTATTATTGTCACACAAACCTTCGATAAACATCTCGAAGTATTATCCGAAGTCCATAAACGCCTGACGGAGGCTGGTTTGACCTTGAATCAGGACAAGTGCAGTTTTTGCCTTAGCGAATTGAAGTACTTAAGTTACGTTGTGGATCGCCACGGTGTTCATGTAGATCCCGAAAAGGTCCAATCAATTTTGAGGATGCCTAAACCACGACGGTTAAGGATGTACGTAGATTAATTGGAACCGCTTCGTGGTATCGTAGATTCATCCCTGGGTTTTCCACAAGTATCGCCCCTTTGACCAAGTTGCTCAAGAAAAATTCTAAGCATCGGTGGGATGAAACTTGCGATGAAGCGTGGGAAAAGATCCGTGGGCATTTGGTTTCCGCTCCAGTCCTTTCGTGTCCTGACTTCACTAAAGAATTCACGATTCAAACCGACGCATCCGATTATGGTGTTGGAGCTGTCCTTACCCAACAACATGATGACGGCGAGAAAGTCATTTGCTATCTAAGTCGCTCATTATCCCGACCTGAGCGCAATTACTCGACGACTGAGAAAGAACTCTTTGCGATGTTGTGGGCAATCGAAAAACTTAGGCCCTACGTGGAAGGTTCTCACTTCAAAGTTATCACCATTCACTACTTTGGTTGAATAAGTTGCAGAACCCTTCCGGTCGTTTATGTCGGTGGGCTGTACGCCTGCAACAGTACGATTTCAGTGTTATACACCGCAAAGGAAAGGAACATGTCGTACCCGATATGCTTTCTCGAACTGTCCCTACTATCGACTCCATCGACTTCGATAACATTAAGGATAGTTGGTACCTAAACTTCTTAAAGAAAATTCGTTTGGCCCCAGAAAAGTTTCCGAGTTTTCGTGTCGAAGGAAACATTATCTATAAACTCGTTCGAAACACTTACTATCGACTAGCTGAGGATGAGCCTCATTGGAAGCCTGTTGTCCCTAAGGAATCTCGGTTAAAAATTCTTCAAGAACATCATGATTCCCCGACTAGTGGTCATTTGGGTGTCTATAAGACTTACAATAGGATCGCTCAAAGTTATTATTGGCCCAAAATGCACGCCGATGTTGCGAAATATGTTCATAGGTGTCAAACGTGTCTTCGCACCAAACCAGAACAGAAAGCTCCGGCAGGGCTAATGGGAGGTCACTCTCGAATTTCACGTCCTTGGGAGGTCACTAGTATCGATCTTGTTGGACCACTACCCAGATCTTCTCGTGGGTATCAGTACATCCTTGTGGCAACTGATTGCTTCAGTAAGTTCACCTTGTGTTTCCGTCTTCGAAAGGCTACCGCCCCTAAGATCGTTCAGCACCTTGAGGAAAATACCTTTTTGGTCTTTGGAGTACCTCGTACTGTTATTTCGGACAATGGAGTCCAATTTAAGTCTAAAGAATATCAAAAACTTCTGACGGCATATCACGTACGCCCTGCGTACACTTCGTTTTATCATCCAAAAGCGAACACTGTCGAGTGCGTTAATCGCGTAATCAAGTCCATGTCGACTACTTATGTGGCCGAAGACCACCGCAAATGGGATTTATTCCTGTCCAAAGTCGCTTGTGCTTTACGAACTGCTCGTCAGGAAGTTACTGGTGTGACTCCATATTTCCTCAACTTTGGTCGTGAAATGTGCTTGAAAGGTAGTCTAATCCCTGACGATGACCTGTTAAAGATGAGTCCTTGGAATTTGTTCCTCAAGATCCTAAGGATCTGCAATCTCGTACCGGAAAGTTCGCAGTCCTCTACAAAAACGTACAAGAAAGGTTGCAAAAGGCTTACGAAAAAGCTAAGGGCCGATATGATCCTCGTAGGCGAAAGGTTGTTTACCATCCCGATCAGCGTGTGTGGCGTAAAAATTTCGTGTTGTCCGATGCTTCAAAGCATTTCGCGGCCAAGTTGGCCGATAAATTTGTTGGGCCTTTCCTCATTAGTCGACGTACGCCTGCGGACACTTATGAACTTAAGGATTTTGATGGTAACATACTTCCTGGTACTTGGAATAGTGAACATCTTAAGCCCGATCCCCCTTATGAGTAGAGTTCGTTTTACTCTTATTTCGGCCTGCGGATTGTGGCCTCTTAGAATCCTTCCGACGTATCTTCTGCGTGGAGTAAAATGCTCCTAAAAGATTCTGTATATTCCTCACACCATCTATGGAATCGAACGTCTTCGGATGTTCGCGTGCGATAGGTGTCCTATCGATCAGTCCCGCTGACTGTGAGACGTCGCCTTGCGATTTACTGAGTTTGTGGGAGTTACAAGGGGGTTGGATCCCGTGAAGACTCTCCTTGCCCTCTCCCTCTGTGAATCTGCGTATGAGCGATGTCTGACAGGCTTCGTGTTTGTGACTTGGATCACGCCTATCTGCCCAAGAGTTTTCTTCTCTTCTTGTTTCAACCTTTCTTCTACTCTAACTCTGTCTTCTTTTCGGATTGATCAGCTCGGCCTTGACGGCTTTGAGATATCCTTCGGCATCCGTCAAAGCGTGTGGGAATGCCAAGCGTACTGGATCCCGTGAAGGTATGGCTTGCCCTCTCTCTCTGATATACCGCTATGGGATACGCTCATGGAAGTCATGTCTGTAGTATGGTGTGTTCCGTGAGGAAATCTTTATCTTTCCTGTCCTCTGTCTCTCTCGACTTTTCTTCTCTCTCTCTTTAGTCTCTACTTTCGGAAATTGGGTTGGAACTCTGTTCCGTTTGGAATGTGTGTTACTCGGATTCGACTTATTTTTTTTATTTATCTCTTCCGGACGTGTCTTACGTTGAATGTGACCTTCGTCACTACAGAAGTTTTGGTCTGGAGAATGTAGATTCTCTCCCCCTTCTAAGCCGTCTCTACGTCAGGACGCAACGTTCCCGGAGGGTGAATCCTTTTAGTTCTCCTGGCTTGAATTTTCTTCCGTGGTCTGTGACCACAAGTTTCGCATGAAATAAGATTTCGCCCGTGATTATGTTTCGTTCTGTCACCAGGTCGAGTACCTGATTTTGTTCATGCTTCAATTATTTTGTTTGGTTTAGCTATGAGCCCTGTCGTTCGTTCTCGTACCTTTCCGTTTTGGCCAACTTACAGTTTGGACCTCAGAAATTTTAGCTGTGGGCAAAATTTCCATCTTAGTAAGGGTGGGATTGTTACAGTTTATTTTCCGCCTGTGTACGAACACAGCCTGTATAGTACACATTTCAACGTTACGATCTATTTTTAGCACACTTCGTTTTGTTTCCCACATTAGGCGTAGGAATGTATAATTCCTCGTCTGCGTAATTCACCCAAAACTTTCTTTTTAACATATTTTCGCTAAAAGCTTCAGATCAGACGAATAAGTTCATTTTATAAGAATAAGCCCCATCCTTGCTTAGGGTTGGAATTGTGTTTACGCGGTGTTTATTTGTCCAATTTAAAGGGTCCTACTTTGCGACGCGGATGGTAACGGATTATCGAGTTCCTATGTTTTAGGGAAAACATTCGCACTTGCAACCGGTGCGTGTGTCCGTAACCCTTGCCCTTTATTCGGATTGGTTTCCGCTGATGTCACGAAAATCGACTATTGGTCAGTTCGAATATTTCTCTCTCGTTTGTTTTTTTGTTCTTCTCCGTCGACCGAGGTAAGCGTCATGTTTCATTAATTTTCTGTTCGTCCCGTGAGCTGCACGTTTTCTTGCGCGGAAAGTTCTGTGTTACGTCTTCCACTTCACCTGGGGGGTGAGAGTAGATTTGTACGGCTGTGTGCCGAATTTGACTGGCTCACTTGGGGGGCGAAGAAGCCGCGTTTCTATTTATGCGGTTTGTGCCAGCCTAGCCTTATTCGACTAGGTAAGTTTGGCGTGCTGTTTCTCTCGATTTGGCCCTTATGTTCGCTCTTTTTTTTTCTCGCTTATAGGCTTTTGGTTTTGGTTTTAGTTTTGGTCTTGGTTTTGGTTTTGGTTCTTTTTTTGGCCCTTTGGTTTATGCCGTTGGGTATCCCTCTGCCATTCGCGACTACTAGTTGACACACTCATACACCGAGGAAGCTGACCGTCCACGGAAGGGTCCCGTTGCTGGCCACCCCTGTCGTCATCGACAGATGCATGGACGCTGCGTAATCAGGACGGACATTTACGTTTATAAGCTTTACGGTAGTTTTGATGTAGCCGCGTTTGTGCACGTAATTTTGCGTATGCTCGCAATGTACACTCCATTTCGGAGGAATTTACCTGTTGTCTTGCGTTAATTTCTGAAACGCAATTCGGTGAACGATTTCTTCGGCGTTAGAATAAGCGAATGTTGGCTTTGTCATTTTGTATTAACTTTGTACTGATTTCGGATCCGAATAGGTAGGAATTATCGTTTAATGTTAATTGTGTTACGCACTTGTTGATTGATTTGGACTGTTTGCGTTTGTTCAGTTAATAAAATTGTTTCATGCTTTGGACGTATCGTGTTTTTCTTAATTTTTACGCGAATTTCCCTTTAAAAAAAAAAATTAAGTGGCGCCTATTTTTGGTTTGGCCTTCGCGTTATGGAATGAGAACTCACCCCGTCCCACTGAAAGCTGCCGGCGACACCGGATTAATTTCGCTCCGGTGTTAAACTACTACTTATCTACACAGGTAGGTAGCAGTACACCTCGCTCAGATGCGCCTGGCCATAACGCATCTCCAGCCGGTTCACCAGCTTGTTGAAGTCTTCTTGTTCCTCTGGCGGCATCGTTTGTAGCACATCGCTAGCGTCCCCCCTCAAGGCCACAATTAACGAAGTGGCTTTTTCACTGGCCGTCCATCTGTTCACCTTTGCCGCTGCTTCAAATTGTTTGAAGTAGTTAGGCCAAGAAAACTTCCCATCGAACATCGGTGGTTTTATTTTCAATTTCGAAGTTTCCGCTGGTCCTACCACAGTTCTAGCCTTATTATTTTCTAGTATTTCTGGTGGTGACGGATCCCCGAATATTCGGAACCCTGCCATGATTTGTTCGAGACTCTTAATTTTGTTATTCTGCTGGGATAGTATCTCTTCCACATTTTCCTGCAGATTTCTTGTCTCCTCTGCTATTTTTACCACTAGTTTACCTTCGAGCCCTTTTCATTGTTCTAGAAATTCAACCTTCGAATTTTCAGACTGTTCTTGTAATTTAACTTCCAAATTTCCAGATTGTTCTTTTAATTTAGTTTCTAAATTTCCACATTGTTCTAGAATTTACTTTCCAGATTTCTCGACTGTTGTATTAATTTATTTTCAAGTTTTTCCTCTAAAATTTTCACATTTTCTTCCGTGTTTCTAGAATATTCCATTAATTTGTCTAGATCGTCTTTCAAATTTCCAAGGTCATCTTTCAAATTTCAAGATTGTTCCAACAATTTATTTTGCAATTCATCTTTGAAACTTCTGGATTTTTCCAACAATTTATTTTGCAATTCCTCTTTGAAATTTCCAGATTGTTCTTTTAATTTCTCGTCTAAACTTCTTGATTGTTCCAGCAATTCATCTTTGAATATCTTACTTAAATCTGCAGGACCGCCTGTGATTTCAAAAATAAAGGCTTCTGGATCCTCCCCTGCTTCTAGTAGCGCTTGGAGAAGTCTTTGTTGCAAAATCAATTTCTTTCCGGAAATTTCCAATTCGCGTTCTTCTAATTGCCATTGTTTTTTTTCGACACTACACTTTATTTATTAATTTGTATAAATTAAATTTAGATTAATTGTTTATTTATTTTCACGAACCTCAAACCTGACACCAGTGTTAGGATTTTAAGGGTTCGATTAATTTTTATTTTAAAACAAAACACGAAATAGTTCATAAACTAATTTATTTAAAAGCAAACTAATTTATTTGTTATACTAATTATAACACTAACACTAAATTATTTACAAGCTTATACCTAATTTATTTTAACAGCCGAGCGAAAGTCTAACGCGAACTTTAATGCCGAACTGTCCAACGCCGAATTGTGTCCCCCATTCACCGGCTGCCGCTTTTAAATAAGCCGGGGCTGTTTGTACGTGAACTTTCGCGAATGGTTCCAGAATGTCTGGTTTTATTCCGCCGCCGGAATTCTCTAGGCTGTCTGCAGAAGGTTCTCGCTTAAGGCGCGTCGGCTGGACGGCTCTGACGCAAGAGACAGTCTGACGCCGGCTGATGTCGACGAATCATTACAGTATTATCAAGAAAAGCGATAACTTATGAACCATTGCGAACTAATCATTGAAGGTATTTGCTGAAATAAAACGGCACTATTTGAGGTTATATGACAATAAAGAAAACCTTATGCTTACATAGTTTATATTTTATACAGTCATTAACAATTACAATTTTCTTTTACTATATTTTAACAAAACCAATAAGATTGCGTTTTGACCCGGTTATTCTAAAATTTTAATGGAAAAATCCTCAATTAAAAAATAGAAGAAATATAAGAAATATAATATAAATATAAGAAAAATAGATAAATAAATATAAGAAATATAATTTTTTCTCAAAAATTTTCCAATAAAACATAATAAATTTTTGATGCGGTTGGATAGAGAATTCAATGATCTATCAGAATCAAAAAAAAGAAATTGGGGTTGCTATTTTAAAAAAAATGTCGATGACGTCATTACTCGAAAACAAATGGCAGTCAAAAATTGATTTTCACTTGAAAATGTGTAGTTTTTAAAATCAAAATTTACCTGTCCAAGCGTTTATTCGAAATTTCAAAAATAAAGAAATTACGAATTTTATTCCATACTTTAGAGGCTCACTGTATAAAAATAGCCATTAAATTTTTCAGAAACTCGATTTCAGTATTAATGATAATTATAAATTTGGTATGATAATTATAATTTTTATTTCATCTTCATTTGAAATACCAATAAAACAATTATGCGATAATTCGCGAAGGGAAGTGATATTATAATATCACGAGTAAGAACTGCACCATATTCGTTACTTTTTGAGTGTTTATTTTTCGTTTTGTCAAGTTTTGTTATTTTTTTACAAAATACAATATTATTTTGTTTCAGTTTTAAATCAAATGATAAATAACAGTATATGAGGGTATTTCAGCAGATTTATTATAATTTAATTTTTTCACATTCAATCATTGTTTTCTTATGTAACGGATCAAAATTTTTATGATCGTTTAGAGAATTTAAATAGACTACTAAATAAAGGGGAAAAATAGGAGGTTGTCATTTAAAAAACACAAGTAGGCCTTGAATTTCAAAAATAAAAAGAGATAAACAAATGATATAAATTAATAATGTAGGTCTTATTGACTCTAAGGCACATACCAAATTTCAATCGGATACGTCAGACTAGTTTCCGAAATATTAAACCTTTCCCTAGATATATATTTTTTATTGGTAAATTTTGTGTATTTCTGGCGGGAACAACTCGTAACTCGAAGTTTTAGCCCGGTTTAAGTGTTGCTGCGTACTGGTCTTGTATATCTGGACGTATTTTCAATATCATGTAGCTGACTCAAAGTTGCGAACGCCATTCAAAGCATAACTTCGCGTTGTGTGGTCAAGTTGGATGTTAATGTGGGCTTCGAACGAGGTCAGCAGTGTTTGTTGTCTGTTTTCAAAGAAATCGTTTACACAAACAGCAGTTTTAAATGTCAATTAATATTTAATTGTGATTAATATGGCAAAATTTCTGATTATAATTTATTGAGCAATTTGCAAAATCAATATAAATGTCGATGTTTCGCTGTGCGTCTGACAGCTTCTTCAAGTTAAATAAAAATTATTTTGAAATAAATAATAATTATTTATTCTGAAGAAGTTGTCAAACATACAGCGAAACGTTGATATTTTCAATAATTTGACGAATTGTCCAATGAATTTACGAATTATCGAAACAATTATAATTGCAAATTTGAAGATATAAAATTCCATATTTCATGGCCGACTCTGGCGCCATTTCAATAAACCGCATGGCAGTAGTTTTCGTTGCAAGTTATATCTATGACATCAAAGAATGCCTTTCTGTAAGTAGCGCAGCTGTGCAACCTTGATCTTATGTATTAAAACCATATTTCAAGTTATCATAACTTGCAGCTTTGCAAACCTTGTTTACTAATATCGTACTTCATGTGTATGAACGTAACAGTAATTGTCATCTTCCCAAAGTAGTCTTGGTAGAACTCTTGTGTTGTACCTACATATACACGTACCATGGAATTTTTGCTCTGGAATTTTTTTCTCTGCCAATTAAAAATATTTAAGTAGAAACCCTAAAATAAGCAAGGTATATAACTGAAAACTCAATCACTGTTTATACACTCAAATTTTTAGATTAACAATCGATTATTTACTTATGGAAACTCAGAAGGCACTTTTTAATAACTAAAATAGATTCATAATTAGAGCTGGTTCTTGTCCGATGAAAATTGTATCACAAACTCTTTTAAACGAAATGGCGCACAAACACTTAACGTTTCCCAGTCGTTCGACAGCTTCGTTTATTGTTATTGTGGATTTTTGAATTTTGTAAATATTTAACACGATTTTTTATTACTGATTCTATAAGATTTATTGGATAAGAATTTTGAACAAGAGTCTTTTTTATTAAATTTAAATTATCATAAATGAAAAGTTTATCTGAAAGTAAAACAGCTCGATCTGTTAAAGAAATAATTATTGCAATTTTATAGTTTTTAGATGTATACGAATGAAAATTAATATATCTACCTGACCACGTAGGTTTATGAAACCAATTCGTTATTAATTTGTTATTACGTCTGATGATATTTACATCTAGAAAACTTAGTGAATTGTTAATTTCTTTTTCTACTGTAAATTGTAATCTATCATGAAAAGAGTTAAATCTACTTAAAACAAAGTCTACTTTATCTGAAGGCAAAATCAATAAAATATCATCGACGTAACGAAAATATAAAGTTAAATTGAAAGGTAATGAGTTAATGACACTTTTTTCTAGTTCGTGCATAACAATTTCAGCTAAAGAAGGCGATAAAGGAGAACCCATTGCTGTACCGAAAATCTGTTTATAAAATTTATCATTGAAAGCGAAATAAGATGTTTCAAAACATAAAGTAACCATTTCTAAAAAATTTTCTTTGGAAATGTCTGTAAAATCTTTAATTTGTCTCCATCTATCATTAATGCTTTTTAAAGCTAACTCTTTTGGAATGTTCGTAAACAAAGATACAACATCTAAGGAAATTATAATACAGTTATTTAGTATATCTATGTTTTTCAATTTATCTACAAGTTCATAAGAATTTTTTATAAAGTATTCTGATTTACTAGTAACTTGAGTAAGAATTTTTGAAACAAATTTTGATAAGAAATATAGAGAAGAACCTATAGTAGAAACTATTGGACGAAGAGGTGTGTTAGGTTTGTGAATTTTTGGAATGCAGTATAATTTAGGAAATGTGGGATGCTGTACTTTAAGAGATTTAGCAATATTATTACTAATTTCAACAGATTTTTCTAACTTATTAATAATATTGAAAGTTACGTTGGAAATTTTCTGTGGGATCGTTATTTAATTCTACTTATGTATTATTGTCAGAGAGCATGGTTTGAACTTTTGAAAAATAGTCATTTTTGTCAATTAAAACAGTAACATTGCTTTTGTCTGCTACTGCGACAATGATGTTAGGATTTTCTTTAAGAAATTTTTTACAAGCCAAAAGATCTCGAATAAGAATTTTATATTTTGATTTTTCAAAAGTCCTATCAATATTCCTAATGTAATTTAGAATATTAGAACAAAATTTATTTCTTACTTGTATTTTGGAACTTGAATCTAAAGATTTTATACCAAACTCTAAGCTACTTAAAACGTTTAGAAAATCTAGTTGTTTTTTATTAAAATAGGGTAATGAAAATTTTTTTCCCAAAGCAAAAATGTATTTTAAATTTGACGGAATTTCAGTTTTGGTATAATTAATTAACCATTTATTGATTGTATTTTGGTCAAATTTGATATAAAAGTTTTTATCTCTAATAGAAATAAGATTATCCAACTTTTTAATCTGTGTCGATTGAATTCTATTAAACAATCTTTCATTTTTTTGGTTTTCAAAATGTAGAAAATTGTTTAATGTAATTATCTAGAAAATTACTTAACTCTCCTAAAGTATAATCTAATTTCCACATAAATTTGGTAAGAATTTTTAGAGTTACTTCAATTTCATATGAAAGAATTTTTTTAGCGAAATCCGATACATATCTGTCAATTTTGTGACATGACATATCATACGCTCTTTTCAAAGTGTCAATAACATGTTCAGGATATACTCCTTCTTTTATACATTTAAGCAAAAAGAGCTTACGATTTTATTTTGGTAATTTTAATTAAAGTTTTAGAATAAATTTTGCACAGTACCTTACTTTGGTGCCCGTAGCGACCCTCCACAAAATTGTAAAATTCTATGTTTCTGATATCCATAATTAAAGCTGGTTCTTGTCCGATGAAAATTGTATCACAAACTCTTTTAAATGGACACTAAAAGGCGCACAAACACTTAACGTTTCGCAGTCGTTCGACAGCTTCGTCAGATGTGAAAAATATAAACATATAAATCATTACCTTACATTGAACCACTATACGACACATTTAAACACATATTCAAAAAACACAATTTAATTTTAGCTAGCAAATCTGTAAATAATTTAAATAGTATTTTCTCAAATTTAAAAACCAAAACACCAAAACTAAAACAACCTAACGTAGTTTATGAAATTAAATGTTTAAATTGTAATTCATGTTATATTGGAGAAACAAGCCAAATTTAAAAAAAAGTCTAGACCAACATAAATATCATATCCAAAAAAATAATCAAAATCATTCAATGCTTGTAGAACATTCATTACAAAATGACCATAATTTTGATTTTGAAAATACCAATATTTTATATTACAAGTCTAATATTTTCAAAAGACGTTTTATAGAAATGTGTAAAATAAAAATGTCGTCGAATTCTATTAATAAACGTACTGATTTTGCAAATTTAAACGATACATTTTGTAGTTTTCTCGATTCCTTAAATAGAATATAGATCTGTCAATTTTTTAACATTTATAATGTTCAAATTATTTTTAGATAAAAAAAAAATCAAGTTACTTTTTCAGTTTCCGTTGACAACCTTGTTTATTTTGACAACATGTTTACATGTTTATATTTTTCACTTCTGACGAAGCTGTCGAACGACTGCGGAACGTTAAGTGTTTGTGCGCCATTTAGTGTCCGTTTAAAAGAGTTTGTGATATAAAATAAATTCCTTTTACAAATTATCTGACTTATTATGAGCGCCTCTTTATAATAAACTATGACGACAGATTTATAGTCAAAAATCATTCTTTTAATCAGGTATGCAGCCTTAATATTGATCAAATTACTGTTCTTGTAAGATATTGTGCGCCCATTAGAATATATTTCTAATTAGCGGAAACTAATGGCGATATAATTACCCCTTGTGCTAGATAACATCGAGGCAGAGTTATGAGTTTCTTTTATTGCTTTCGGTTCTAAAAAGCAGCATCCTGACGATACGTCCAGGACGTCATTGCGTCCAGAATGTCATGCGTTCGGTTAAAGTCGAATAAAAATGTGGGCGTTGCAATAAAAAAACATAGCTACCTACCCTTAGAGTCGAATTTATTCTGCCGTCGGAAACCTCTTTTATTAATTCTTCAAATTTGTAAGACAGGAAAATCTTTTATGGCGATTTCTGTATACGCGTCAGGGATAATAAAATAACTCGCACTTACACCTATAAGTGATATTGTTTTCAAGGTATTTAATAATAAAATGTTTACTATGTTTTATACAACTCTCAGCCATTTATAAGTTTACTTGACACATGAAAAAAGTATCTTTCATTTATTGACGGTAAAATAAATAAAACAAGATTCACAAAATATTTTAAATTTGTCGATAAATTTCGAGCGTTGAAATTTTTTTCCGTGTACGGCATCCATACGGAAAAAATCACTACTTCAAAAATACTCAAAAAAATCTCCGTAAATACAGTGCTCTCTTGCACAGGCATTCTTCAGCCTTCAATGCGACCGAAAAGCAAGATAAAGTGCAATTAAAATTAAATAAAATTCATTAAAAAATGCCGACAGTATAACAAAACACAATCTCCAATTAGCACGCAAAAGAGAACTGTTTACGATATTTTATGATGCCGCGCCGCCGCAGCCGAACTTGGCCTTTTTGCTCGACTTTCTCGATGAAATAATAAATACATTAAAAAAACCTTTGATTCTCACCGCTCTATCCAACTCGTCGGGTCCAACAGCAGATTTTTCGCGGAGAGAATTTAAACAAATCGTACTAAGCGCATGCGAAATAATAAAAAAATTTAAAAACTCCGCCTACCTTCTGGCGAGTTTATACGAACGGATGACATCCTGGACGCAATGATGTCCTGGACGTATTGTCAGGATGGGCCTTTATAATAAGACAAAATTAACTTCGCTCTTTATGCATCAAAAAAAGCATAAAAAGTATAAAACTAGAACAGACGAAGTGAATAGGGAATATGCATGTAAATGAGATTTATCTGAAATAATTTTTTACATACTGTATAATGAAATAGAAACTTAATGGTGGTAGTTTTATTTAATATGATTTATTATCTTTTTTCTGAGGATTTTTCCATTAAAATTTTAGAATAACCGGGTCATAAAACAAAACGCAATCCTATTGGTTTTGTTAAAGTATAGTAAAGGAAAATTATAATTGTTAGTGACTGTATATCAATGATTAGTTCGCAACGGTTCATAAGTTCATCACAAACAATACAAACACCGAAAACATCTGTGACGTCACGTCAGTCATCACTACAATGAATCCTTGGATTTTCTGTTTAATTTACGAACTTGAATTGTTGTATTTTCCATGACTGTGGATTTAATTCTCTCATTAGATACTATGGTTAGTTTCCCGTTCTTCTCTACCGTCGCTTTTCTTGATAATACGTTAGGGTCCGTCGTATGGTCTTTGTAGCCATCGTGCTGTATTGTTGCGAATCACATGTGTTGCCGTTTCGAGGTCCTTGAAAATAAAAGTGTTGGATTGTCCATGTTGTAAAGTTTTTCGTGGTTTCAGGATTTTAAAGTATCTGCGAAGTTGTGTAATTTAAATAAATAAATAAATTTTGTCCAACAGTTGCACTTTTTAGGTGTTTTTTGCGTTGGTTTTGAGTGACTAAAATCTAATTTCAATCACTCATAGTGCAATATCAACAACTATCCATGACGACCGACCATGACTGCTTGACTATGTTTTAAATAATGTCACTTCAAAAATATCTTTAAAAAAAAAAATCTTTGGTCCTGCGCCAAAAGTATTCGCCTAACTGTTTTGGGTAAAGAAAGAGTTCCAACACTCAGTGGTAGATTATTTTCCGAGAATAATAATAATAAATAAATATAAACTTATCTAATTTTAAATAAAATTTTGATATTTAAATACTAATAATGATTTTATTTTCAAAAACAGCTACACTAGCTAGGCGAATACTTTTGACGCAGGGCTCGTACTTCATCAAGTCGGAAACTGCGTTTATTCATTTATTTACAAATGTAGAAGATTGTCATAAAAAGCATGATAATCGGGTTCTAAACTATTTTTTAGTTGTTGTACGTGTTTGTATTTTTTCCTTCTTGATCTTCAACCTTTCTTTGTATAAAGGTAACATCGATTCAAAGCACACACTTTGGCTTTTCGGGTTCAATCGTATAGATAATTGGTCCCATTCCAAACTTGAATGTCTCAGTTTGTGGAAAACTCCACTTTTGTTATATTTAAGAACTTTTATATCCGTAACCATAGGATCACCGGTTTTTTCCCCTGGCCGAATCGAGGAGAAAAAGTTTACTGACTTTTCAATGTTTTTGAAAAATATATGATCTAAATATTTTACATCATAAGGAGCTTTTCCACATGCAATTTTACATATATTTACATAATCTACAGGTACATTTATATTTCTTCGTCTAATTTTGCATTCTATTGTGGAATGCATGCTGTCTGCTTCCATCTGGGTGTGACCCTTCTGAAGGTACTTTTGAACTATAGTGATATTCTTTTGGACATCGAGGTTGAACAAAGCATTAGATAATGTTGCGTTGCGGTTCTGATAGGTGCAACCGTCGCTAAATAAAATGAATTCAACGGTGTCGTCAGAAGGATGAGTAGCAATAAAGTTTAAAAGAAAATGAACAATAATTTATTGACGAAAATTCATTAGCTGTTAAATTACCTTCAGACTCATTATACAGGAAACAATAACCTTGGAGTCTTTTTAGATTATAGACGGTAAAGTTGTGTACGACTAATATCGTTTTATAATATAGGGAGGACACATTAGATTTCGGGCACAACAAAACAGACTGCAAGTCCATGGTAAACACTTCATTGAGCGATATTTTATCTTTAGCCTTTTCTGATCTCGCTTCTTCTTTTAACATAATGTAATGATTATAATCACTTTTAGAGAGATTATGAGTTTCAAATGCAACAAAAACGTCGCACCTGTCCTTTTTAGGTCGTTGTAGTGACAAATTCATTTTATCAAATGTCTTTGAGAAAGTAACACGGTTTAGTGGCTGGACATTGTTTCTTTTACAATACTCATTTGTATACTCTTTGAAAAGCTGTGCTTTGGACTCCCAGATGGGTTCCAAACATAATTTACTGGAACTAGCACGGCAGTAGTGTGACTCAAGTTTTGGAAGACTTTCAAAGAAAGTAGTCAAATTTTTAATTTCAGCTGTCGGGGTTTGCTTCTCTTTTTGATTTGAGTGCTCGATAAAAATAAAATCTTCATTTTTTGTATTTAATATAAAATGATGAACGTTTGTGTTTGATTGTTTACCATTGTCAAAAGCATTTTTTAAAAAAGGTACAGTAAGTTAGTAAAGAACAAAACATTACGAGCAATAATTGCAACCTGCATAGCTGGTAACATCGGCCAAACCAGTAACATTAGCACTCAGATCTTCTAAAGAATCTGCTGAATTGTTGGTATTATTGTTTGGAGCATTGACCAGACTCAATATAGTTAACGTCCTTGATGACATGGTTATGATTAATTGCAACTGAAAGAGAAATTAGTTATTGACATCCAAATAGTCGGACAAATAAATAGGCAAACGGCGTATCTCCATAAAACAAAACTTTAAGAGCTTAGTTCAAATCGCGTAACTCCTAAGTAAAATTTATCG
The DNA here is from genome assembly GCA_958336345.1 of Dorcus parallelipipedus. Taxonomy (NCBI): domain Eukaryota; kingdom Metazoa; phylum Arthropoda; class Insecta; order Coleoptera; family Lucanidae; genus Dorcus; species Dorcus parallelipipedus. Next base: position 36,971,602 of record OY284475.1, read on the forward strand.
CTCGAAAGTAAACACCTCTGACAACCTTCTCATTAAAGAAACATACTGTTCGAATTTTAATGTCTAACTTACCTTTTATGACCCAAGCAGTAGTTGTGTCTGTGCAGAATTGCCCAAAAACGCAACAAAGTTTAGCACTATACACCTCAAATAAACACACTAAATGAAAACATGTACACAGACTGGCGGGAGTTGAGCAGTTTGCTTAGACAGAATATGGCGTATTGGAGTTACGATTTTGTCTGAATTGATTTTATAAAGCTATAGGAATTCTGTAGTAGAAAGTCAAAAGGGCATAAGTCACATTTTCTGCAAAACGGAGTTGTGTACTTTGATTATATTTAAAAATGAAATTTGTGAATAATTCGTCCAACATAAGGGTTTAACTATAGTTATTCATTATAGTATTTCACATTCGGGCGATCAAAACGAACGAAATACCTTATTCACAAATTTCATTTTTGAATACAATCAAAGTACATAACTCCGTGTTGCAGAAAATGTGACTTATGCCCTCTTGACTTTCTACCACAGAATTGTATAGGGACTTAGGAAATTTTCCATTATATCCGTTATTTTTTTTCTCAACGGATGTCACTAAAATCCGAAATACGTGTAACAATGGAGTTACGCACTTTGCGAATTACACGGACGATTTATTGAGTGAAAGTATAGCTGAAATCCACCTCGATTCTACCTCGATCCAAGTACCGCTCCAATTTTCGAAAATAAGGATGTATGTGTTAACACTTAAGGCGTTTTCGAAAATAGGAGCGGTACATGGTTCGAGGTAGAAAAGTGAGATAGAACGAACGCCTTTAATGCATATAAGAGTGAGAAAATAGACTAACCGGTATATACCTCTCCAATTTTCGAAAACATCCCTTATTGACAAGTAGAACCAAATTTACAATTGGCAAAATTTCATTTGCTGTTTTTTTTTTTTTAATTTAGCTGTTTTAGTTCAGTGTTGTTCACGTTGTTAAAAGTTAATGAAAAATTTGTTTTCTCTGTTATAATATCATGAGTAAGAACTGCACCAAACCCACTATTTTTTGAGTGTTCATTTTTCGTTTTATTTTTTCTTATAAGATACAGTATTACATATCGTTCTTGTAATTCTAATACCTCGTAACCCACAAAAAATCATTTTTCAAATTTGACAGTTAATTATAATTAAAATATTAAGGTAGTTACTAAAAACCATGTAAGAATAAAGTATTTTTATTCAAATATCATTATTAAACCTAATTATTGGGTTAACAAATCAAATCAGGCAGTTTTTAGTCTCTCCTGTAAAGTTTGCTTTTCGGGTTTACGAGATGTTAGAATTACATGAACGATATTTTGTTTCAGTTTTAAGACAAATGTTAAATAGCAGCATATGAGGACATTTTTATTGAATTTTGGCAGATATACAGGGATATTCACATAAACCGTTCGTTAAAAGTTTTCAAGGTTGCAGTTCACGTAGATATTTGAAATTTAAGGAGCAAGGGTTTTCCGTGGAGATCTCTTTAAATAAAATAAAATAGTATTTTTATCACTTCCGGTTGTACCGGAAGTCGCTATCAACTCGCTTATTTTAAATGGAATGCTATATTTTTTATCACGTTTTTGAATTCTACATGTAAAAATATGTTAAATTGCAATACATTTCCCTATCTCTAAAATGCATCATTTTTGAGATATTTTGAATTTTCTTAGAAATTTGGATTCTGCAATCTGATTTTCAAAAAATTATAACACAGCTGTTATTGAAGCAATTTTATTTGTAATAGCTAATATTGTATTTGAAGCTTTAAGGTTCTTAAAAATTCCATCAGCATAATCTATTAAGCTACAGGGTGTCTAAAACGCACCGCTCCACTCGAAGATATTCAAACACAGAAAAATACTTTTTTTCAAATGGAATGACCGATATTAACCGATTTAACATTTTCGATTAATTCAAAGAAAATTACAATTTTAATAGGTCAAATATTTTTAATTTTATTAAGATAGCATGGAAATTATAACAACGATTACTGTTACTACAAATTTTGTAGTCAACCAAAGAAAATAGAATTTGGCAAGTGGAAATTCACAAATTTTAATAGTTCTTTAATCATCCTTCTCTTAGGACGCTTGTGATCTTATAAAACAAAAAAGTATGAATTTCATTACTTTAAATTGAAGAATAAAATAGCTGCTAGTTTGCAATTCTCTGGATTAGCGTGAAAGTATTTTAAAACCATTGTCTAATTATCTTCGTTATTTGTTACTGATCTTCGTACATTTTATTTTTCCAAATTGTATAAAGTTAGGTTCAAACTTTCCAAACTGTGTTTTATTCATAGGAGACAAGAGGAGTACATTTGATTGAACACACATTCTCTGCTCTGAACAATTTTAGATCATTCTTCATGAATTTAAAAAATAGATTTAAAATATCAGCGTTTGAGTAATTTTGATTCGGTACAACCGGAAGTGATAAAAATACTATTTTATTTTATTTAAAGAGATCTCCACGGAAAACCCTTGCTCCTTAAATTTCAAATATCTACGTGAACTGCAACCTTGAAAACTTTTAACGAACGGTTTATGTGAATATCCCTGTAGTATAAAGGCATTAATTTAATTTTTTCACATTCATGTATCATTTTCTTATGTAACGTATCAAGATTTTTATATGACCGTTTAGAGAATAAAATGGACTACTAACTAAGAAAAAACAATGGGAGTTTGTCATTTAAAAAAACACAAGTTACTTAGCTCTCAGAAATAAAGTGAGATAAACAGATGGTATAAATTAATAATGTAGGTCTTATTAACTCTAAAGCACATACCAAATTTCATTCAGATACGTCAAACAGTTTTTGAAATATTAAACCGGTTCCATACTTTTGTCCTTGCCTGTATACAGTGAATTTTTTTTCAGTGTGGCCATAGGGATTTACATGTTAAAAATTTAACCTCATGTTAATGTATGTTATGGGACAAGTTTTAAGTAAATTTTTGTATTTAGTCATAAATTAAACGACTTACTACAAGATGAACTTTGCTAGAACATCCTAACACGTTTGCCTTAATTTAATTTTACTGCGAAAACTTGAAGAAAATAGACACAAATTATTGAACGAATATAATCCATGTAGGCTGACGTTATTAATAATTTGTCACTGTGATTACTGATTGCAACATTAAATTATTACCATTTGTAAAAACTACTTCTTCATACCATTGAAAAATGAGTGTAACTTGCTATAACGTACTACATAATTGATATTTTTAATGCTTGCTTAATAATAAGGGACATTTTCTTTATAAATTTGCAGTAGACAGACATTAACGGAATTTTTTTCTTAATGACATATCAGCTACCTTGATTTTTGACTTCGGTTAATTCTATGCTTATTAATTTCAATTTCTCACCGGAAAATAATTAAATAGAACATGTTCATGTTATTTCAGCAATGTGCATTTCGTAGAAAAATGTTTGATTTATTAATAAAAATAAAAATTTGCTTCAAATTTGTGCCATAACATACATTAACACGAGGTCGAATTTTTAACATGTAAATTCCTATGGCCACACTTAAAAAAAATTCACTGTATAATTATTAGTAAGTTGAAATATCAGTTTCACTAAAATGCTTTTAATATGGAAGACCTACAGTTCTTGTGGTCGAACCGTATGGTAAAATAGGATGAGTCATACCCAAGTTTAACTGTGCGCGACTATGGGCCAACATTTCAGTCATGGTTTAACTTTAAGCTTCGTTTTATTTCCTTAGAAACAATTGTCTTAACTATTGTTTCTATGGGAATAAAACGAAGCTTAAAGTTAAACCACGACTGAAATATCGGCCCTATAGCCCGGTATTTCAGTTTTCGTATAAATTTCGTTTTCGTTAAAATAGAGTTTAACTCTGGGTGAAGTTTAACTTTAAAAGCCGCTTATTGTTGAAACACATTTAAATGAAAGTGGAAATACACCCGTTAATCGTCAAACTGAGTTTAGCGCAAAACAACGGTTTAAACCGAACCTGAAATACCGGGTCTATGTGTTATTTACATATTGATAGACATATCATATTAAGGCCCAGATTTTCCAATAGGGACAATGGGTGTAAACTGAAGATTAAAGTTAAACTGTGACTCAAAAACCGGGCCTAAGTTAATTAATTTCTTATTTTAATTTTTTTTTCATATTTTTCGTTTTTTATTAAACAAATCTTGATTTCTAATGGTTTTGTTGAAATTAAAGTTATCGACTTTGACAGGTCGCTTTTCAATAAAGGAACAAACAAGTGTGATTGCCAGGATAAAATATAAATCTTTTTATATGCTAGATACAACAAATATTACATATCTCTTGTGTTAATTGAATATGTGACACCATTACCTGCTGTACCGTATAATTAGGAATTTAGAAATGTGAGTCAAGTTTCAGGCAAAATAATAACACCATGTAATTAGAATTAATTAAAAATAATAGTAATAAGTAGTGAATATGTGAAATATACAAAATATATTAAATAATCATTATTAAATACATATTGCTATGTTATTTTGTTATTTTAAAATTTTCACCCTATATATAAATAGTTTAGGTTTATTATTTTTGAAATTGTAATTTAAGTGAAATGTTAAATAACTGTACTTTATCTTAGTGTGTTCCAGAACACTTGTGAAATTACATTTTTACAGAAATAACTAAAACACTTTTCTGTCCGATTTAGAAAATGTCAATTGACATACTTGACGTTACGCTTTTGCCAACAACGAAAAGCTGGTTCAACCAGAGATTCCACGAAATACTCCAGGATGATCAGGAACATTGGGACGACAATCTCACACTACATGAGTCGAGTTCCAAGACATCCAAGGATGAAATCAAAACTCCTGGACGAGGCGATCATGTCATCGTGGAAGACGTTTCAAGATCATCTAAGACGTTTCAAGATTATCCAGGCGTGGCAAGTTCATCCAACATGCTAGAAGAGGAAATCCGAAGCAAACCTCGAGCCTACTTCTACAAGAAGAACGGAGGAAGACGTCGTATTCTTGTAAAACTAAAGAACCAAGACAGAATTCGTCTTTCGAAGTTAGATGCAGTTCGACTGGGCCTCTTCAAGATGTAACTTCATTTTTGCAACCTACAAAACAAAATAGTTATTATTTGTGTAAAAGAATTTTGATTTGTTTACAATCTAAGGATTTTCAATTTTTCTTATATTTAAGGTTACAGAGTTTTTTGTAACTTAAAAGGTATATAAAAGGGAGATTTCTGGGTACTTCATGCAATTCAACCTAGGCCTTGAGTAGTAGAACATTCAATTCAACTCTGCCTTTAGCAGTGAACATTCATACTCAGCACTTAGCATTGAACAGTTTAGTGTTAACAATTAACAGTTTGCAGTCAATCTTAAGCTCCTTCAGAGCAACATTTGTAATCGAATGTAGTGACCAGAACACGTAAGAATATTCCATTTATTAATATGGTTAATTAAAAATGCTTGTTCAAAATAATTCGTAAATGCTTGCCAACAGGTATAAGCATAATTCAAACATAGGACACTCTTGATAAAGGAGACCATAATCGCATTTTTAATTAAAAATTTTGAATACAACTCCCATGTACTTACGACGAAGTCGATGACAACTCAATTTATGTCAAATATAAATTGATGTGCATTTACACTAATCCTCTGATTGTACTAACAATTACATTGAACCAAGTTTACTTGTGTATTTGTGCATTTGAATACGTTAATAAACAGCAAATTTACTATTAATAAATAATTTGTATGTCAATCTTTAAAATCGATTTTTACTTACCTACATACACTTCACGTATCGTGACAAAAATAACCGACATTTTAAAATCACCACTATTAGGACAAATACATTTCAGAACCCAGTTCAAACAAATTTGTTTTACAAAACAATTTGGTACTCTGAGATATTATATCAATAAACAATTTAATAACGAAAACAGTCTTATGTTAAATTTTATGCGTGGCTTTGTCATTTGAGTTAATTAAATTCTAATCCTAAAATTTAACAAACAAATTTTATTTGACTCGCAAAAACATCGCAATATGTACAGCTTGAGGTGAAGCAAGTAGGTTGGCGACGCGTGCCTCGGATGTATTCGGACGGCCGGCCTTGTCTCGCATTGGGAAGCGAAACGATGAGCGCGTGTTTAATAATTTTATTTTCACTAGGATTTGAATTCCTGTAAAATATTGTTCTAATTGCCGCAATACATTTGCATAATGCAATTATTACTGTTTGTAATATAATAATGTAGCTAAAAAACAGCTCTAAAAACTGCATGGCTAGAACCCCCTCTACTCCTACACGACTTCGTCCAAATTTACTTATATCCACTTAGTTTTAACATTCAATCTGTATATGAATATACTGGTGTTAAAATTAACGCTCTTACAGAGAAGCAAAAATAAGCGGAATTAACAACAATGACTTCAAGTATGCACTCCTACTAGTTTCAAGCATTAAAACGACTTATGTGTCTTGTTATCTTTCCTAAAAGCACTCGACTCAGCGAATTGCGTTTTCCTTGGAAACGTCTTATGCAAATGACCCTCCAGACAAGAACTTGAAACAAACAAATCTCGAAAATTCATTTCCATTATATTACATCATGTGCTTATATTTTTTTAAATAGGCATGAATGCATGATAGGTGCTATAATGTTACTTGCGTAAGAAATTTTGTAACATTCTCCTCATCGATTTTAAACCAGGTTGAAATCTTATACGAAAGGAAAGAACTCTAGGCTGAAAGACAGTTGAAAAAACCTTACCTGTGTCCTCCGCAGACTACGAAGACTATAGTAGAAAATGGTGCAAAATCGCAAGTGATACTAATATGTATATAATTTTCTGCCCGTTAGTATTAAAATGCTTTAAAATTGTCTTAAAAAACTATTTATTAAGTAATGTATTTTATAGTGCTAATAATTTCTTTTCTCATGACTAAAGACTCCAAATCTTAGGTCCGCTCAATTATACAGGATGTTATCAATTAAGGTGGCAATAATTATACTACGAATAGAGGACATCAAAATAGTGCAATTTAACCTAATTTATCTATATCCGAAAGTTTTTTGTTTCTGAGAGATAACCTCCTAAAGGGACAACTTGGAAGGTATATTTATTAAATATCTCGTGAACGGTTTAAGATAGAGGGTTGAAATTTGACGTGTAAGACAACTGAAATACAAGGATGGATATGTCTTAGGCAAAATTGAACATTCTTCACCAGTGGCCTAAATCCAGGGCAGTAGATTATCATTTTAGTAAATAACATTTTTATTGTCATGCTCTGTGCTGCTTAAATATTAACCTCTAGTTACCATGCATGAAGAAAATTGTAAAATTATTTGAGTATCTATGTCGTCACTATGTCTTTTTAAATCGTTTTTAAACTCGGGGTTAATCCATATGAAGCGATCCAATAAAAATATTTTTGGTTGCTTGACAATATAAAATATTTTAAATTTTTTTATATATTATTGCCATATGTACTGGGAGTACAAAAAAGATGTTATTACATTTTTATCTCAGCTCGTTTGTTTGTGGCGGCCATTTTTGTTTTGCAACTCGCACCAATTAGGGAGTTTGCAGACGTTAACGTAAACTTATTTTTCTTAGGACTGAATTATGCTAGAACACTGCAACAAAGACCATTTTTTTTTAAATGAAAATATGATATGAAATACATAAAATCAAACACAATAATAACAAAACTTGTCTCAATGACCAAATTAATCTCAAATTTAACCCTATTTACACTTAAATACTTAACACTGTCAACATTACAAAATTACATTTCTCCTTATTACTTCTATGTATTGTTACAGGCCTGATGAAGGCTTGATAAGCCGAAACCGGTAGCTGTTAAGAATAAACATTACACAAAATTAGGAAGTATCATTACTCGTCGCAAAATACCATTTTATTCAGCATTTCCTCCTCTTTAATTTTGTGTCTCAACATAAACAGCCTTATTTGTTTCCTTATGGGTGAAAATGTTCCTTAAAGTTTGGCAAGGGAATTTAACAAATGCCACTTTTTGGAGCCTAAGTTTATGATGAAAGGACGGTATATCACAGTTAATTTTTTAATTACAATTACATATACTACTGTATTCACTATAGCTAGAGTCATAACACTGATAAACGTGTCCTTTAATTTTTATGTCTTTTTAAAAATTGAAAATTTGCGATTTTTTCAAAGTTTGAAGCATGATATCTCTGGTGGGACATGGGGTAAACATCTAATTTTTTTACAGAGTATCCATCTGTATAAGGGGAAAGTACAGTAAAAATTTCAACTTTAATATTTTACTGTAAAAAAAGTGATGAATTTTCAAAAAGTGTAAAAAGATTAATTTGTTGCAGTGTTCTAGCATAATCTAGTCCTAAGAAAAATAAGTTTACGTTAACGTCTGCAAACTCCCTAATTGATGCGCGTTGCAAAACAAAAATGGTCAAACACAAACAAACGGGTTGAGATAAAAATTAAATAACATCATTTTTGTACTTCCAGTACATATGGTAATATACAAAAAAATTAAAAATATTTAAAATGGTCAAGTAACCTTCATTGGATCACTTCATATGGAATGACCCCTCGAGTATTTTTTTGAATTAATCGATGAAAATTTAATCCAGTAAAATATAAACGTCCAATCCTAATACTTATTCTTAACACTGATGAATGACACTTCAAAAAAGTGTTGACAGATAGAGCAATGAAAATACCCACTTAACGAACAGCCAAAGCATTGTTTTTTTTTCACCCACTTTTACCCCAAGCTCGGAGCTTGTCGGGGAGGGATGGCGGCTGCGACCGACTTTAGATGTTAATTTCTCCTTCGGCAGTCGCCTTACAAACTGGGGAAACGCAGCAAACCCAATTCGAAGGAGCCGGTAGGAATCCGAAACACAATCCGACACATAAGTACTCTATCTCTCAAATAAAGCCCATATGCACCAGGATAGGATTCGAACCCACACCTAATAATTGCCCGGCCGAACGTCACGCTCGTTGTCAGCGGACTCAACCACTCGGCTAACAACTACCTGTTAGATTAAATAATTCTAAAGCTATGTACACACAGCGACACTTTTATATCTAGATCGAGTGTATACACCGAGTGTCGGTGTATGTACAGCATCTGAGATCGGTGTCGCTAGAGCGAATTGCAGTGTCGCTAGTGTCGTTGCAATTCACGTGTGGACAAATTAAAATGAGTGTCGAAAAGAGGTCTAGCTTGTTTCAAATCTTTCGGAAATTTTTAATCAGTGTCGCAAAGATGTCGAAGTTCGAGTGGACCAGGACCAAGGAAAAAGCAAAGAATTTGATATCTCTTTTGGAAGGGTTTGCGGTCAAAGCGGACAGCTTCAATAAATTGAAGAATTGCCTCAAAAATTTAATACAATTTTAGGAAAAATATTTTTAAATATCTGGCCTGTTGGCAGAAATTTTAGCTAATCTTTTTTCCGTTGGTATGCTGTGTCTCTTTTCTGTATTTTTGATGTAATTTCTTTCAATAAGTGGGCAAAATCTGTAACTGACGTACGAAGAAAATTCTTGTACAATTTTTCGTCACCAGGTCTTAATTTACGGATAACGTGTTATAGCAACCGAAAATTTATTTATTTTTCACCGTCTCTTTTATCCACAACTTCCTTTTTCGTCTTCTACGATTTCTTATTTTTATTGCGATACAAGTACCTACCACAGCAGCAAATATCTGTTCAGCAATTGTTTGATTCAGGAAAATGGCATAGTAAAACACTACCCACGAAATTCCTAATCTAGCGAAATCGTAGAGAGGTGTAGACAAACGCGACACTTTTTGCCGACACTTGAATCCGAAACTAGTGTCCGACACTACTCTATCTTAAAAAATTGCAGTACACAGTACAAGACACAGTAAAGACACTGCTCTAGACACGAGTGTCCGCTCTAAGTGTCGCCGTGTGTACATAGCTTAAGAAAATGTTCGGTCTTATCAGGACTGACTTCATTCGACGAATACCTACTCACAGCTACAAACCTTGAGAAAAGAAACGCCGACACAGACAACTTATAAAAGCACCTGCACTTGCCTCGCGTAGGCGTACCAATAAACATAACGGAATGTAGAGTTCTAAACATTATGTAGGAACTCTAACGGAATGGACAGATGCACCCCCTCTAGTGGTTAATACATTTTGTTCGGAAGAGAGTTCCCGTGAAAGAATTCCTGTCGAGCCCAGTTTTAAAAAGAGAGCAGCCTCTCTGCGTGTTTATTTCTCGTCGCTATTTTTCTACAATTCAGTTTCGTGAAAAAATCAATTAATTTTCTCCACAGTTTCTATTCGCTAGGAAAGATAAAATTCTTTGTGTGAGTTTCTTCGTTTTAATTAATTTAAGTAAATCGCAAATAAGTCGTTTTCGAAATATTCGTATTCGGTTTTTTGTTCTGACGAATATTTTTACTTGTTATGTTCTGAAATTGGGGAAAGCCGAAACTGGTCGAGACTCATCAAATAAAAATTTTCACCAGAATATAAAATCAGATACAAATATAACATCAATCAAAACGAAACAAGGAACACAAACAATTCAAGTTTGCTTTCATCTTCTCTTTATTGCCGCGGTATTGTTTTTTTAATAGCTACGATGAGAGTAAACCGATGGATAACTTGTATCTATGAAACCCGTTTTGTAAGTCAAAATGTACCATTGCGAGATAACTAATTCGTACGATTGCTTTGTAAAGTAGTCTGAATTTTCTAAATTTTAGCACATTCAAATGCTCTGAAATGCCAGAATTAAAACAACATATATATGAAAAAACGATTATTCTATGGAACCATCATTCCGTTCCAACATATCAGTAAGCCTTAGGCTCATTGGTTCTACCAATGTTCGTGTGGAAAATCTGCCGTACCAAATATTTATCTCGCAATGGTACATATTTATGCACAGCCTAATCGATTAAACTTGAGTTAATTATACAGAGTTACTACAAAGTCTCGGAACGGTAGAATAAGTATCTTTTTGAAATTTAGTCTATGGATATATTGAGTGTCTCATAACGAACGGAGGAGATTGAAATGGTAGCTGGGGGAAATCTTTTACGTTACTAATCTTTTGTTATTCTTTTTAATTAAACGTTATTAAATTAATTCTTATATACCGAAAATTTTTATGTAAAACGTAATTTATTACTACAGTTAGAACGATGGCTTGTTAATTAATTTAATTTTAACTTGCCGTAATTTTCTTATTATTGAGTTTTTATTCAAATTTTCTCAACAAAATAGTTTTAGTTTGATCTCCCCCAGCTACCATATCAATCTCATCTGCACGTTATGACACACCCAGTATGGAAAAATGTTTATACAAAAGTGTCATCCTTTCAAGTTCCGCATAATCTAAAATTATTTTCGAATATACAGGCTATCCCAATTTGACTGTACGATGTATAACTTTGTTATTTTAAATAGAACACCCTATATGTTTTATATCGAATTTGAGCTTGTCGCGTTATTTCAGGGTGTTAGATAAGGGTTTTCTGTACTTAAATCCTATGGTTTTCAATATATTAGGCTTTGTTTATGGTTTTCGGAAAATAAATATTGCGGTGATATTTAATTATCACATAAATAAATTGTAAATAAAATAAGAAAATAGAAAGAGAAACATTTGAAAAAGAGAGTTTGGAATCAGTTTTGTACCTATATAATTTTCAAAATTCTTTAGTCAAGCAAGCAAAGTACAAGTAAAAGTAAATTAAAAAAAAAGCAATGCAAAATACCGAGGGTGAAGTCCAGTTAAACGTGTCTTCAGAAGACAGTAAAAGGGTGGAAAACAAGATCCAAAAATCTTCATGGGACGAGTTCTACGACATGATGGACAAACATCACACCAAAACAAAAGGGCACCTCATGGCGAGATTTTGACCTGTAAAGGAGCAGACTTTCGGAAGAAAAGGGCATTTAGTGTATCTGCCTGACGGACGTCGGGTCCGGTTGAATGCAGCCAAGGTGCAAGACGTTCAAGTAGGTTACGGACATCTATTGGAGCAGCACCTAAAAACATAAACCAAATTAGTGATGCGTTAGGTGAAAGACTAAAGAAAGAAAGGCCCGTTGAGTTTTAAAAAGTGCGGTGCGCCAAAGAATTTCAAAGGTTTCGGTGATGGCGGTGATGGCGGACAGACAGAAAGTTGCTCTGCTTACAGAGCTGAATAAACCGTGTAAAAGATGTAAGCATATACCGGTCAGTGGCATTAAGTGTATAAAATGTAAATCCGTGAACCATCCGGGATGCGTTAAATTATTCAAAACTGTAAAATTCATTGACGAACAGCACATAATTTGTTGTGAAGTAAATGACGACGAGAACGAGAATGACATGGAGGAAATCACCAGCGATATCCTAAATAAAACTATACGTGAAATAATTCCTGAAACGGATGCAAATACAGAGGTAAGATACCTCAAAAACTTATTGTACGACAAGGATACCATAATATTTGAATTGAGGGAGCAAATAAAACTACTGCAAGATAAAATTGGTTTATTGGAAATAATTAACAATATTAACTTCAACACTAATAAATAAACCGTCCTTCCATCTTCAAATTATAGTCAAAAATACGAGCATGTTCCTACAAAATTAAATTTAAAACCAGAATTGAAGGAGAAAATTTCTGTAGATAATTCAAATAAAAATTCACAGATGACGGAAAGTTCGTCCAGTTCCAGCACGCGAAATAACAATATAAACATGAAACAAAAAACCAAAACATTGCACACAGAAACGAGCGACCCGAACGAACAAAAAATAGACTTTCAATCTGCAAAGAGTAGCGTAAAAGATCCGATCACAATATCTAAGCAAAAGCAAAAAACATTAAAAGGGAAGAAAATAAACACGCACACTCTTTCTGCGGTTGAAGAACGAAAATGGTTATTTGTGTCCAATTTAAAAAAGGAAACTACCGAAATGGATATAACAAATTACATAACAGGATGTAATAAGACAATTTTAAGTTGTAGTAAAATCAAAATAAAAAATCCAGATATTGCCGCTTTTAAAATTGCGACGACCCCAGAACAATATGATGACATTTTTGATGCCGAAATTTGGCCACTAAATACAATTATCAAACCCTACAAAAATTTTTGGAAAAGAGCCTCCAATTTGGAAATAGCGACCAACAAAAAAATGAACACGACCTAAAGGCAAGTCCCAAGAGCAAAAACTATTTTAAACTGTTAAATATAAATGTGCAGTCTATTAATAATAAATGTAATATATTAGAAACTTTTTTGAATGAGGAAAAAATTGTTGCAGCTTGCATTACTGAACATTGGTTATCTAATGATACAATAAAGAAGACAGTAATAGAGAACTATAAAATATGTGCTACCTTTTGCAGGAGCAGATTCATACACGGAGGAGACAATTTGAAATCAGTAGAAATTTCAGAAGTTTGTAAAAACTGTGTAGAAAAAGTGATAGAAATGGCTGGGATACAAATTCCTACATTAAAAACAACAATTGTCGTTGTATACAGAGTACCTAACGCAAACAAAGATCAATTAAACATTTTTTTTTTGAGAAACTTACAGAAACACTGGAATGTTTGACTAAAATAGAATATAATAAACGGTTGATACTTGCAGGGGATTTCAATTTTGACTTTTTAAATAAAACCCCAGAATTATGTGAATTAATTAATTTATTCAACACTTACGGCTTACATGTGATTATGAAAGATCCTTCAAGAGTAACACAAACAACTTCAAAATGCATAGACAATGTATTTACAAACCTAAATGAAACTAAGCTACTTATTTACACAAAAAACCCGCATATGTCCGATCATATGGCGCAGATAATGGAAGAATGTTTAGGTGATCCACCTCTCAATAAAACCGACGAACGAAAAACAATAAAAATTAGAATAAAAAACGAAACTAATATTAATTCCTTTAGAACACTTTTGCAAAGTACAATTTGGTCCGATCTTTATGCATGCACAGATGCAAACGAAGCTTGAAACTCTTTTTTAGGACTTATACAAGACGCTTTCAATGAAGTTTTCCTGAAAAAATAGTACAAAATAAAGTAAGAAATGATAAAATCAACTGGTACAATAATGATCTTAAGATTATGAAGTACAAAGTTGATGCTATGCATATCATTTGGAGTGAAAAAAATGGATGAAAAAAATTATAAGATCCTCCGGGAAATGTATAAAGATGAAATAAAAAATGCAAAACAAAAATCATCAGTACATCTGTACATCTGTATCTATCATCTGTACATACAAAACTCAGAGAATAAACAAAAGGCGATGTGGAAGTTAATTAAGAAGGAACCAGCAACAAAAACCAACAAAGAAGCTAAAGAAAGTTTGTTAGATTGCAACGAAATAAACGATTATTTTACTTCAGCTCCAGCAGAAATAGCTGAAAAAATAAAATGCAAAGTGGATTTCAATTACTTCCTCAACAACTTAGAAATTGATAATAGAGGTAGTTTGTTTTTAGAGCCAACAAGCGAGGCAGAAATTTTAAAAATTATGAAACAGATAAAAGGTAAAACAACTCCAGATGTTTATAATTTGAGTACCAGGTTATTAAAAACCATTATTCAGGATATTTTAAAGCCTCTAACGAAAATCATTAACTTAACACTAGAAACCGGTTGCTTTCCGAACTGCTTAAAAAAGTCTGTTGTCACCCCTTTGCATAAAAAAGGAAATACGGACCTATGTGAAAATTACCGCCCTATTTCAATACTGTCGGCATTCTCAAAAATCATTGAAACCATATTAAAAATACGTGTCACAAAATTCTTAGAAAAATTTAACCTTTTAACAAAAAACCAGCACGGTTATAGGACAAACAAATCTACGAACAGTGCCATGATTACTTTTGTGGAACATGTAGCAGATATTTTTGACGTGAGACAAAATGCAAAAGCTTTATTCTGTGATCTCAGCAAAGCCTTTGATATCGTGGATCACAAAATTCTTCTGCACAAACTACATTACTACGGCTTGAGAGGCACTGCTCACGACATCATAAAATCCTATCTCGACAACAGGACACAGAAAGTCTTCTTCAATGGGCAAACATCTATTGAAATAAAAATTACACAAGGGGTACCGCAAGGATCAGTCCTGGGTCCACTCTTATTTATAATCTACATCAACCATCTACCAGCTAATGTTGATACAGCAGAGGTGTGCCTCTACGCAGACGATACCGCTTACCAAAAACTGAAGTAGTACTAAAACAGGCGGATCTATGGTTCAGTAGTAATAAACTGAAAATGAATAAGGAAAAGACACAAACCTTAATGTTTTCAACTAAGAAAATTAGCACGTCCGAAAAATCCATAAAATTCTTGGGAGTTCATTTTGAAAGCACGCTATCATGGAAATCACACATTGAAGCAGTATCAACAAAACTTTCAACTGCACTCTTTTGCATCAAAAAAATGTATCACTTGACTAATCAAGAAATTGCAAAATCGGCCTACTTTTCAAGTTTCCATGGAGTGGCTACATATGGTATCATCGTTTGGGGTGGCTCGTCAGAAGCGCAAATCATCTTCCAGCTGCAAAAGAAAGCAATTAGGGCTATATATGGAATTTGGGACCAAACCCAGAGTTGTAAGGAACTTTTTAAGTAAAGCGGTATACTTACCATACCAAGTGTTTTTATACTTACCTGTGTGAAGTACGCCAAGGACAATGAAGATAAATATATCCGAAACCAGGACTTCCATATGTATAACACTCGACACGGGGGAGAATTCTGCATACCTCACCATCGAGTTAAGCGTTCTCAGATAAGTACTAATTATTTAGTTGTAAAAATATTTAACAAGCTACCTGTAGATATAAGAAATAAAGACACGCCCAAAGTATTTAATTGGACGAAAAATTTTTTACGGCACAACGCCTTTTACAATATAAAAGAATATTTTGAATATTCAATGTTAATGTGTAGTATCTGTATTGTATATGTACCTATAATGTAAATGTCAATATTTGTCTCTTCGGATGTGATGCAATATGTGATATTCTTAATGCTGTGTCCGTTATTTATACATATGATGAGTGTTGCTTATACATATTTTGCCTGATAGTTTATTGTAAACTTTATGACAATTTCTTTATAAATTTTTATATATAGAGAAATAAATATGATTATGATTAATTAATTTTCAGTTAAATTTAGAAAAATGTTTTTGAAATTTTTAGTTTAGGAATTTTTGTTA
This sequence comes from Dorcus parallelipipedus, assembly GCA_958336345.1. Lineage (NCBI taxonomy): Eukaryota > Metazoa > Arthropoda > Insecta > Coleoptera > Lucanidae > Dorcus > Dorcus parallelipipedus. The sequence continues at coordinate 36,987,915 of OY284475.1, forward strand.
TGTTAATTTTAAGATTTACAGCGAAGAATACTTACGTTGGAGAATGTCGTTCGAAGTATGAAAATTATTAATTAAGATTAGGATACTTACCGATAAGTTTGTATGAAAAATAGATAAGAATTTTCCAAATTTTCATAGCGCGTAATTGAAAACACATAATAGCAGTCAGGCCAACATAAATATATCAACAGTACTAAACAAGGGCCGGTAACCAAAAATTTTGTTATAACACGACGCACGCGTAGTTGCTTTAAAACGTGTCTGGACAAAATTGAAACAAGTTAGGGGGAAATAAAAGTTTTCGCGCGAGGAAACGAATTCAATCGCTGCTTGAGCTCGACGAGCACCACACGTGAAACTCTGTAAACAAAATTTGTTCAAATTTGTTGAAAATTTCTATAAAAATTGATTTAAATGTTTCGTCTAATTATAAAACAAATTATTTAAAATCAATAGAAGATTATTTTAATTTAAAAACTTATTATTATTTAACAAAAATATAAAAAATTAAAGAAGCAACTTAAAACGACAAAATAATTTACTTTGGCTTGAATGCAATTTCGCCAATAGTCAAATTATTTAAACAAAGCAAGCAAGAGGATAATAAAAAACATTTTTAAACAAACGGAAAGTAAAAGAGTGCAAACAAGATTGACATTCCACTAAACGAGAGCATTGGTTTGTTTCAACCAAAGGAGAAATTGATTTCTAGTTGCGCAAGCACAGGAAATCAGTTTGAAGTTTGGAAACAGATCAAAGGCGATCACATAAAAATTTAATTAATAAAGTTAGATCAACAAATTTTGAACTTAAAGAAAAGGAATATTTACCGGGTTTTAAAACAAAAACAAAAATTCATTAACTATTGCTTTTTCAAAACTATGAACCCAAGCCTTGTTAAGAAGAGCAAAATTATAGAGAATTGAACTAGCATAGGTAAAGATAATCGTTGGATTGCTCGTAAGCAAAAACTAAGAAATAACCCTGACCCAACTCCTCAAATACACCGCAATAAGTAAATTTTATAATTAATATCTCATTAACGAAGAAAGTTAGAAAGCAGATATTGTGGTACTGTTCCAAGCTAAGTGGAAGGTATCTACTGCAGTAAAAAATTACTTTTCATTAAAAAGGGATTCAGTAAAACCATTTCCTTTTCGACAACAATTGAAGGGCAATAACTTTTGTTTTGTAAATGGAACGGTGTTATTTTTATGCCGTCGTTAAATGCTCCATAAAGTTGTCTTTCAATTACCTATACACTTCTCAATATAATTATTGTCGGTTGAGAAGATATTTAATATTATTTCATAATTTCTGCATTTTAACATATTAATTAAAATCAGGAGTGAGTATTTACTCAAACATTTTACTTGTTTTGAGTAAAATGTGAATTTGCTAAGTTTTTAAGTCCTGGTCGTATAAAATATTGTTAAATACATGATTACTTAATTCCATTGCTAAGGCTTGTGGTAGGTTAAACCGTAACGAGGGAAATAATTTTGATTGGTATTTTTACTGATTGTTAAGTTTTCTCAAGTGATATTGCTTAATCACACGATTACTTGGTCGTGTGGTTAACTACGTTTCATACAATTAGCCCTAAGACTTCTTGTACTAAAGTTTAACTTGTGTTTTATGTCAAATAATAATGTGCGCTCTACACATTAATGACGAAATATTTATTAATCATATTTGAATTTTACAGCAAATTTTACAAAATTAAATACTAATTTTCCAAAATAAATATGAAACCTTTGAAAACTGTAGGAACAATAAAATAATTCTAAGCTGTCTTGTAATTTTACAATAAGTATTCAAAATACATATATGCATTTTATATAACTGAGCTTAGTAAACTTAGAAAATTGATATTTTACTCAAAACGAGTAAAATGTTTGAGTAAATATTCGCTTCTGATTTTAACTAATGTGTGAAAATGCTGAAATTATGAAATAATATTAAGTAACTCCTCAACCGTCAGTAATTGGTATAGAGAAGTATACAGCTAATTGAAAGATAACTTTATGGAGCATCTAACGATGACATAAAAATAACACCGTCCCATTTAAAAAACAAAAGTTAATGCCCTTCATATTGTCGAAATGGAAATAGTTTTACTGAATCCTTGTTTAATGAAAAGTAAATTTTGTTGCTGACAAGCTCAAATTCGTTATAAAACATAGAGTGTTCTATTTAAAATGACGAAGTTACACATCGTACGGCCAAATTGGGACAGCCTGTATATTTGAAAATAATTTTAAATTATGCAGAGCTTGAAAATACTATGATAATACTTTTGTATAAAACATTTTTCCATATATTCAATAGGAACGGCGTTAATGAAGAAACCCGGTTAAATGCCGCAGGCTGTATATTTCCCAAATACGACTCTGCATCTTTTAATACCTTCGCGTCGCTCATCGATCATTTCGAAACTAATCAGGTGTCACACCTGCTTCCACACGACAGTGACGGCGAATAACAGAAGTGCGTTTGTGTGCCGAGTTTATGCGAGGTCCATTTGTCTTTTGCATCTTGACGGTATCAATAGTCTACATATTGATTGTTGTTCTATAATCTCTCTGGATTTGAGGAGAAATGTCTCTTTCCGTTTTTAAATTAAAGGTTTGTTAATTCAAGTTTGTACGTTAAAAATTCAAGGATATTTTGTTGTTTTGCAGTTAATATTATTGAAAACATCATACCTCATGATGTACAACAGTTACTGTAACTGTGCTTTACAGAAGAGAGAAATTAAAAAAAAAGCTGTTAATTCACATAGTACGGTCATTATTTGATTTTTTTAATCATAACCAATTAATTGTGGGGGCTCTGGACTCACATGTTGTTTAATAACCAGCAAAATCATGTCACGATGACAGACGTCAAGCAATGTCACGATGACAGCCACTAGTGAAACGTCATGATGACATATACGTAACAGTGTAACGATGACGACCGTCAATACAAACATAATTAAGGACGCTTCCTAACAAATTAGAGCGCAATCGCATTCGTTTCTGATTGGCCAGCAAATAGAATGGCGAACCTCACTTTGGTCGCTAAGACAACCACCGACCCAAACACAAAAATCTACCCCCTAACAAAAGACGCAACTTTGCTCAATACTAATTCGAACAAGCAAACACGAATGGTATAGAGTTACCTAATTGCCGCCATAAAATAAGGGTATAAAAGACAAAAGACCTATTATGCGAGCCAGTCTTCGCTAGTATTGTAATAGTCTGGAGATACTCGCTGGTGCTGCAATAGTCCGGCAAAGCGTATGTTTCACGAGCTAGCGCTATAACAGTCTGGCATACATTTCAATACAAGTCAATTCAATCTAGAATCTAGACATCTAGACTATCGTTTCGAGAAATATCAATTAAATGTTCACCTCTTTGCGATACTGCCAAAGTAAGGTAACCCTTTAACCTTTGGTGAGGTGGCAAGAGCAGCTGAACAAACCTCTCAACGAATTTTATAATGTCGGACACATTCGAAGGATGAATAACTTATCCATTTAAAGAACAATGTCGAACAACAAGTTTACTTCTACTGGGACATTCAGTATATTTACGTCAAGTTTTAGCAGGCGTCATCTGGAACTCGATAGTAAGAATTTCAATAACTGTTTACTGTTTGTTTCTGCAAACATAACACGTAAATTCGTATATCATTTTAATGCTACATAACTAAATGTACGACGTCTTATTAATATGGGAATTAACGCTCGCTTTCACTTGACTTAACATTTATTCCGTGAAATAAAAGATCAAAACAGACATATAAAAGCAACAGCACTTTACGATTATCTTGAAACTTTTTGATTTAACATATTAAACATTTTCATTTTAGGGCAAAACATTTACATCATTCAGTCAAATGTAATAGTTTAATATTTTCTTAGTGTTACTTCAATAATTTCCAAGATGTTCAGTTAAGAATATTACCGTTGAAACAAGTACATTTTATTTAAGTCAACGCACAAAAAGTTGACATCCAAAAAGTTGTTGACTTAACTATTTCATTTTTCTCAGTGTATGTCTTCCCCGAAAAAAAGGTATCATTTTCACTATCACTACCAGTGGTACAAGCTGACACTAATTGAGCTTGGCCTGCAACAATTGTACAAAGGAATAGACTCCTTTGTAGCGCTTCTGAAGGATCCCAGAAGTTTCTCGGTCAGGCGAATATACCAAGTATTTCACTATTAATATTTATACTAGTGTTAACCTTTTTGTAACGTTGCCAATCGTTGTTTACGCTAAGTGAAGTTTATGTTTTGTTGAACAAACTCGCCCCTTTACCGGATGAGTGCAATGTCCCGGAACGGTCGAATAAACTTGTTATTTGAGAAGTGATGTTTTTGAAATTTGGTACCAATTTATAGTTGAAAATAACTTATTTATTGTGACATTTTTCACTTTTGTTTCGCTTCCGGTTGGACTGGAAATGCTTCCAATTTTTTTTTTTAATGACAATATATTTTTACATTTTCGGATGCAGAATAAAAATCTACCTTCAGAAATATCAAAATGTTTACATAGTTTTATTGATACGAAGGCAATACAAAAAATTTAAAAAAATATACAGATAAACGTAAAATCAAAATATCTTTGAAAACACAGAATTAACTGATTAATTTCGTTGATCGATTACATCACTGCCAAGTTGTAAATGGGGCACAATTAAAACATTAATTCTAGTCTCAATCAAATTTAAAATTGTTTTAAAAGATATTTTGATTTTATGTTATCTGTAGTTTTTTTTTTGTATTGCCTTCTCGTGAATAAAAATAAAGATATTTCTGAGGATAGTTTTTTATTCTGCATCCGAAAATGTAAATAAATATTGAATGTCACATTCAAAAAAGAAAAGTAGGTAGCATTTCCTGTCAAACCGGAAACGAAAGAAAAGGTGAAAATAATAATAAATAAAATAATAAATTATTTAATTTTAACCTTACTGGATGTCTCATAACGTACGGAGGAGACTAAATAGCGCACAAAACACTTAACGTTTCGCCGTTGTTCGACAGCTTCGTCAGAACGACGGCGAAACATTAAATGTTTTGTGCGCTATTTAGTGTCCGGTTTAAAGATTTTGTGATACAATTTTCATCGGACAAGAACCAACTTTAAGTACGGAGGAGATTGAAATGGTAGCTGGTGGAGATGAAAATAAAGCTTTTTTGTTAAGAAAATTTGGATAAAAACTCAATAATAAAAAAATTACAGCAAGTTAAAGTTAAATTAATTAACAAGCCATCATTACTAACTGTAGTAATAAATTACGTTTTAAATTCAAATTTGCGGTAAGTATGTAAGAGTTAGTTTAATAATGTTTACTTAAAAAGAATAACAAAAGATTCAAAATTAAGAAATTTAGGATTTGTCTTAGGTTACTAAAAGCAAATTTTTTTAGACTACTTCAAAAAAAAATTTGCTTTTAGTAATCTAAGACAAATGTATTACGTACTGTTTACTAACATCTTACCAAACTAACAAAAGATTAGTAACATAAAAGATTTCGGTATTTATTTTATTGTTTATACCCAAAAACTGTTCTTCATATTGTTGAGAGTCGCTGATTAATAAATTAAAATAAAACTAGAAAGCAAGTTGACGTAGAAATTTACTTAAATGTCAGTTCTTTTAAGTAGTGTCAAAATTAATATTTGCGTTTAAATTTACTGTTAAGCGAATCAAAAAAAATGGTATACTACAGTAACGAGGCATACATGGACATGATACTTGTTTATGGAGCTGTTGGACAAAATGCTAGGTTTGTAAGACGTATGTATTTAGGACGATTCCCAGATCGAAGAACGCCTTCCGAAAACACTTTCCTCCGTGTAATTTAACGAGGAAGAGAAACCCGAAAATTGCAACCTAGGAAAGGTGATGGTGGCGCCAGACCGAATCAGCATCATGTTGATGTAGAAGAACAAATTTTAGAAATGGCAAATGCTGAACCTACTATAAGCACAGCATAAATACATACAGCAGTTTCACTCTCCTCTGCTCATCGCGTGCATCGAACATTATGTCGAATGCACCCTTAAATTGCACGAATACGATCAGTGGTGTCTCGTATAATTAGCAGCATAATAGGTGCTTTCGATTATGCATGCTGTGGTAAAGTCTAGGCTTTCAAGTAGTGATCCGATAATTCAAATTAAAAATAATCTGTCATCCGATTAACAAAATAACCTAAATAATTCGATCAAAAATATTTTTATTGGCACTGGTGGATCCATCCGCAAAATGGCGCCAAGGTCAAAAAATCTTGCCCCGCCAGATCAAAGGTGCCGACAAACAGTTTCCATGCTGCTTATGCTGTGCTATAAGTACCCACGCAAAATTTCTCGTCAAGTCTTTGCTTCTCGGTATTCTCTTTGGTGCACGTTAAAAATGAATGGTTTGCACCCGTACCACTTCCAAAAGGTGCAAGGACTGACTCCCAATGATTATCCAACAGTTTTGCGAGGGGCTACTCCATCGTGGTAATAGGGAAGCAGAATTTCCAAGAAATGTACTGGTGACGGATGAATGTTGTTTCATTAGTAATGTTAGTCTCAACTTCCATAATTTTCACATATGGGCTGATGAAAAACCACACGCGGTCTGCCAGAATAATTTTCAGATGCGTTTCAGTTTGAATCTGCCTTTCGAATTACCAGCACACCTTAATGGCGATTCCTACTTACATTTTCTACAGGAAGTTCTGTCGGAACTCCTCGATGATGTCCTTTTGGATTTGCGCCGCAATATGTGATTTTGCACGATGGCTGTTCTAGGCACTTTAGTCATGCAGTTCGAAATTATCTTGATACTACTTTTCAACAAAGATAGATCGGTCGGGGTGGATTTATTCCATGGCCCCCACATAGTCCTGACCTGAATCCACTTGACTTTTCCTTATGGGGGCACATGAAAGAACGGGTTTACGCCACCAAAGTTGATACCATCAATCATGATGATGATCGCATCAACGTTATTACAGAACACTTGCGCGAACAATTTCCACAAGTATCCGGAAATTGAATTCGTCGTGCAGAAATGTGCGTTGAAATGCAGGGGGTCAGCATTTTGAACAATGTTTTGTGAAATTTTTGGTTTCGATAATTTCAATTTTTTATTTAAATTTCATTTATTATATATTATATTATATTATTATATTATATTATTATAATTAAGTTGTACTTTGTAAAATAAGTTTTATTAAGAAGGCTATGGAGGTCCGCAATATTGGCAAAAATTTATTTTTCAAATGCTGCTTTTAAAACGCGTTCGATTTAAAAATTCTAAAAGTAGATCAGTTTGTAATAATATATATTATAAATGTGGGAAAGTCTATTGTTGCGATGATATATGAGTGCCGTAAGAGTCGCAGGAAATAAAACACACACCAACGGAACAAGATGACAATAGATATATTTCGGTGCTATGATACACGTGTAAACGTGACAACGTCGGTCGTAAGAACCGGCCGTACGGGCGACGCTCTAAGGGTAGTTCAGGTAGCGACTTCCGTATGGGTTGCTGTACGGGGCAAACTATCTACTCGGTTCTAACACTCCCCCTCAACACAAACCGATAGTCGCAGCTCAGCAATTGATGATCCCCAGAAGATCTAAGCACCTCCAGTGCCTAGGCTTTGACAGTGGCTTCGTGAGCACATCTGCCGGCATATCTCCGGTTGGCACATGTCCGACATCGATCTGCCCAGATTCCAATAACTCGCGCACGAAGTGGTGGCGTATGTCAATGTGCTTCGTGCATCCGTGAAACACTGGGTTCTCGGCCAACTTCTGCGCACCCAGGTTGTCATTGAGTCTGGTTACCGTTCTAAGATCCACGTCCCCGATTTCTGAGAGGAATCAACGTAGGTACACCGCCTCCTTCGCTGCATCCCCTAAGGCCATATATTCGGATTCGGTCGAAGAAAGGGCGAAGGTTTTCTGCTTCCTTGACTCCCATGCAACGATTCCCCCATTCCAGGAAAATGCGTAACCGGTAAACGAACGCCTATCATCCGGACTTCCGGCCCAATCTGCGTCGGCATAACCAATTAGGCTGTTTGTTGCGAGCCGAAGACGATACTGAGCTGCATGTTCCCCTTGAGGTAGCGCAGGACGCGCTTGGCGGCCGCCCAGTGCTCTCTTCCGAAGGAGTTGCTGTACTCTCAACAGACTTGCGGCATGTGATACATCCGGCCGGGTCGTGACGGACAGATACGTTAAGGCTCCTACAAGCTCGCGATATGGCGGCTTGCTACCATCGGCTTCGGTCCAGGGCTCTGACTTGGACAATCTAGTGTTCGGGTCAAGTGGTACCGCTACGGGATTACAGTCCTGCATTCCGAATCGTTTCAGGACACTCTTGATGTAACCCGCCTGGCTCATTCGTATGGTGTCTCGATCTTTGACGAAATCCATTCGTAGAAAGTGTTTTAGTGGGCCAAGGTCATTTACCTCGAATGATCTTAGATGTACTCCGAAGTCGGCGATGTCGGTATCGCGATATGACCAGGATATCGTCTACGTAGATGACGATGACCATCTGTCGGTCTTTCTTGCCCTTCAAGTAGACGCAGGGGTCCGATTCGGATGGCGTCGCTCCGAGGCTACGGAGTTCGCGATCCAGACGTCTGTGCCAAACACGACCCGCCTGGCGAAGCTGTTCTTTCATCCTTTCAGCTCGACGCACAACGTTACTATCCGCGACCTTGGCGTCAATGATGCGCTGGAGAACATCTTCCATGAAGTTAGGTATCTCCATGTATACTTCGTCCTCCAGAACTCCGTTCAGGTACGCCGTTGCGACATCGAACCGGCGGATCGACATTTTTCGATGTGCTGCCAGGGCGACTGCCAATCGAATCGACTTTAGGCGCGCGACGGGCGCGTAGGTCTCCTGAAAATCCGTTCCGGGCCTCTGTGAGAAGCCACGCGCGACTACCCTGGCCTTTCGTCTCTCCAACTCTCCATCGGGCGCATACTTGTTGCGCAATACTATCCGACTGCCGACAACTTCTCGACCCTCCGGTCTGTCCACGATATCCCACGTGTCGTTTCTCAGGATGGACTCCACTTCGCTGGCCATCGCATCCAGCCACTTGGACGACTCTGGACTTGACAAGGCCTGATCTACGGGAATTTCGGTTAGAAATGCAAACTCAGCAATTCACCTGGTTCGTCGTTGGACGAGCAGTATTCCTTTCTAGGTCTCCCGGGCCGTCCGGTCAGAATCTTCCGAGGCCTACCGCGGCCGCGCCTGGCCTCCTGGCGTGGGGCTTCCGCGTGGTCGGTATCGTGGGGATCACGGACGAATTCCTCCACCGGAACATCCCCTAGACCTTCGGATATCCTTCGGTCCCCGACGCGAGGACCATGGCTGAGACTCAAGTCGATCTCCAGGTGTGAATAGTGGTCGCTCGTGTCGTTTTCGGTGTCCGTGGGTGCGCCAGATACTCCTCTTGGAGTAGTTCCCTCGTAGTAGAAGTCCTCGAAGTTGTTTGTCGGAGATGGCGACGGGTCCTGCAGGAACTTCACATCTCTGGTGACCTCCACTTTCTTCTCGTTCGGTATACAGATCCTGTATGCCTTCGATCCCTCAGGGTACCCTACGAACACACCTCTCCGGGATCGCGGTTCGAACTTGCCTTTGTTCGAGGACCTATCGAGGCAATAGACTCCTTGACCGAACCTTTTGAATTCCGCGACGTCGGGGGCCTCTCCGAACCAAGCTTCGAACGGTGTCTTCCCGCCTAACTTGCTCGTGGGGCTCCGGTTGCGTATGTAGTTCGCGGTATGCACCGCTTCTGCCCAAAAAGAGGGTGGCAATCCGGACTGGATCAGAAGGCACCTGGCCGTCTCCACGAGAGTGCGATTTCTCCGCTCGGCTACTCCGTTCTGTTCCGGGTTGTAGGCTGCAGTTAGACGACGCTGGTTTCCTTGATCCCTCAAATATTGGTCGAATTTGCCGTTGACGAACTCTTTCCCGTTGTCGGACTGAAGACACTTCACTCTTTTTCCTCGCTGTGTTTCCACAAGGGCTTTAAAGCTCTCGAACTCCCTACAGACATCGCTTTTGTTCTTTAAATCTTACCTCGCACCATCTCGAGTAATCGTCGATGAACGTGGCGAAGTAGCGTGCCTTTCCATTCGACGGTACCCGTATGGGACCGCATACGTCGGAATGGATGATTTCTGCAACATTCGTCCTTCTCTCCGACTTCTTTGGGAAAGGGGGGCGACACATCTTTCCCTTGAGACAAACTTCGCACAGGAAGTCTTCGCTCGACTCGTCGATGTCTAATCCCCGAATCGTTCCATTTTCAGCGGCTTCGCGCAGGTCTTTGGTGTTAAGGTGTCCAAGGAGATCATGCCATTCCGTCAGGCTCTTCTTGCCCGAAGTTTTCTTCGCGATGTTTTCTTCTGCGATGTTTCCGCGCTCGGCTCCCCTTCCGGTACGGATGTAGTATAAATTGTCAACGCGATCAGCCAGAAGCGTCACCTTTCCGCGCGGGTCGATTATTTCCGCCGTTTTATCCCTAAAGAGGACACTAAAACCCCTACTGCTCCGTCGACGTTGGCAACAAGCGTCGCGATACCTTTGGCCTGTATATCCCCGTTCGCGCTGCTCGCGAAATTGAGTTTGCCGCGTTCGCATGTCTCGATCGAAGCGAAGTCACTTATGCCGCGGCATAAGTGCGACGAACAACCACTATCGATGCACCACTTTCTGTCGCTCGGCTTATTCTTTTCGGGACAAACGTTGCACGCAATCGTTTCCGGTGACGCGAAGAAACTCACATCCTCCGACTGGTTCGCAACTGGCCTTTTGCTTTTGCAATCGGCCGCTTTATGCCCGATTTCGCGACATCTGTGACACCGACGATCTCTGCTGGACAGATTAGGTATGAAAGAACTATAATAGGTTGCCTTACCCAAAAATAATTGTAATTCTTCTCTTGTAGAGGGTTTTGGTGCATCGCGTATAGCTTCCGTGTGTTTGTCGGACTTGTGTACGCCTTCAGCGTCTATCTTATGTCCTAACAACTCGACAGTAGGTGTGGCAAAGACACATTTTGCTCGATTAAGTTTTAATCCATGTAACTTCATCCTTTCCAAAGTTGCACTGAGAGATAGCATCAGGTTGTCGAAACCATTTGCGAAGACTAGCACGTCGTCGAAAAAATTGAGAACATTAGGAAGATCTTGTAACACAGTTTCCATTCTTCGTTGCCAGATTGCAGAAATATTTGCTGCTCCGTAAATTGCCCGAGTTGGACGAATTAGCCCATGTGTTGGAGTATTCAGCGTTGAAGCATTAGCAAATTCTTCATCAATCGTTAAATGTGTATATGCATCTGTAATATCTAGATGGCAGAATAAGTTGGCTCCTTTCATACGGTTAAACAAATGTTGGACTTTCGGTATCGGGTGTTCATCAATAACGATGCGACGATTTAATGTAGTCTTGTAATTTCCTGTGATACGTATTTTTCCGTTTTTCTTAGCAACTACATGTGTTGTTGAGGCCCACTCAGAATGTTCTACTTTTTCGTAAAATCCCGACGCAATTTTAGCATTAATTTCTTTCGCGTATGCCTCACGTAGTGCTAATGGTATCTCTCTTGCTCGGCAAAAGACAGGTGTTGCTCCTGGCTTCAAATGTATTCTGGTAGGAGGTCCGCTTAGTTTTCCTGGTATCTCACTGAATACATCGTCATACTGGATCAGGAGTTGCTCGAGTTGAACTTTTTGTTCAGGAGTCAAACATGGCATCGCAGAAGACATTGTATGTACCTGTTCAGAATTAGAAAATATTTTAGAAAAATGTATTTCATTCAGAAATTGTGTAATCCATTCTCGACCAAAAAGTGTATCAAATTTCCCATCGACGACAAATAGATTCAATCGTCGGGTTGTCGCGCCAACTGTTGCATTAACTAAAATGCGACCAATACAATGGATACGATGACCTGTATAACTAGCAAATTGTCTGTCTGTCTGTTGCAAGACAAAATTTGGTTTAATCGTGCTCAGTACTTTTTTACTAATTATTCCGCATGGTGCTCCAGTATCGAGCTCCATTTCAAGACTGCATCCATCGATAAGTACATTAATCATTTGCTTACCTGACGGTTTGAATAAATTGACATCATGAACCTTACTCAGACGTTGCAAAACATCGATCTCCTTCGCTGATGACTTGACTTCCATTACTTGGCCAGCAGTTTGTATTGACGTCTTTGATTTGCAAACCTTGGCGATGTGACCCTTTTTTCCACAGTGATTGCATTTCGCATTCCGAAACTTGCAGTAATTACGTGAATGTGATCCTCCACAGCCTTGGCAAGACGGATGATCTCCTCGATTACCTTGTTCATATGATTCACTTCTCTGTGATGTTCTGTGGGAATTATGTTGCTTTCCTGAATTATGTGACGTTGATCTTCTTCGTGAAGACCATTTGTCATTTCTTTTGATATGTGGTTTTGCGTATCCTAATTTATTTGTCATTTCATACGTTGTTGACATTCCTGTTGACTTGACATCTACGGACGTATTATGTGTCACTTTAAGAGAGTGTGCAATTTCATATGCTTCAGTAAATGTGGCAGGCTTTTTCGCAATGATTTCATCACACATCTCGTGAGATTGAAGGCCATGTAAGAGTTGTTCAATTAACATTCTATTCATAAACTCACCATATTCACAATATGCAGCACCTTGGCGGAGTCTCAAAGCAAAATTTGCAATAGTTTCTCCCTTATGTTGCACAGTTTGGCGGAACTTGATGCTTTCGGCGAATTTATTCTTTGTCCGATCAAAATGAATATAAGCGCGTTGCGTAAATCGTCGTATGTGATATCTTCTGGCAAGCGTGGACTGACCAAAAATTTTAACGCATTGTTCAACTCCATGCCCATATAAACACGAGCATAATTGGCATGCTGCTCTTGAGGGATGCAACTTAACTGAAGTGCCCAATCGAAGCGCTTGAAATAGTCTTCAACTGACATTTTCTCTGTTGCACGATATTCAGTCATAGAAAATTTTGGTACTTTTGCTTGTGCGACAGTTGCTCCTTTGGAAGTCTCGTTACTTCCTTCAGCGGCGACGACGTTTGCCACGGACGTCCGCATTGCATTGGTGAGCATGTTTGTGATCGCTTGCAACAATTCTGGTGGTACTTCCATCCCAATTTCAGATGGAATACGTTTCCTTTTTCCTCGAAGCTTTGACGTTTTTCTATCTGACACAAATCACTTATTTTTACTTCTTTTCTCTTAGGCGGTGCGAATTCATTCACTTCTGACACCACTTTTATGTTTCGGTATAATGCAGAACTTCTTTTATTCAGAACATTAATTTTTTTTATGTAAATTTTAATACAGGAAGAATACAACAACTATTGTTTTTTTCAAAACTACGCCACCTTAACATTCTCATCTCTCAGTTAATACACAACAGAAACAATGAAAGTTTACGATTGAAACTTAGAAAACTGTTTCCAGAAAATAAATAAATAAAAGAAAAAAACACAAAAAACGATCGCTGATATCCTAAGTGAACGAACAAAATTGAAAAAGAAATTAAGTGACAAATTTTAGACAAAATCCTAAAAGTATTTTTTATTTTATATTAAAAACTATGGTTTAAGGAAGCAACAGAAAATTTGAAAATGTTTTTAAAAAAAAAAACAAAACAAGATCGCTGGAAACCATTTTTTCACAAAAATTAAACAAAGGAAAGACGATCGCTGAAAGCAAAAATATATACATACCTTCTTTTCGCATATTGTACAAAAAACCACACTACCGTCGTACGTAAAACACGCACACTGCATCAACCACTTTTTTATCAAATCGTTGCGAAAAGTACCAATTTTAGGCATTTTTATCAATTCGGAAACTGCGCATCACACAACTTCAATAGTTTGAAAAATATAATGAAGTTCACAAAATTGCTCTGTTTAAATACACCAGTAATTTCCGAAGTTTGTTAACGAAGATTGTTAACGAAATTCAGAGAATGGAATTTTTAAATTTCTAAAATTATCTGGTTTTGTTTACTGTGTGAATAAAAACCAAATGAAAATGCAAGAATTGTAGATATGCCAATTTACATGCTGCATAAATTTCGAATATGCCTTAAAGTATGCTGTATGCAGTTAAACCTTAATATATGCCAGATATGCAAAATAAAATGACCTTTTTATCATAAAAATTGATCAAAAAACATATGTATAATAGGTTTAAAGAAGATATGCCCCTTCTGGAAAGATATGCATATATGCATTTGCCCAGGCTTATTTATCACCACACTGTATGTAAGAACAAATTACGCGCAGTATAAAATCCCAAGCTGTATTCAAAGATTGTGTTCTCACTTCAAAGAAACTACAGATACAAAAGAGACCGACAGAAAGGAAAAGGTAGAAATAGTGAAAATTGGATTCGGCAAAATGTATATACAGGCTGCTGCATTGAAGAACGCAATATAGGAAATCCCATGTTAAGTTAGAGGTGTCCAAATATTGGCTTCCCTAATTATTTTACAAAATTTCATTTAGGTTTTTTAAAGTACTCTTCATCGTGAATCTGTCTATGCAGTTTGAGAATTTTTCACTTGCTCAGGTTCAAAATCTTGAAAAGATTCAGTAACCAAATTCAATTTATATCAAAATATCAGCACGGCCTTTATCAGTGAATGTTAAAATAAATGATTGGAAAACATAAAAGTAACCTGGCTTTATTTCTATCAAATTTCACCGTTCAGCGTTCATCAATGCAGTACCCTGTATACAGGATGATTCATAACATGTGCGAAAAACTTTAAGGGCTTATTCTCCGAGTAATTTGCGTCAAGAAAGTTCATATGAACATATGTACAGGGTGTAATATTTAACCGGGTCTATTCAATAACGCTGTTCCAATTGAATATATGGAAAAATATTTTATACAATACTATCATTTTTTGAAGGTTCGCATAATTTACAATCATTTTGAAATATACAGGGTGTCTCAATTTGACTGTACGGTATGTAACTTTGTTATTTTAAAGGGAACACCCTATATTTTATAACGAATTTGAGTTTATCAGGTTATTTTAGGGTAAGTTTAATAAGGATTCCCTGTACCTAAGTTTTATGGTTTTTAAGATATTAGGCTTTATTTATAGTTTTCGGAAAATTCAAATGTAATTTTTATAAATTTTTGTGCAAATCGGTTTTGATTGCAGCGGATTCCCCGAGCAGGCTCTGTACAGCTGTTTCAGGCCTAGTTGGGCCTTCGTCAGCAGAACCGTAGCCCGAGAACTCCACTGCAAACCAAACCGTTATGTCCTAGGGTTATTCGCCAATGCGATGTTATAGTAATGGACATTTAAGTAGCGACATCTTTCGATCGCTTGTTGACCTGATATTGCAGTAGGATTGACAAATTGAAGCCAGTCCGCCACATTGGGATGACTTATTATGTGGCGGACAGTTATTTTAAATATTATACACATTTCAACACAAAATTTGTACTATAAACTTGTTCGTAATTTACATTCAAAATGAGTTTTATTGAAAGCAAAATTTAAATTTTAAAATATTTAAAAAGTTGCACTTTATGAAAAATATGAAAATGGTTCAGAGTTTTAAATAATAAGAAAAATTTGCTGCATTTAAATAAATATGAGTTCTGTAGGAAATATGTTAATTGCTGTTTTTTTAAGTTCTCAGTGTTTTAGTTAGTTAGTTTCAGTATTCTGTAAAATAATAAATCAGATTTAACTGATATATGTATTTAATTATTTAAAACAATTAAAAATTTTCACCCATTGGGTGGATTTGGGGTCATTTCGCAGTTCTAAACAACTTTTCTTTAATAATTTTTTTTATCAAACAAGGCCTACTATGTTTTTTAAATTTTTTGAAATTTGTTTTTAACCGTAGTAGGTCATGACTTGCAATACAAAAGGTTTTAAAATTGAAAACTTTAAATCGATACAAAAAAAATACAGGGATGTGTAGATGAGAAATGAACCATATTGTATTTTCCTTTGATGTGTCGTCAAAATACCGACATTGAATGGATCGCAGTGAACGCCATTGCAAACACGTTTGTTGCAGAGCGATGTTTTACAACAGCGTTACACAGTACCTTCCAATTTGTTCGCGAACGCGTTGTGTTACGAAGTTTTGTTATATAATTTTCAATTTTCCTTGTAACATTTGAGCGTAATTTTTCGTCGAACATGAAAATTTGTTACGTTACAAAGTTCTGTTATACGTGTGAACGCGGCCTTATATTTCTGTAAACTTGAAGCGCATCCGGTGCTTATTCAGCGTCTCGGTGCAGGCACTGTCCGCAAAGCGAAAGGAAATAAAATATGATGACAAAGATAACTAACTAATCAATTTTTCAAATTCAGAGAGTTCATTAGTTTATTAGGATCAGTTGTTGTAACGAATCGAAGACAATAAACATGAAATTATAGTCGTAAGGACGAATGTCTTTTATTTGTTCTACAAACTACGTTTAAACCTTAATAGAAGAAAAGTTTTATTATATTACAAATTGATTTTGATATGTAAGACAACTGAAATACAAGGATGGATATGTCTTAGGCATTGAAGGCAAATTGAACATTCTTCATCAGTGGCGTAGATCCAGGGTAGTAGGTTATCAATTAAGTAAATAACTTTTTTATTGTCACTTTTTCGAAAAATTTGAAACAAAAACTGAGAAGTTCAAACAAAATTATACAGAAATTATACGGCTGACTTTTGACCTAACTAGTAAGCTAGGCAGCCGCAAGAGGTTGCGACCTAAATTTTATATAAAGGGGTGTTAGAGACAATTAAGCGCATTTGCACTGGATATGTGATAAGGAGAGAATTCTCCGAGATAAATATCGTGAAGTGCTTTTAACTTGTGGTGTATGGGTGTGATCTGCTCTAATCTGTAGGTTGTTTTGTGGCGATTTGTGCATATATATAGGTGTATACATATACATATATACAGTGTGCCCGGATTTCGTAGGGACAACATGGGTAACTTTCCTATTCGAAGAGATAGAGAGATGGTTAAATTAGCAAAAAGGTGCGGGTTCAAGAGCTCATTGAGAATACATTTTCAAATTTTACTTGGCCGACTTGGTTAAAATAAAATAAAAATCAAATTTCATAATTTATTTTATTTGCCGTAACTTTCTTGTTACTTAGGATATTGAGATGCGGTTTGAATTAATTTGTATGGTAATTTAAATATTTTTATTGGCAAAACAAAACCAAACTGAATTGCAAAAATAATAATAAAAAATATTGTCACGCTAAGGGCCTTCACCACGTCGCGCTAAGCCTCCACTATGTCGCGACGGTGTGTCCTTAGCCTTCGGGTTGATTGGGGTGCGTAGGTTTATCAGAGGCTTTAAAGACAATGATTTACAAAATTAATACCTTTTTATTTACGTAAATGATTAATTTAGTTGAGGGTAGTTTGTCCGTGAAACTTGGGGGTGCGGTCCTGGGTCGTTCGCGGCGACTGGGGTTGTTGATTCGACTAAGACGGAACAGCGACGTTTCCTTAGCCGGGAAGACTGGCGAAGCTCAAGGCCGGTCCGCGACTGGCGTGGTTGGTCAAAATCGGTCTCAGTAAACAATGTTCCTTGGCTGGAGCACGACACGTCCTTGCTCAGCCTACGGGTGATCGGGTTGGAACAGCGGCGGCCAGTGCAGAACTACGGTGATGTCTTCTCTCGGACAACTGGTCCTCGTACTCTTTAGGACGGACGGCAATGTTGTCGGCGGCAGTGGCATTATTCGTAATTCAATTTTTTTTTCTAGAATGTTGAAATTTGGTATATCTCCCTAATTTGAAATGACAATCATTTTTTCTTACTAAATTTTTCTCCTAAATTCAAAACGAAGACCACTTTACCTACACAGATTTTACTTCTTATTGTGTTAATTCAGTCACCTTGAAGACTTTCGGCGTCAAATTTGGCACAAATTCATTTCACGCTAAGCAGGACTGGACTGCAGAACATGAAATCTTAATTCAAAAATTTTTCGTCCATTATACGTATTGTAAACTCAATCCGGGGACATACTGTATATATAATTAATTAATTTTTTTTTGTAGGGATAAATTCAAGCGGTATCAAATAACAGAAAATTAAATGCTTACAAAAGTTCTTTATTCGGGAGAATAAGAACCTTTTTTGGATATTAGACCAATACTCATTTCCGTTTTATTTGATTTGCTTTTTTGGTAGGTTTTGACTGCTAATATTAGGTTGTTCGGAAAAAAATGTCGTATTATGTCTACAATTTTTTTGATTCCAAGTTGGGTGATATCATCGTGGAATACAACTGCTAGCAAAATGCAAAATTTATATACTTATGTATATAGACGTTCTGAATGAAAAAGAAAACGACATTTTTTTCCGAACTACCTAATATTATTGTGGGCGGAAATAATTTCTAGTTATTTCTTAAATCACAGTCTCCTTTACTATTTTTTAGTGTTAATTTTGTTAATTTTAGATATTAGTAGTAGTATAGATAGTATGATCAGGTAGGTAGGTAGGTAGGTAGCTGTTAGATTTCATTTAGTGCTTTTTTTAAATTGTACTGAAGATGGCAGCTTAGCTGCTAAAATACGTATCTACGGATATAAAATTATTGTGGGCGGAGATAAATTTCAATTATTTCTTAAACCACAGTCTCCTTTACTATTTTTTAGTTTGAATGAAGTAGTAAATAAAGTAGTAAATTATACAAAATTGTTTTAAAATTAAAGATAATCAAAAATAAAGTAATCTCAATTAGAAAGTTTTTTATCATAGCCCTCTAAGTTTCTCTATTTCATTTTAATATATTTCTTGTACCTAGTTACAGTTATTAATTAGAGTTGTTCGAATCAGCGGCATTGTATAGAATACAAACGCAGACGATTTGCAACTAACTGAATGCGAGGCGGCTATAATGAAGCAATTTTCCATGTGTGAATTCGAAACTATTCTAGAGCAACGCAACTTTACATAAATCAATTGTCTTGCAATTGTAGGTAATCGATGATTGGCAAATGGAAATTTTCCGCTTTTGTGCGCATCATCTCAACTATAATCGAACCCTGTATGTACAGGCTGGGCCAAATTTGACACTTTTAATGAGAAACAGCTATTTCGATAGGATTTATATAAAAACTGACCTCGGTGCCTAGAGCTCGATTTTTATTAGAAAATAAATGGTGAAGACCGTATTTTGATATCTTGTACCGTTTCGGAGCTACAATTTCTAAAAACCATCGTAGCTCTTTTGTTTATAAAAATGTTCAATTTCTGTAAAAATTTTCTTAAGACATTTTTTTCGCGTAAAATTCAATACTCTTAATTACAACTTTCTGAAGCGCATATATTTCGAGTTATAAGCAAAACTTTTGAATTTCTATATGGAACGCCCTGTATATTTTTGCATTTTTAAAAAGAATATGAAATTACCTTTACAAAAATATAATACACTTGATATATTAATCAAAGCATTAATCAAAGCGAGATATAAGCCTTTCAAAATTTTTCAGTAGTTTTTCAGTAGTTACTAAAACAATGGACGTTCTTTTTCATTGTCACGATAGACTACTGTCAACGTTTAACGCATTTTTTAAAGCGAGTGTGAGATTTCTTAAATTATTTTCCTAAAAATCAATGCAAAATGTACGAAAATTATGAGATTAAAATGCCTTATAGAAGTAGCTGAAAATATAGTCGCAGGTTGTAATCTCTACCAGGAACGATACCCTAAAAGAAGGAAACCTTTTAGAGACATTTTTTCCGCCTAAAAAATAATTTAGTAAATTTTGGATCATATCAACAACCTAAACCTAAAAGATCTAGGACGCAGAATAAAGATCAAGAACTCGAAGAAATTGTAGTTTTAGCGCAAATTGAAAATAATCCGGAACTTTCAACACAAAAATTGGAAAAACAATAAAGCAATTTAACATATCGTACTTATCATAATTTTCGTACATTTTGCATTAATTTTTAGGAAAATAATTTTAAAAAGCCCACTGAAATATTGCAAAAATTTTGAAGAGCTTATATCTCGCAAATGCTTCGATTAATAAAATGTGAGCAAATAAAAATCAGATTAGAGTACGCGGAGCAAAGAAAATGTATGACTGTGATTAACTGAATTAGTTAATGTAATACATTCATGAACTGTCAAATTTATTGACTTTTTATTTAATCACCGCTTGCTCTAGTCTGATTTTTACTTACTCACCGTTTATATCAAGTACATTATATTTTTATAAAGGTAATTTTATGCTCTTTTTAAAAATGCAAAAATATACAGAGTATTCGGAAATCTTGCTTGTATCTCGAAAACTATGCGCTTCAGAACATTGTAATTAATAGCAATGAATTCTACGTGAAAATGTGCCTGTAGAAAGTTTTTACAGAAATTAGAAATTTTCATACACAAAAGAGCTAAGACGGTAATGTCAATTAAGGATGTCGCTCCATGCCCTCTCCCAGAAAGGAATTATGCAGAAGAAATGCGACGGATTCAAGTGATCCAAAAGAACGAGTATGTTGCCGTTGGTAACATGTCTAGTGGAAATAATACAACACTGTGGAATGCACAGTCACAATGGTTTTTAGAAATTGCAGAATTTCGAAAATCACACTATTAATTTTTTAATAAAAAACCAGGTACCAAGATCAGTTTTTATCTAAATCCTCTAGAAATACGTGTTTCCCATTAAAAGCGTCAAATCTGGCCCACCCTGTACTTACTTGGACTTATAATTTAACGATCTTCGCAATCAATTGTATAATTTAAATTCGGGATAGGGAGAGTTATTAACTTCTCTACCGCGTCGAACAGAGAATTTACTCGAAGCCTTATAAATTATTTACGATAAATTCGGCATCCATTGTGGGGCCATAAATTATTCGCTGTCCAAATATAAATTGTTTGGTATTTTATGCGATTAAGGCTATGAAATCTGATTCATTGTGCCCTAAGCTTTCGTATTTTGTTGTATTTTGTCGTGGGATTCTCAATTTTAGGTGAATGTTTCGTGAAATGTATGTAGGTGGATTTCAATTTTGTTAATAAGCATATATTGACCAATAATAACATAATATTTTATATTTTGTTTTACAGAAACATTACGTTTATTGTCAGAAATTGTTAAATTTTGCAGCAAATTATAAAAGATATGTTATATAACGGAATGGTAAAATTAACAAATAATTTTTTGAGTCTTGGTAAATATATACATTTTGTTTAAAACATAATAGACGGAGAGCTAGCGACGGATTTTAATAAACCTGAAAATGAGTAGAAAGGTGCGCACAAGGGTACTGAAGTAGTGTTACTGAATCGATTTAGTGAATGCTAAGTCGAATCAGTGAATTGAGACAATGAATCGAATCAGCATTACTGAGCCGATTCACTAGCGTTAATCGAATCAGAGATACAATGAATTGATTCAGCGTTACCGAATTGAGACAATAAATCAATTCAGTGTTACCGAATCGAGACTATGAATTGAATTAGTAAATCGAGACAATGAATTGAGTCAGCATTACTGAATTGAGATAACGAATCGATTCTGTGTTACTCTGATGTATCTGATGTTGAAGTCATTTTCGAAAACTGAGTTTGAAATTCACGACCATGCAAAAGCTTTGCAGGAGTTCCTTCCGCATTAGGATTTGGCATTGTTTAATAGTTTAATAATAGTTTTTCAAGTGCAACTCGCTTGTTTACTAGAGGAGTAAACAAGCAAGTTGCACAGAATATTCAACAAAATTCTCTAAGAATGGTTTAGTTTACATAAGAATGTATCGTCACAACACCTACTACTGGATAAAGGGTAGAAAAATACGCTGTCTGGGTCAAATACTGTATCTTGTCGAGTCTCTATTTTTTTTTTTATAAAAGGCTGTCCTCGTCGATATCAAAATCAAATAGGAAAAATAACAACTTTCACTTAATGAGAACGAGCTACACCCTACGCAAAACATCAAAAAAGTTATCAGTCTGAAACGGAAGAAATATGCAGAGCCTTCACTAATTGGCTTTTTTATTGATTGCATGTTATACCATGTGATCAACGGAATTTATAATTAGAGCAGGCTGTGATATTTATCATAAAGTTGGCAACGCAGACAGCTTGAAATTAAAACTTTTAAGTGTCAGAATTGTAACATTTATTTTTAAAAATGTTCGATATTCTTTCATTGAGTTATTCCAAAAATGCACAAAAACAAAAAACTGAAACATGGTCTATTCGATCTCTGGTTGCATCGAAGATTTTCAGGAAGTATTCCCTAATTTTCGGGTTAATTATACCGCTTCAGTGCAGCAAATTCATCTGTGTTGTAAAATTTTGTGAAACGGGGGCTACTACTCGTAGTGGTGATGTGCAGAATGTTGAAGCAAGAATGCAGCAATTTCCAAAGTTCGTTGGCTTGCTCAAAAAACGGATTTGTCTTACGGAACCTGCCACAATATTCTAAAAACGGATTTAAACTAGCTTATTTTATTTCTGAGTTTTAGCAAAATAATGTTTAGTGTATTGTCAAAGATCGTACAAAGCACGAGCATAACCTCAAATATAACAATTGTCAATTTATTATTCATTTCTCAGTGTGTCCAACCACACAGCATAAAAATAGCACCAATCACAGCCTCCTCTATAAATTCCGTTTACCATCCGGTACATGTAAATAAAATGTAGAACAAAGAGTATGCCATATTAATCAGCCCAAGAAAATGTCAAAATCGAAAAAAAAATTATGTTCATGTGTGTAAGTTTTGAAGATTCAAAATATATATAGTTAATATATTAACTACTTATTACTAACTATATTTAACTACTAGTTAAATTCCATGATCGTGTTTTTTCAAATTTTATTCAAATACTTACCTAAACGAAAATAATTAATATGAAGGACAAAATGAAAAAGGGATAATTTGAAAAAAGTGAGATAAAGTTCACAATGAACGACTGCTAACAAAAATGTTATAATTTTTGGAAATGCAACGTAGTTACCAGAAAAATTTCATATACGACTATGTGTGTACAGGGATTTTGTTTATATTTTGAACGACACCTACACATTTTATTATTAGACATACATAACAATGTTAAATACAAAAGTTTTAGGAATTTACCTGAACCGCCAGAATTTATTAAAAAAAGAAACAAATGACCATTGGACACTTAACAAATGAGCATCAACTTTGTTATTTTAAATGGAACACTATGTATAATTTCTCGAATTAAGAAAGAGATTTATTTCCTAATTCCAAAAATATGTAGTTGGCCTTTATTTGGTTTCATACTTCTCGCGATATTTAAATTTAAAATTAAAAAAAATGCATTTATTTGGATTAATAAGCGGTACCTACGCATTTTATTATTAGACAAATAAAAAAATGTTAAATACAAAAGTTTTAGGGATTTACCTGAACCGCCAGAATTTACTTTAAAAAGAAACAAATGACAATCGGAAACCTAACAAATGAGTATCAACTTTGTTATTTTAAATGGAATACTCAATATATTTTCTAGAATTAAGAAAGATATTTTTCTTCTAATTCCAAAAGTATGTAGTTTGTCTATATTTGGCTTCATACTTTTTACGATATTTAAGTTTGAAATTCTTATTGTTTTGGTATATTTTTATTAATTTATTTCATATAATATGTTAATTTCTCTTAGATGTTGGCGTTTTGACTTATAAAGTGACTTTTAATTAGTTTAACTCTTGTCACACATAATAATCAAAATAAATGCATTTTTTTATATTTAAATATCGCAAGAAGTATGAAACCAAATATAGACAAACTACATATTTTTGAAATTAGGAAATAAATGTCTTTCTTAATTCGAGAAAATATATATAGTGTTCCATTTAAAATAACAAAGTTGATGCTCATTTGTTAAGTGTCCAGTCGTCATTTGTTTATTTTTTTAATAAATTCTGGTGGTTCGGGCAAATTCCTAAAACTTTTGTATTTAACATTTTTCGTATGTCTAATACTAAAATGTGTAGGTACCGTTCAAAATATAAACAAAATCCCAAAATTTGACAAAAATGCCAAAAATGCCAAATTTGACACTTTTAATAGGAAACACCTGTTTTTAGAAGAGTTAGACAAAAACTGACCTCGGCAGTTCGATTTTTATTAGAAACTCAATGGTGAAGATCGCATTTTGATATCTTGCATCGTTTCGGAGCTACAAGGTGTTTTTCAAAATTCTGCAATTTCTATAAACCATCGTAGCTCTTTTGTTTATGAAAATTTCTGATTTCTGTAAAAATATTCTTAAGGCACTTTTTAGTGTAGAATTCATTGCTCTTAATTACAATTTTCTGAAGCGCATAATTTTCGAGATATAAACAGAACTTCCAAATTTTTATATGGAACACCCTGTATATTTTTGCATTTTTAAAAAGAGCATAAAAGTACCTTTACGAAAATATAATATACTTGATGTATTAATCAAGACATTTGGGAGATATAAGCTTTTAAAATTTTTTGCAATATCTCAGTAGGCTATGACTTATTATTGAAACAATTGACGTTTAGCTATTATTTAATTTATCTAATTTTTTTTTTAATTATTGTTTTATATAATTATAATTACATAAATAACACAAATAAACAAATTATCACAATAAACATTAACACAAATAAACGAATTAAATCTATTGCTCAAAATTATATTAAATGTTCAAATTGTCGACCATTTTGTTGTAAACATATGCGGCAACGATTTCTTAAACTTTGAACCGAATTCATTAGTTCAAGATCGGATAAAGAATTTAAAACCTGTATTACCGCTGCTTCTATTCTTGCCTTGAATTGGGAGACCGTTTAAAAACAAGATCCTTTACTTTTCCCCAAAGAAAATAATCCATTGGCGTTAGATCCGGAGACCTTGGTGGCTAGTGAATCGGACCTTATTTTCCCATCCAATGTTTAGAAATTCAGTAACAGTAAGGGCATTGTGTGGCGGTTCCCCATCTTGTTGTAAAAACACGTCTTGTAATTGATTTAGCGGCAACTAATCTATAAACGGTTCAATTTGTTCCCGTAAAATTTGTAAGTATCTTTGTGACGTAAGCGTGCCGTTATATGGTGTATTTTTTAAAAATGCCATAAAGGTTGGCCATGAAAATTAAAACTCAGGTCGTATCTTGGCATCTAACACATGCCAACACTGACAATTTAAAGTACATGAATGGAGCTAAGACATGAATTTTCTTTTCCACAGCCACCCCTTATGGCATTTAAAAAAAAAACATATAGTATATATAAGGACCAATAATTCTACCTCGGAAAATGTCTACCCACACATTGAAACCATAGCGTTCTTGGTTTCTTCTTCTAACAGTAACGTGCGGATTTTGTCTGGCCCAAGTGTGGGAATTGTATCTATTGAAAATTCTCACACTGCTTATATTCCACATTGTTATATACACTTATATGTTTGTTACACTGTGATGACGACTACTATTATTGTAATATTACTTTTCTGTATATATATATACTATAGTGAATTAATAGACGTTTATTGTAATCTTTATTACAATTAAAGATTTGATTGATTGATTGATTGATTGATATTCGCTTCATCTGTCCAGATGCAATTTAATGGAAAATCATGATTTTCTTCACATTTTCCTACAAACCATTCACACAATTCTACACGATGGTTAAAATCCTCAGGGTGGAGGTAGTGTACCCTTCTTGTCCGGTAAGGTTTGAATTTTTTATTCTTTAAAATACGTCTTATGGACGTTCTTGGAAAGCCAAGTGTTTTTTCCAATTTCCGTGTTGAAAGTTCCGGATTATTTCCAATTTCTGCTAAAATTACGATCTCTTCGAGTTCTTTATCTCTGTTTTGTGTCTTATATTTTTTAGGTTTAGGTTGTTGAAATGATCCAAAATTTACTAAATTATTTTTTAGGCGGTAGAAAATGTCTCTAAAGGGTTGCCTCCTTCCAGGGTATCGTTCCTGATAGAGATGGCAAGCCTCGTCGTCTATATCTTCACTTACTTCTATAAAACATTTTAACACATCGTACTTCCCATAATTTTCGTACATTTTGCATTTATTTTTACAAAATAATTTTAAAAATCTCACAATCGCTTTAAAAAATCCGTTGAACGTTGACAGTAGTCTACTGTGACAATGCAAAAGAATGTCAATTGTTTCAATAATAAGTCGTAGCCTACTGAAATATTGCAAATATTGAAAAGCTTATATTTCGCGAATGCTTTGATTAACATATCAAGTATATTTTTGTAAAGGTAATTTTATGCTCTTCATCTTTATCTATATAAAAATTGGGAAGTTCTGCTTATATCTCGAAAACTATGCGCTTCAGAAAATTGTAATTAAGAGCAATGAATTCTACACTAAAAAGTGCCTTAAGCTCTAAGTATAATATTGATCTATTTTATTCACAATTTATTTATATATTATTTTCTCGTTGTCACAAAAAATTGCTGTTTTATGACGCGTTTTTTTGAGACAGTTTATAAATATGACAATTGAGGTGAAGTCAAGCAAAATACACGGGCTTGTACGTATAATTTAATAATTATAGTGTCAATCGATACATCCATTAGGACGCGAATCAATTAAATTACGCACGGTGAAGTGAGAATAAACATTAGTTTAGTGTAAAAAGAAATCCTAAGGAACTGAACAAACTACTAATTTGATTTAACCCGATTTACAACTTGCTTTTAAAAACAACAGTAATAATTGAGCCTTCAATTGTTTTCATCTGTTTTGTGATATACGTATTTAAACAAATGGCCATTACAGGAACTTAGTTTATACTGCGTGATTTTTAAAAAAATTTATCAACTCTTCCTTGGAATTTGGAATTTGGACGGAATGTCATAGCTTTATTATAAAACAGCAAGGAGTGCAATGACGTACTTTTCACTTAAGCTAAGACATGCCGCCCAGATTTCATGGCAAGAGTTGATAAAAATTTTTAAAAATCACTCGGTAGTAAATTCAACTAAAACAGTCAATTTTGCTGCATTCAAAGAAATTGTTATCAAGAATTTAAATTTGACCAGAATTATTTTTAATTTATTTATGAGCATAAAAAATATTTACGAGCATGCAAAGGACCCAAAATCGTTCATAGATTTTATTAAATTAAAACAGAAGAAAAAGATTACGCCCTGAATCTGAAAGAATTTTATGTTATAGACGAATATGTACGTTATTGTAAACAAATTAATTTCTCAGTATCGAATTACGTAGCAATATGCGCAAGATTTTGAGAGATTGATATTGAAGTTAAAGACGAAACGTATAAAAAAAAAATATGTACAGGGTGGGCCAAATTTGACACTTTTAATAGGAAACATCTGTTTTTAGAAGAGTTAGACAAAACTGACCTCGGTGCCTGATTTTTATTAGAAACTCAATGGTGAAGACCGTATTTTGATATCTTGCACCGTTTCGGAGCTACAAGGTGTTTTTCAAAATTCTGCAATTTCTATAAACCATGGTAGCTCTTTTGTTTATAAAAATTTCTGATTTCTGTAAAAATACTCTTAATTGAAATAAGTGTCACGGTATTTTTTGAATAAGGGACGTAGCTAGATCACATAACAGAGTAACGTGATATAGTAAGGAACAAATTCATTATTTCCTGAATGCTCAGTGTACACGAAAAACACCGAAACAGATCAATTGTAGATTTTTGTTGCGGATCTGATGGTCTAGATACATTTTTATATCGATTGTCATTTATCACTGGTGACGGCATTGATTTTTATTTTTAATGGAATGACCACATTTTATTTAATTAATTTGAAGGTTCATGGTTGACTGTTTTTGACAGTACCTATACGATTTTAGACATTTAAATTTTGAAAAATGGTCAAGGGAGGAATTTAATCTTAATCTTATTGTATGTTTCCATGACTGTTGGTAGGTTGGTTATAGAAGAAGATTTAAATGCAGATTCTTCCTACAATTTTTTTATTTATATCCACGACCGGTTTCGTCACAAAATTGGACTTCTTCAAGTGGTTAACTATAATTAAAAAAGATATAAATGACTTATTACTACTAAATATTAATATTATAACTTACTGTAAGTAATGTAAATATTGTAGATTATCTTATAAAATATTCTTATTGTATAATTAAGTATAAGAATTTATGAAAGTGAGGAATCAAACACACAACTTCCAATTAATAGATTCAAAGAAATTGTCTGTATTGAAAATAGTATTGAAGTATTGAAAATGTATTGTTCATTAATAATATTATTTTTATGAAAATGACAATTTAAATAAATTTCTAAATTTTATTTATTTAGTTTATTACTTTTAGGAAAATTATGTACTAATTTTGTATTAGAGGTAGGGTAAAAATCATGTAAAGTATCATATAAATGTTTTTTTAAAACTTGAATCTAAATGGCTTAATCTTAAGGATCGTTAATGTTCATTTACGCGAATACGTAAACTCCTACCTGTTTGACCAATGTATTTTGCGTTACAAGAATTACAAGTTAATGAATAAACACCACTTTTAGAGAAATTATCCAAAGAATCTCTGTTATTTAAGAAAATATCCAGAAAATTTAATTGAGTGTTGAATGAAATATTAACTCCTATAGATTTTAAGTAATTTTTTATTTTAATAGATAATATACCAACATAAGGAAGAGAAAAATATATGTTAGATGATTTTGAAGTTTCTACTAGGGGATAAATTAGTCGCCGGAGTCGAGTTCGTTCCCAAATATTTTAATCCTTCTTAATTAGGCCCGAATTCGTTCCCAAGGATAGGACCGAATTCGTTCCCTACATTTAACCAGTAATTCCAGTAATTAATATGATGTGGTCATTAAGAAACTATTATGTTTTCCCTATTTCTAAGTATATCTAATATTTCTGCAAAATCCCTGTTATCTCTGCTATATAAAATATCGAAAACTTTGTTGGGGGTTAGTTTCAATTTGAAAGTGTTTGAGATCAGTCTCCTTCTATATAATTCGGTAATCGTATCTGTTGGAAAATGAGTGCTTTGAAAGTCATAAAAAGTGAAAAAGGAAAAGATCTGCTGCTAATAGAGGGTCATAAGTTCGGTTTCCAGAAGATGTTGGCCAACGGTATAAAAAAATGGATATGCACGCATCGACCGAAAGGGACTGCTGCCTGCAAAGCATTTGTCAAAACGGAAGGTAAAGAAGATATTCCGATTGAAACCTCCTTGGAACACTGTCATGAGAAATTGGCGGACAATTTACTAAATAGACAGATATTGAGCAATAAATTGAAGCGGAAGGCAGTAGACGATATTTGCGAGAAACCGTCAAAGATTATTCACTCGGAATTGAGGACAAATCACGTAGATACCCTTACAGTTGAGGACACAAAGCGAATTCGAAAAAATATGTATAGTGCCAGAAGAACAGTGATGCCGAAGCTCCCAAAAAACATACGTAAAGTACACGAATATTTAGAAATGAACCCTCCCATAACTAACCGTGGCGAGAAGTTTATTTTGGTTAACGACATTGCAGAAAATATTATATTGTTTTCAAGTGAAACAAATTTAAAATTTCTGTCAAATGTCCAGCATATATACATGGATGGAACGTTTGAATATTGTACGAAATTCTTCAAACAACTTTTTGGTATTCACGCATTAAAGAATGGACACTATGTTCCACTTTGCTTTTTTTTACTGCCAGATAAACTTGCGAGAACCTATTCACGTGCACTAAAACACTTGAAAGATGAGTGTTCCAAATTAAAGATTTCATTTTCACCTGTTACTGCTACTATTGATTTCGAGGTGGCAATTCACAAAAGTGTAAGAGAAATGTTACCGCATACTATTATACAAGAATGTAGATTTCATCTAGGCCAAGCATGGTAAGTTATTAAAAAAATATAAAATTACGTAATAAATCGTATTATATTATACCCACAGGTACAGAAAGATTCAAAAACTTGGTCTTGCTACAGAATACAGTAGGAGAAACTCGGAAATATCCCAGTTCTTGAGACTTTGCATTGACCATTGACTTTGCAGCAATTTAACCAGAAAATGAAAATGTCACTAAATTTGTAGATTATTTAGTGGAAAACTATATTTCAGAAGAGAGTCTATTTCCTCTTTCTATGTGGGCTGAGAAATCCATTTCAAGGCACAAAACAACCAATTGTTGTGAATCATTTCATTCCAAATTTAATTCATGTTTTTATAGTCCTCACCCTAGCATTTTTAGTTTTGTATCTGTACTACTTAATTTCCAAATAGATTCTTATATTAAGCAAAGAAGTGTGCTTGCTATTCCTGCAGTTTATGACAGACATCTTCTACGTAAACAGGAATTATTGACTAAAAAACTGGAAGAAGTTAAGTTAAGTAAAATAACTAATTTTGAATTTGTTAAAGCGCTGCCGTATGACACCGTACAAACAAGCCTCATAGAGTAGTCATAGTAAGTAAGTTAGTTAAGTATACGTATGATAGTAGTTTAAGCGCAACTTTATAAAATTATGAATGTTCTTCATATGTATTTATACGAAAAAAAGTTAACTTGGTATAGATATTGTAGATTCTGATTTTAATATTGAATTTAATTAACACATTTTCTACTCAGTAGATATTATTTTAATAGACATGCCTAATGACCTGGGAACGAACTCGACCCTGTACACGGAACGAATCCGGCCCTCAAATTTTTCGTCTAGGGATTAGTGGACATTAGCGGGAACGTATTCGAACCCGGCCAAATTAGTTAAATTAGTTAAAATAGTTAATTTGTTTTTGATGCGATTAAAAATTTTGAAAATGGGTTTTATAGGAAAATTATTTAAATAAGCAATTTGAATTATTATGCTAATTTCTTGTCTAAAATCTAATAAGGTCATAGGAATAGAAAAGGAGCGATGAAAAAGTGATTGAAATGCTGCCAATTTACATATGTTCAAAAGGATGGAAAGAGTTAAAGTTAATTGTATTGTAAGTATGTGTAGGTTTACGATAAATTTTATAAGAGAGAGAATTATTTGATTTTGTTATAGTTATATCTAAAAAATTAATAGAGTTATTGATTTATTTTTCTAGAGTAAATTTAATATTTTCATGAAGTGAATTAAATTCTTCTAAAAGACCTTCTAAGGAAGAAGTTGTACCTTCGTAGATTATTAAAATGTCATCAACGTATCTACCATAAAATTTAATGTATTTTTTATATAAACTTGTTGATGAAAAAAATTCTATTTCTAATTTATCCATAAATAAGTCTGCTAAAAGGGGGGATAACCCACAGCCCATTGCTAGTCCATCTATTTGTGAATATATTTTATTACTGAATGTGAAAAAAGTTTGTTGAAGCGTAATTTTAAGTAGTGATTAGTGATTGTAAAAATTGTACATTATTATTTGTTAAATCAGAGGAAACTAGTAATTCATTAATAATTTCAACAGTTTCTGAAGCAGGAATTGAAGTGAAAAGGTTTGTAGTATCAAGAGAAATTTAAAAAACTACTTTTATTTAAATGGACTAAACTAAGTTTGTTAATTAGATCAGATGCATTTTGAATGCTGTATTTAGTTTTATATTGTAAATGAATTATACTTTACATTAATCAATACTTCCAAGATATAAAAAATTTCGGTACCTAACTAACATAACTGTTTTATTTAGTTATAAAATTGTCATTATACAAAACAGTTTACATTAAGATTCTACATAAATTCTTATACCTAATTATACAATAAGAATATTTTATAAGATAATCTACAATAATTACAATATTTACATTATTTACAGTAAGTTATAATATTAATATTTAGTAGTAATAAGTTATTTATCTTTTTAAACTATAGTTAACCACTTGAAAAAGTCCAATTTTGTGACGAAACCGGTCGTAGATATAAATAAAAAAATTGTAGGAAGACTCTGCATTTAAATCTTCTTCTTTAATCTTAATTACTCAAGAAGCCATGTAATACGTTTTTACTGCGCATGTAAATGGCATTAAAAAAGCGCAAATGCTAATAAAGGCTAAGAATGTCACTTTAAACTGTAATAAATGAAAAATTAAGAAAAAATAAGGAAACTGTTGATATGAAGGAAGAAGAAAATCACAGTATCCGAAAACAGATGTTCAAACTCGATTACTTTCTATGAGGCTATGTAAAAAGTGAGGTTTATGTAAACAGACTGAATAATCTAAAGACAGAATAAGACAAGAAATCCGCTTGATTACTCCAGACATTATAAGACGAATTTTTTAATCGAATAGGATATTGTCAATTAGGATATCGTAGACAGTTTTGTTAGAAATAAGATTAGTTAAAGACTTTAGGAACGAACTGTATAATAAACGAAATTAAACAACTACAGTGCAGGTAGCACAAGCGCACGCCTTAAGCAAACAATAGTGAATGAATCAACCAAACATGCAATCGCCTGCCAGCCCGTATGATGCAACCGTGACTCATGACGGCGGCAAGCCGGGACCACATTCCGTGGTGATACAATAAACTGCTACATTCGGCCATCCTGCGAGTGGGGTGGCTGTCCCAAGCCATCCGGATCCCTTGAGTCAGAATAAACGCCTTGTAACGTTATATACATTATTTACATTGATTTTGATTTACGCAACCGATCATGCATCGGTCTCTAGTCTACAATACTGATCTTGCATCGGCCATTGCGTGGAGTACTGATCTTGCATCAATCATTTGGTGAGGTACTGATCTTGTATCAGTCTTTTGGTGAGGTACTGATCTTGTATCAATCTTTTGGTGAGGTACTGATCTTGCATCAATCATTTCGTGAGGTACTGATCTTGTATCAGTCTTTTGGTGAGGTACTGATCTTGTATCAGTCTTTTGGTGAGGTACTATCTTGTATCAGTCTTTTGGTGAGGTACTGATCTTGTATCAGTCTTTAAAAGGTGGCACTAATCATGTATTAGTCCTTAACATAGAGTACTGGCTTTATACCAGTCATTGACATTATATACTGACCTTGAGTCAGTCATCAGTGGGTGGAAGTGTCCTTCAACAAGACCCATAGCTTCAGTTTTTCAACTGCAACTACAGTCCTTGAGCTACCGTGCCCTTCTCGCATGTCCTTCACTTCATAACGCCTAAAGTAACTCGCCAAAGCCAAGAATTGTCTTACGCCGTGGACATTCTCTGGCACCTGAAAATCGACTACCGTCGCAATCTTTCGCCGCCCAGGCCTTATGCCGAACAATTCTTTCTCATGTTCCAAATACTCCAATTGGGTCAAAAGAAAGCTGCACTTCGCCAAGTTTAACTTAAGCCCCGCCTGCTTCACCAATTGCAACACCATCTGCAAAAGCTCCAAGCCCTCCTCCACCGTTTTGGAAAGGATCAGAATATCGTCCATGTACGCCAGGACACCGCCATACTGTAATCCGCCTAGCATTTTATTGATGATCCGTTGGAATACCGCCGGTGCATTCGCCAGCCCGAAAGGCACACGTAAATATTCGTACTGCCCATCAGGAGTTATAAACGCCGTCTTACTCACCGACTCCGGATGCATAGGTACCTGATGATACTCTTGCGCCAAATCCAAGGTCGTGAAATAAGTTCTCCCCGCCAATTTATCCAGCTGATCATCTATCAGTGGCAATGGATACCTATCCTTCACCGTAATCCTATTTAACGCCCTGTTTCGCCTCGTCTTCGCCATAACGCCCACACCTCATTAAAACCCGACCAGCCTTCAGGGTAATCGCCTTAAGCCCGGTGTTGCTCGCCAGCAGTTCATAGCCTTCGTCGCCTAGATGTAAAGCACTATGGATCGTCACCCTAGCGCCATTCTCTTCGAAGGTCTTCTCTGGTCGATCACCTTCGACATCCACATCTATCTTTTGGCTCCGCCGTGGCTCAATCTTCACCGTCTTCACCACCCTGACTATGCAGCCCGCCTTCGGCTCCACCACGTCAAGATTGCCGAACGACGCATCAATTGAGTCGCCCTTGAGAGGGACCGCCTTTCCCTGTCTCACCAGTAGGGCAATTCCCTGCGTCGCCCACGTAGGTTGTCCTAAAAACATCTCTGCACCCGCCAGGTCATAAGAAGTAACCAATGCCAACACCTCAAACTCCACCTCATCTAATGTCAACTCGATGGTCACCTCGCCAAGTGCCCGAGTTACCGCCCCGCCAAACCCCTTCAATAGGATGTTGTTTACCTTGAGCGGCAACGCCAACCGCTCAACACAGGCCGCCATGATCAAATTCTGCTCACTGCCCGTATCTAGGTAAACCTTGACTTTATCGCCACGCCTTGTCAAAGCAACCCTTCACACCACGCCCTCCAGGACAGTCTGCCGCCTTGTGTCCGCCACGCCGACAAAGTCTGCACCTCTCTATCCTTGGCTTTGGGCAGTTTTTGCTCAGATGCGTTCCCATCTCTTGGGAATTATAACACTTGACCAAGTTCGCCTCACGCCCATGCCGATCCGTTGCAGTCGCCGTCGCCATCGCCTTCTGCTTTTTCACCGCGCCACCCTGAGGTAACCCTGATTCCCTCTTGGTCGCCAAGGGCTGGTAACTGTCCAAACCTGCCAAGAAAAGAGCATAAAGCTCCGTCGGCGTCTTACACTTCGCCGCGTAAGCGTTCGCTTGCAACTCCGCCGGAAGACCTTGCACAATGCACGACACTGCCTTCTCGCCTGCAATATTGCACCGTGCACACAACGCCAATTTAGCATGGTAATAATGCGTCATTGTTTCGCCCGTGAGTTTTCGCCGACCCACCAACTCCTCCAACAACGCCGCGAAGTCATTTTGCCGGGGAAACGCCTCCGCCAGCATCGCCTTCCATTCCTCCCAAGAGTGACTGTAGCTCGCCAAGCCATTGAGCCAACTCTTCGCCACGCCGCGCAGTTTCGTCTGCATCAGGTACGCCCTATCCTGATGCGTCCATCCGTGGATTTCGCCCCACTGATCGATGCAACTGATCCACCGATCAACGTTGCATTCTCTGTCGTCAGGGTCGAACACTTCCAATATGTCCGCCCCAACATGCAACGCGCCACGAGTACGTCCCTCGCGACAGTCACCGCCACAACGCACGCCATCAGAGGAAGTTGACGCCCTTTCCTCCAGTACTGAACGCCTGGATGTAGGCAACCCGCCTGGCTGCTCCACATTCATCGCCCCCGCGTCCTTTTGCGCAGTAGACAACACAAGAGCCGCCTCCTCCCGCATGATCTTACGCATCATTGTCGCCAGTCCGCCCTTCATAAGCCGCTCCATAAATTCGGACTCACGACTCGGAAGCTCCTCCTCCGGTTCGTAGTCCAAATCCAAGGACGACTCACTATCACGCCTTTTCGCCAGTTTACGCTAGCGATAACACGCCTGGTAATAACACCGACAACGTTACGCCAAACGTGTCAGAGCACGTCCACTAAGTGCAGGCGCGCACATGCAATTTTCTGTCGCGCGATTGAAAAATCGTAGTCGCAAAAAAATAACTGAAAAATATTTTTATGCGCGCACTTGCGACAGATTAATCGTTAAAATGTATAATAATAACTAGAACAATATGGATTTTACGGAAACTGCTTGCGTGGTAGCTCTATTATTGCGTATGAGAGCCAAAAAACGGTATAAAAAGCAGTACCGGGTACATCCAGTAATAAGTCAAAGATTATTAAAAGGGCAGTTTCATAAAATTTATAACGACTTAAGAGACCATCCTAATAAGTTTTTTCAGTACTACATCCAGTCGCGGCATACAATCAAACAAACTTCACCCCATAGTTTTTCTTTCACATTTCTGTCACTATACTCTTTTAATTGTTTATTATAAAGAGCTGGTCTTATTTCCACCTCTGCAATTAGCAGTTCTATGTCTAAGACACTATTTATGAGTGATTCGTCGTCAGACATTTTATTATAAAATTTATAACAATTTTTTTAAAACGCCAAGTTACAGAACACCCTACACAGCAACTGAATAAATTGCGATTAACTAGTAGCAGTGCGTGCAGGTTCATTCTTGTCTGTATGATGTATTTTACCTTGCGACAGTCGCGTCGCTTGAAAAATAGGTCTGGTTGCATCTTTTTAATCGCGGCGATTATTTAGTCGTATGTGCGTGCATTGGTATTTAAAAACTATGCGTTTCATTTTTGCGATTAAACAGTCGCGCGACAGAAAATCGCATGTGCGCGCCTGCACTAAGTACGCCTTGCGCCGTTTACTAAATTACGCCGACAGCAACACAACCGTCCTATCGGTTATAGTAACGCCAAACGCCGGCTATGTGCACGATAAACACAGCGAAATGGCCGCCTCTCCTTTGCGCCTCTCCAACGCCGGTGTGTAACGCCGCACAAAATTATACAAACACCACGCTCGCCGCAACCACTGTGTGACAGGGTCTATCCCACTTCTGATTTGTTAGAAATAAGATTAGTTAAAGACTTTAGAAACGAACTGTATAATAAACGAAATTAAACAACTACAGTGCAGGTAGCACAAGCGCACGCCTTAAGCAAACAATAGTGAATGAATCAACCAAACATGCAATCGCCTGCCAGCCCGTATGATGCAAGCGTGACTCATGACGGCGGCAAGCCGGGACCCATTGCCGACTAGAGGTAATAGGCCGTGTACATCCTGAAATACGCACCAAATCTCTAAGTCGCCTATTCTAAACTCGAAGTCTTCACAGTCGCTTTCTAACCGCGTGAGAGTACGGGTCGCGAATATTGGCTCTTGCCGTTGTATTTCATTTCTGTTTTGTAGGATAATTTTTTCACTAATTTTAAATTACCAATAGATGTTTTGAAATTACTACAACACAAGAAGAAATTAATTTAATGACTCGTATATCGGGCTATACATACATTATATAATATTTCAAATTTTACCAAAACTGTCTTGTCAAGAATGCATCAATTTAATATCCACCGATAAAGAACTTATTTTACCTAAACAAAATGAAATCTATATCTATATTGATAAACTTTCTCGCGGAAAATTAAAATATCCAAGGGTCGATTTTGCGGCTATTTGTGTGTCATTGCTTTGTATATTTAAAATAATAGTTGAGAAGCATGAGGATATTTTTAAAGTAGTTGGCAATCAAAAAAAATTATCAAATATATTTTCTATCATTTAGAAAATAATTTTTATTTGGATTTATTTCAGTTCAAATTAGAAAAAAAAACAAATTAAGTTAATTTATTTTTATGCTTGAAAATATTAATATTAAAAAATGTTTTATGAAATACATTATTAAATATTTAATTTTGGATAAGAACACGAAAAATACACAAAACAACCATTGTGCTAATAAATAATAATTTGATTACACTCCCGCATGCATTCGTAGAACCTCGACAGAGAGTTACCGGTTGCCCGCCTCTACTCTCTCGCTAGGTGACGACTTCGACCCCCGCTCTTAAAGCAGAGCCTGTATCTTCTAGTAAGCTTTGCGGGACCACATTCCGTGGTGATACAATAAACTGCTACAGTTTGAACATCTGTTATGAGATATTATGATTTTCTTCTTTCTTCATATCGACAAGTTTCCTTATTTTCCTCAATTTTTTATTTAATACAGTTTAAAGTGACATTCTTAGCTTTTATTAGCATTTTCGATTTTTTAATGTCATTTACATACATGCGCAGTAAAAGCGTATTCCATGGCTTCCTGAATGATTACGATTAAATTTCTCTCTTGACCATTTTTCAAAATTTAAATGTTAAAAATTGTGTGTTATCAAAAACAGTAAATCATGAACCTTCAAATTAATTGACGGCATGTTCTAGCTTTACTGTAAAACAATATGAAGGAGTGCAATCTCGTACTTTTCACTTAA
This sequence comes from Dorcus parallelipipedus, assembly GCA_958336345.1. Lineage (NCBI taxonomy): Eukaryota > Metazoa > Arthropoda > Insecta > Coleoptera > Lucanidae > Dorcus > Dorcus parallelipipedus. The sequence goes on from OY284475.1 coordinate 37,025,849, forward strand.
GTGAAGACATGCCGACCAGATTTCAAGGCAACAGTTGATAAAAAAATTGAAAAATCACTCGGTATATTTATTAAGATAAAAGGTGATAAAGGTGAAAGACTTTTAGGTACATGATTCACATTACACTTGGTTACAAGAGAAGTGTATTTCATAACGGCAACAAGAACTCTTGAATGAATTACAAATGAAATCGACAAGTATTTATAGGTTTTTGTTCGGACAAGTTCGAACAGGATGGATGATGCAATGTGCACCTTTGATGCAACTTCGTTGCAAGGTTAATCTCGGCATCGTGATGGCTAAAGCCCGGATTTTTAGGCACTTAAAAAGACTGAATTAGGCAGGCAAGCAGACAGTTAATGTCTAAGAAATAGGCGCACTTTTAGGCAGCCTAAAAATATAATATAAAAATAATATTAATGCTTATTTCAGTTACTTGGTCATGTATTAAGAAATCGGAGGAAGGTCCTTAGGGGCTGTATAAGTGTATCAAACACATAATTCACCGTAAAGAATGTATTGTAAAAAAACGCTTTAAATAGGGGCCAAAAATCGACGTTTAAGTCAAAAAATCCAGACAGTACCTAAGGTGGTTTCGTTACTGATAGATTAATTCGAGTACTCAGTAATAGAGGACCTCTTTACAGCTTTCTCTTTTAGGACTTTTCATATACCATCGAATCACACCAGGAATATTTAAAATGGAATATCCACTCGCAAAAAGGGGTCGACGATAAAGTTAAAGAAGAAACAAATCTGACAATTTTTAAATTTGAACAAAGATATAAGAATAAAATAATAAGGTGGACACTTCTGTTCACAAAAAGGATTCGGCGAACACTTTATAAAAATTAAATAAAAAATTGAATGTGAATGTGAAAATTGGAAACGCAACCGTTCGCGAAAATGATTTGATAAACATTAATTAATTTTTTGAATGTGCTTTTCCTACGGAACCGTATTGTTTTACATTTTCAAAGCCCGAACCCCTTTTTTAATTTGCGGCTGCGAGGTGGGGACATCTGTGCGAGTCCCCCTTTTGGTCTCACTCATTTAAGTCACTGGAGTGACTTAAGTTGCCTATCCTCAAGGAATTGAGATGTGTTTTTGGGCCGAGTTCGCCACCTTGCGTGGGTGAAGTTCTCATTCGCTTAGCTTATTTATGTTAACGTATCGTAATGGCTACTTGGCTTGTCGCTTGGGCCTCTTATCGCCTAAGATTGTTTGTACTAACAATTAAAGCGTGAAATTCTTTCGTGAATAATCCTTTTGGCAAGCAAATACGTATTTGCACGCACAGAAAAAAACAGTTCATAAAGATTAATTACACAATAATTACCCATTTTAGGCATAAAATAAGCAACAAAAAATTTTGTAGGCGCGTAAGCTATAAAACTAGGCAAATACTTAAAATAGTAAAAATAGGCACTTAGGCACGAAAAAATATACATCTCATTCTAATTAAAATTGTAATCTAAATGTTTAAAACTTAATTGCCTATGTTTTTTGTTAAATAAAATTTTAGGCAATTGCCTAAAAATCCGGGTTTTAGTGATGGCGTTGCCGTTTTTGAAGATGGAAATTTATAACATTTGTTTATATTAACTTTAGGCACCACGTATTTGTTTAAGTTTTATAATGGAATAGGAGATTTTAAAATGAAAATCACCTCAAATATGTAAACAAATGTGATTTCATATTTGATTGTACATATGAATGTGACTTTACATTTAAAGTCTCTAAATTCCATTATAAAACTGGCCCTGTGTTATTTCAAATTATTACAATAGAAATGCCATATTAAATATTCAAAATGAAATGCTCGTTCCCAAAACTCTCAAGTGAGCCTACCAATTAAGGATTACAATTTAGCATTAAAGAATGCAAACAAAAATCCACATTTTCGAATTTGTATTTTTCTTTGTTTTGTAAGTGTTAATAAAATAAAGAAACTGATTAAGAATTTTTGGCAGACCTGAAAATATTAAATTGCGTTAAACTGAAGCGTTTGCTAAAAGCTGCACGAAATGAATCCTTCCTTTAGTTATTTACATCATTCTAAAAAAGTTTCTCTTAACAACTCAAACACAGTCGATCGATCCTAAAAGTTCACAAATGTACTTTGGTAGCGTGGCAAACTAATCTGTAATAATCATTTGAAGAATGAATTTCAAAAATTAAAAAACGTACAGGTAAGCTAAATAAATACAGGAAAGAAATGGCGCGCACTTTTTACGTTTTGGTCTCGCTAACCCGGATTACCCTCGAGAGTCCCTCAGGGATGCCCCGGAGCTCAAATAAACAGACCGCTCGGATAATCGGAGCACATTCGGAGATCGACAGTCGTGTTATCCGCTCTAATAAACGAAACATTCCATCCAGGGCAGCTATTCCTTTAATATAAATACATTTTACTAAAGATTCATGCATGGTCTCACTTTCTATCTCGTTAAATCGCCGGATCTTTATTAAGAAACACTACGTATAACGAAAATATATGGCAGGAAAAAGGAAATTATGAAATTCTTCGTATTTTAGCATAAATTTGAATAGTGAACCTAAAATAGTTTCACTTAAAAATGATGCAGCTGCCGGGTAAATTAACGATTAAGCAATAATTAAATTCATTTTCGGTTTTAGTTACTGTATTTAAAGTTTTGTAACTGTATGTGAACTAAGGTAAACAAAAACAGTAATAATTTCCACTAGGTTGTATTTACAAGAATGTTACAATTGTTTCGGCAACAGTGCCTTCGTCATACTAAACTAAACAGAAATTGGACTAAATATATACACGAAACAAATATTTTACAAGTGGCATTCTGAATACATTAAGCAGCTTAACCTTTCTAAGGATTGACCGCCCAGTTACGGGTTTCTAAAGTTTAATAACGGAGAATTGTTTAAATCTACTTGGTCATTTAGTAAATTACTTGTATTTTTTAATTTATTGATTTCCAAACGTTCGAGTAGATTTAATTTCTTACTTTTATTCTGTATATGTAATATTTTGAAATTGTCATCAAATTGATGGTTTTCTGAAATTAGATGATTAGCGTAATTGGAGTCGTTGTATTTTTTGTTAAAACTTCTTTTGTTTCGTTTATTCTTTTTGCAAATGTTCTTCCTGTTTGACCAATATAGATTTTCGGACAATCTTTACAGTTTAATTAATAAACTCCGGATTTATTATTTTTATCGCTTTTACTTTTATTGTTACACTTAAACGTAGCATTTAGAACAAATAACACGTTAGATCATTTAATTAAAAAATGTATTCAGAATGCCACTTGTAAAATATTGGTTTCGTGTATATATTTAGTCCAATTACTCCAATTTCTGTTTAGTTTAGTATGACGAAGGCACTGTGTTGCCGAAACAATTGTAACATTCTTGTAAATACAACCTAGTGGAAATTATTACTGTTTTTGTTTACCTTTGATCATGAATTTCCATCAAGTAAGTGCGGAATCGATTAATTTTTTGTATGTGAACTGTTTAGTGAATTTGAATAAATTACAAATTATGTACTTGAAGTACTTGATTCTTTTTGTTTTCTTGCTAGTCGATAAATAAGGCGTAAAGCTTTGTATATAGCTGTGTCCTTCATTCAAGAGCAGTGTTACGTGCAATTCTTAAATTGAAAATTGCCAGAATTTTTCAGTTCAATCACCTTATACTAATTGCACGTATCTCAACCACAATTGACGAAGTGAAAGGAGTTAATTGAAAACGTTCATTTCAAATCACACAAAAACGACGACCTAAATGGGCCCGTAATGATGCCTTGACCTAATTCCAGCAGGGATAAACCGCCAGCAGATCTGCCATAAAAGGATTTACGCTTCAGCGCTGTTTCTAAATTAAGGGATCTAGGTAAAAATCCCCTTTATAAACATCTAAGTTAAATCGAACGAAATCATGATGATTTACAATTGGTACATACGATTTGGAAGAACCGTCATTATTTGGAAAAAAAAAGTAATGAATGTTTCAGTTGATTTTTACAGTTAATCTTTACAATTTTTTATATCATTTTTTATAACAGACTGAAAAGTAAAATAAATTCTGCAAATGACTATAAATTTTCAGCAATATAGATAGAGTGTAATCTATTTTTAAGGTGTTTATGATTGCCCTTCATTGATTTCACTTCATGCGAGCGAATGTTTGCATAACGTGTTGCTCTGATAAAATTGATTTGCTTTGTTATGTAAAAAGCAGACCACGATATCGCCCATACCAAGCTGTTTCGTTGCAAATTAGTATTATAATAATTGATTATATTTAGCAGATGATAGAGAAAATTAGGAATATCATTTTTTTTGTTGCAAATCGGCTTCAATTTGTCAATAGTTCAATACTAATACAACGTCAGGTCAAAAAGCGATCACAGGATCTCGCTGCTTAAACTTTTTATAAATTTAAAGTTGATAACAATCAAAATTCTATTAAACGAAATGTGAATGCAACCGGAAATTGAGATCATAGAAATTCGATAGCAACAAAAACAACAGACAATGGAGAAGTTTACTATTTTTTTAAGAAAGAAAAGAAGGTTAAGCCAAAGGATGTAAAAATGTGAAATAATTATTAAAATATCTTTAAAAAAAATTATGAGTTAAAGTTGCGATTTGTGAAAATTTCCTACCAGCATGACGTCCTATTCGGCAAATTATTATCGCTTTGACTCTTTACAAATCCTTCCATTTTAATGCAAACACACATATCGTAATCAAGGAACAATATAAAACACGTGCCAAATTGATTGAATGTTAACTTTATGTAGTTCTTTTAACAACGGTAGTTCGAAGAAGTGACGCCATTCCTTGTTGAAAGACGACAACATGCCAAACTTACCAAATTGCTTTCTCAAAAATATTTCATTCTGGTATCGTTTTAATTGTGTCTGTCAGTATACTTGTGTATTGCTTTGTTACTACAATTTATCGACCTTTTCCATTAAAATTTCCACTTCACTTTACCGGTAGTCTAATCCCCTGTTAAATATACACTTCACATATCCAGACCACCTGTTTAATCTTAATTAAAATTTTGATTGCCACCTGATCAATATGCGTTTTTCCGAAGTGCAATTTGCGTTTCTCGTGTTGTAATTAAACTCGCGTGCATGCAAAGCTGATTTTACACGACTATTTTTTCTGACTCGCAACACTTTATTAAAAATGCGAAACGGCGTTAACATGCGAGCGTCACGAGATCCCCAAATTACCTTATCGAAATAAATTTCAAGTTGGAGTTTCGCTGCTTCCAAGCCGCCGTCGGAACTTGGTGAAATAAAATTATAGACTTTCGCTTTTCTTCGCCTGAAATTCAATGCGGCGAGCTAAACTTTAATATCACGCATAAATAAAACATTTTTCTTGTGTAAGCAGAAGAGAATCTTCATAATTTAATCTACGACCACTACTGTAAATGACGAATTACGTACAACACATAAATTAAGTAAGCGGGTATTTACAAACGTCGCGTCGTGCGTAAAGTAAGAAACACGCACAACGCACCTACTTTACGCACATTTGCAGTTAGATCTACGTAGCCGCATCATATTAGATTGACAGTCGTCGAAATTGCAAGTGTCATTGCTGATTACTTTGAAGGTAATTTTTGTGGTCGTAGATAAAGTATAGTACAAAACTCGAGTTGTAAAGCAATTACGCACTTGTGGAATTACTTGCATTCGCCGCTGCGCGGCTAATGGGCAACTTTTCCACCGTGCGTAATATGCTATTTAAAACTCTCGTTATGTAATATACTATTACACGGATATTAAGCGGCCCCTAGACTGTCAATATTATTGCGCAATATTTTATATTGTGCAATATTATTGATAGTCTGTGGATGATATTGAAACATTGTACAATATATTGAGGATATCAACAATAGTTTGATTTTTATTGTGCAATCTGAAAAAGAATTGCAGTCTGTGCTTAATATTGCACAATAATTAATCAGTTTTGTCTCGATCGTCGTAGAGTAAACTGTGGTAATTGTGTTTGAAATTCGTGAAATGGCTACCAAGGAAGAGGAAAGGAAGTTTATTTTGGATGTCAGAACGTCCATTCGCAGAAAGTTGTTAAAATCTTTTGGTTCGCTTATTTTCAGGTCACTTAACAAATGTTCATGAGTGTACCTACCTCTTTTTTTATACCACTCTTTCATCCATCTGCGCTTTTTCTTGTTGTTTTTCCGCAAGCATAAAGACAGTGCGATGGCAACACAACTTGCTTCTACATCACTTAGCATGTTCGCTGATCACAAGTAAACAGAGAACTAAAGATTGCACAATTTAATTCTGCTGTCTAGGGCAAGTCGCAATTTTTTGCGGAATATTATTGCGCAATAATATTGACAGTCTAGGGGTCGCTTTAGGGATTTTTAAAAATTAAAAAAGTGTCACCCAAATGAAAGTAAAAGGGTTATGCAATTTCTAAAAGAGCCTTTTTTATCATCGAAGATGTACTATAATAAGGCATGAGCCAAAATGATTAAAGACAGATTGAATTTCCCGCATATCTAGTGATTTTTATATGATCTTTTATTCGGGAAAAATAAAAGGTAGTTAGGGGGGTGACTTTTCGATATTTTATCCCTACTTTTTTTATTTTTTACATATTTTTTACATATCAAAAATGTACAAAGACAATATTCTTTAGAAAATTTGACACAAAAAAGCTCTCGTTGGATTTCGATAAACCGAACCGTTTTCGAGTAATTGAGGTTTAAAAGTTAGCATACATCTATTGCGCTTTGTTACTATAAAATACAGAAAGTGACCCCCTCAAACTATCTCTTAAAAAGGAAGGAGGATTTGACAAATGTGTAAATATTAGTTTGATAACACACCCTGTGTGTACACAGGGAATGGGACGATTCACCGTCGGACCAATTCGCCGTCGCCTTCACAATTTCAACTTACTGATGACTTTTAGTTATCATATTTAGTATTTTAGATTTAGTTTTCAAATAAATTAAGATGGACTGTAATCTTATACCGGGGAACACCCAATATTTGGAGAATGAATACAGGAGACTAGTGTAAACAAAAATTGCCTTATGAACATAGGGTTAGTTTTCTCTCTGAAACCCACCTGAACATATTCTCCAAATATTTGGGGACGCATATATCGAAGTTGATAGTGATATTTTTCAAAATTTTATTTAATTAATTTAAGTTTTCTTTAAATTATAATTATACATAATCATAATTATAAATAATTATAATAGAAAATAAACACGTTTTTCTGTTGCATTGCGTTTAATTAATTCACGTGGTCAAAAGTCACATTAGTGAGAGGAATCAGCAATCTCTTTTAGTAAGAAAACTCTTCAGAAGTATTCTCTAATGTACCGTAATGACCACATCAGTCAGAATCATTAGTAATTCTTTCTAAAAACAAAAGTTTTTTGTTGGTTTTTTGAGTTTTAAAATGTTGGCTAACAAAATTTAAAGTGTAAAATATTCGTACCCTTCAATTTAATTTCAGTCGTCTATTAACACCGTATTTACAAAATATCTCCTTTTTACCACAAATACCTATGAGAATTATACATGTTGTCACTCTAAAAAATTTATCAAATAACAACTATTTCCTATAAACAACTAAAATAAGTCATATGCAAGGCGAATCTACCGACGGCGAATCGTACCTGCGGCGAATCGTACCTGCGGCGAATCGTACCTGCGGCGAATCGGCGACGACGAATTTACCGCTCACGAATTTACCGACGGCGAATCGTACCTGCGGCGAATTGGCGACGGCAAATCCACGACGGCGGATTGTCATAGACCTGTATACACAATTTTGTATTCTAAAGGAAATATTTCGTTTGAACAATATTATCCCTATCTCGTTTTTGTCCCAAAGAATTATGGTTAGCTTAGTTCTAACCTAAAAAAAAAGTTTAAAAAAGGATCATTAGAACAAAAAAAAGAAACAAGTTCAGTTTTAAATTAAAGAAGGTGTATAAAGTGGCCTTCCTTGCCACAAAATACTTTTGAATTATATTAACAATTGCTTTGCTAACATTTTTAGCTTCTTATTGCTTCAAATTACTGGATAATTCTGTAGTATAAAGTGTCCGGATTAGGACATTTCATTTTTCAAATGGGGTCTTAAAAAACATCTAAGGGCATAAGATCAGACTAGATCAGACGATATGGGAGACCAATTTTTATTGATGTTGTTTATATTGTAATGTGAATTGTAGTGTCGTCTTCCTGGAAAAATTCTTGTTGGAGTTCGATACCGTCTCGTTGGTTTATAAATTGCTTTAAAATCTCGTTTCTGTGTCATTAGAGCAAACTTATCCCTCAAAGAAAAAGGCCAATTAACTTTCTACGAATAACTGAGAAGCAGGACATGTCCATCTCTGATTGAACATCAAAATTGCATTTCAGAATTAGGTTTTGTCAAGTTTTGATTGAACATGCTAACTTTTTATTCATTTAAAACACAGTATGATCAGTTTGAATTGCTTATATCGTCGGGTTACTGCAAAAAGTCATTAAGTTACAATACCCAAACTTTTGGACATTCAAATTTTAAATTTGCAGTTCCGCAATAAAATATATTGAAGAATATTTTCGATTGATTTAGGGGGGTTCTAGGGGTTTTACATTTATTATTATGTTTTTAGTCTTAGTTTTTAGTTTAGGAGTTTTTTCACTGGTGCTTATGATTAAAATGAACACCGCACTTTAAGCTGAAAATTGCAAAAATGTACTTAACGACTTTTCGCAATAACCCGACGATATCTACATATTTACTTAAACCAGTAAATTCTTAACTACTGGCTACTAAAATCTCATTTTTCATACAAAATTGACAGGTGCTGTTTTGCTAGAACGCTCCTCAAGTGTGGCTTATACTTTAAGTTCTTGAGGGTGTAATAATGTCTGAATAGACTCGCAAGAGTTGTTATTAATTCATAATCTCACGTTATGGTAATTACTTAATACAGTCAATCAGACAGAACCAGGCTTTATCTGTAAAGAAAGAGCTATCGTGGTCCTGTCCAATATTTCATTGTTAAAATTTTCCACAAACCATTCCCAATAAATCTCTTTCTGTATAGGGTCGCCAGCAAATAGATTTGTCTGACGTTCAAGATTTTAGGGGCATTCAACGGATACAATCGATTTATGATTGCATACGGTTTAGCGTTCAACACATCTGAATCGATTCAACATCGATCGTAAAATTGTCCATCATACAAATTTTGCGATTCAACTGCGATTAAATGTGGCGTTGCGGTTTGTATCATATGTGCGAGTTGTTTATACAGTGTATTTGAGAAATGACTTAACCGCACTGCTAATATTGTGATATTGCTACTATTGAATAGTTAAATACCAAATAGAAAGTAGGGTTATACCGGTCACGCCACCGTTCAGTGTTTTCATGAAACGATTTAAATCGTTTCAATCTGATTGTAATCAATCAATTTGTTTGTTGAATGCCTCTTTTGTATGGAAGTTCCGGTTTCGTTTTCCATAATAGGATACATGACAATAATAAGAAACACAAATTAAAACTATATAATAGAAACTATAATTAATAGTATGCATACTTGTAATCAACTTACGATTTGACGACCATTTGACGACTAATGAACAGTGACGTCACACGATTCAAATATGCGTTTTGGCGGAATTTAATAAATTCAAATTTCTTTTATTAATTACAACTTATAAAAAGATAAATTTATCTAAATCATCGTATATTCATATGCTTTCAAATTAAAAAATAAAAATAAAATGTTGCTCTCTGCTGTACGCGAATTTTTATTTGATCTGCGTTAGGTTTTCTACAGTTCCTGAGAACTTTTCACTATTAACTTTTTTCCGTAAAGTAAATCCACCATGAAAGATTTTTGTTCAGTAGTAAGATTATTATTGTAACAAAATTTATTTATTAATTTTTGATTATTCATTATTATTGCTCGTTGGTATTGTCAATATTATTTGAAATGAAATTTTCCGTTAAGGAATATCGAGACTTGTATGTTTTTCTAGATCATTGTCGAGGAAATGTTACCGCAACATTAAACCTATACCATGGATACGTTAAAAAACAGTAGATGTCCATCAGAAAGTGTTAAGAATTTATTGCTTTACATCTGTACATACGATAAAGACTACAAATTAAGTACGATGAGGTATTGATATCAAGTTAACCTGGGACCTATCCCATAAGCAAAATCGAAAACGGTTACCATGAAAGTATGTATGTTATTCAACATACAAATATGTAGTTCCTCTAATTTTGATGTTAAAAAGTTTAGCCGATTCTGCACTGTGAATTTTTAAAGAAAATAAGTTAGACAAAAATCTTACTCTCTAAAAAATTGAGTTTCGGTCGGTATACATTTTTGAAAGGGTTGTCTGGCAAGCAAATGTATACAAATGTGGAGACACCATTGAAAGACAATTGTCCTTCGTATGCCACAAGAAAACTGGGTTGCCAAATGTAAGAGGGAAAGAATAGGGGTGAAAGGCGAACACTGTGCTGGAACACCCGTTTCAGTGTCCACTCCAGAAAATATTGATGCCGTCCATTACATCATTTTAAAGGATCGAAGAATTGGGCTCAAATATATTGGGTGTTAAAAAAAACCTACACATGCTGATAGGTGATTGTAGAGACCAAAACAAGAAAGAAAGCAAGCTCTCTGAGGCTCTTGGGTTTTATTGTAAGGAATGCACGCGACTTTACTGATTCTACCGTTTTAAATGTCCTCTTCAACGTTTTCGTCCTTTCTCGGCTTCAATACGCTTCTCTAATCTGGTATCCTATTTATAATTGCCACATTGAGGTCCTTGAACAAATTCAACGCAGGTTTCTGAAGTACAAGTAGTTTAAAGTCTATGGCGTTTATCCTCCAAGAGGTTTTCCTGACGAGGCTCTGCTATCTGAATTTGAGGTCTTACCGCCCGTTCAGCGAAGATGTATCTCTAGCCTTCTTTTCCTTTATAAATTGATTCACAACATTTGCTATGGATTGCATTGATGCTATGGACTGAATTTATTTTCATGTTCCGCGCTTGGCCGGAAGAAATTCTTTTTCTTTATACATGGCAGTTAAGCGTACTAAAGTCCTAGTCCGTTCTCCGATACATGTTGCCTCAACTCTCTATAACAATCTTTGTACTAGCGTTGACATCTTCCATTTTAATCTTTCCAACTTTAGAAAAAAACTAATGCATTTCTACAGTCACAATTAACTTCTTTCTCAACTTTTGCTATGATTGTGCCACGCCTTTACTGTGCTACCTGTTTCCACTTTCTCTTTCTTTTTCCTAGAGTTTAGTCTTAGTTTTAGTAGTACTCTAGTAAGTTTCTCTTTATACTATTACATTTGCTCTGTAATTGGTTTTGTGAACTGTTGGGCAAATACAGATATATTATTTTATTATTATTGAACAATTTAAGTAGTGACATCTTGCGATCGCTTTTTGACCTGACATCGCAGTAGGTTCTGTTGACGAAGGCCCAATTAGGCCTGAAACAGCTGTACAGACCATGCTCGAGGAATCTGCTGTAATCAAAACCGATTAGCACAAAATTTTTCTTATATTATTATTAGAAAAATTTTGTACAACTGTTTCAGGCCTAGTTGAGCCTTCGTCAGCAGAAAATTTTTCTAAAATTCTCATATGCTTTGACAGCAAGCATGGCCACCTCGCATGGGATGACTTATTATGTGGCGAACTAGCTTCAATTTGTCAATCTTACTGCGATGTTAGGTCAAAAAGCGATTGCAAGATGTCGCTACTTAAATTGTTTATGTTATTATTATTGAAAATTTTAAGTAGCGACATCTTTCGATCGCTTTTTGCCAAACATTGCAATAAAATTGACAAATTGAAGCCACATAAGTCATCCCGTGCAAAGCGGCCATGCTTGCTTTCAAAGCATATGAGAATTTTAAAATTTTTTTGTGCATATCGGTTTCGATTACAGCGGATTCCTCGAGCAGGCTCTGTACAGCTAGTTGGGGCTTCGTCAGCAGAACCGTAGCTCGAGAACTCCACTGCAAACCAAACCGATCTGTCCAGGTTATTCGCCAATGCGATGTGAAAGTAATGAACATTTTAAGTTGCGACAACTTTCGATCGCTTTTTGACCTGACATTGCAGTAGGATTGACAAATTGAAGCCAGTTCGCTACATAATAAGTCATCCCATGCAAAGCGGCCATGCTTGCTGTCAAAGCATGAGAATTTTAAAATTTCTTGTGCAAATCGGTTTCGATTACAGCGGATTCCTCGAGCAGGCTCTGTACAGCTGTTTCAGGTCTAGTTGGGCCTTCGTCAGCAGACCCGTAGCTCGAGAACTCCACTGCATACCAAACCGATCTGTCCAGATTATTCGCCAATGCGATGTGAAAGTAATGAAATGAAATGAAAGTAATGAACAGTAGCGATATCTTTCGATCGCTTTTTGTCCTGACATTGCAGTAGGATTGACAAATTGAAGCCAGTTCGCTACATAATAAGTCATCCCATGCAAAGCGGCCATGCTTGCTGTCAAAGCATATGAGAATTTTAAAATTTTTTGTGCAAATCGGTTTCGATTACAACGGATTCCTCGAGCAGGCTCTGTACAGCTGTTTCAGGCCTAGTTGGGCCTTCGTCAGCAGAACCGTAGCTCGAGAACTCCACTGCAAACCAAACCGATCTGTCCAGGTTATTCGCCAATGCGATGTGAAAGTAATGAACATTTTGAGTAGCGACATCTTTCGATCGCTTTTTGACCTGACATTGCAGTAGGATTGACAAATTGAAACCAGTTCGCTACATAATAAGTCATCCCATACAAGGCGGCCATGCTTGCTGTCAAAGCATATGAGAATTTTAAAAAATTTTGTGCAAATCGGTTTCGATTACAGCGGATTCCTCGAGCAGGCTCTCTACAGCTGTTTCAGGCCTAGTCTCCAATCGTTGTTCGGCGGTGTTAAATAATATTCTAGCAAAGCTGCTATCGATTTACTTCTCCAAACGAGCAAGAAATTGGTTAAATTTATCACATGCAAAAAAAAAACATGTCACACCGGCACAAAGCTCGAAAAAAAAGAGGACCCATTCGGTTTGAAGATGAAGCAGGTCGCTTCGACGCGTAGGAATTACCCACGTCAACCAATGACAGGCGACCTGAGAGTCACATGGGGCCTTCATGACCTATGAGAACTCAACGATCACAATACGCAGGTTTTCTCCCATAGCGATGTAAAGAAGGGGCATCATTGCCACGGTGTTAAAACGAAATTACTAGGCGGTATATCGCCGCTACATTTTAGTAGGAAATTTAACTGTAACAGGTGCATTCTAAAACGCATTTCCAGGAAAGTTGGCAATCAGAATTCATAGCCGGATTTACTCGGGTCATTTTTCGAAATTCTTGCAAATTAGGGCATGGTTGTTCCGAGAGTGGACTTTTTGTTTAAGATTCTCTTATTATATGACTTTGAGAATTGGGCCTGTTTTTATTAGAATTCTTTTCTTGTTTTGGTCTCTAATATTACTTGTCAACGTGTGTAGGATTTTTTTATTAACATCCTGTATAGCAGACATTGAATATTTCCTACAAACGTGTGTTTCACAAAGTTTCATGATTTGGGTATGAGGAAAATATCTGCTAAATGGATATCCAAATGCCTGAACACTGATTAAAAACAACCCAAGGTCATAACTTTGACGTCGCTTTGCCGCCACGCCGTTTTGAAAAGGATTCTTTTTGATACAATTATAACGAAACATGGATCCCATCAAATACGAAAGAATAATGAGAAGATCGGAAATACACTGATTCGTCCTGCCCAAAGAAATTTCGTGTCCAAAAGTCGACGGGAAAGGAAGTAGTAATAAATACTGTGAAGGAGTGGTTTGCAGACCAAGATAAATATATTTTTTTAAATTTTCACTTTAATTATTTTTTTTAAGTTTAGAAATACTTTGTGAGCGTTGTGTAAATTTTATAGAGTTAAAAGGTAATTATGTTGAATAAATAAAAAAATTGTTTTGAAATACAGTAACATTTATATCTTAGGCTAAGAACTTATTAATACCTCCACGTAATTATTACCTGACCAAGTTTGCTTCCTTCCCAAAGAAGCAGCAGCAAATAATGTCTCTAACTAGTAATTTCTCTTATATGCAAACCAAAGATTAGAGCTTTATACTTTTCGCTCCACATTCCATTTACTTACACCGTTTACTTACCCTGTTTATGTGCAGTCTGGCTTTTGATTTGATGAGTCGCTGGTCTTTTTCTATTTGATTTTATTCTAATAGTAGATGAAGTAAATATTTAATTATTAGGCCAAAACTGAAATATAAAAGAGCTTCGACACATCAAAAAAGTCATTGACTACATACAGTCATTTTCCGAATATTCTATTTATTTATTAGCATTAAGAAATTAACAAACTTAAGTCGGCCAAACTAATTTCGTGCTGTTCGGTCGCAAGTTCAAAGTTGTTTTATTATTTAGCTGGATTTTTCTACAACTTTAATTAAAATTAAAATTCATGTTAATCAAGTTTACGGCGTTTGCATTACGTAGAAAACTCCCAAGAGTCCCGTGTTTTCGCATACACAAAGTTGGAAATTTCTCTTGAAAGTTTTCAATGCTCGCTTTGCATTCACCGACGCCAGCCAGTATTCTTAATATCACGACGTGGTGCATTGATATCCTCGACATTTTAAAAATTAATGATGGCTACATAAATCAAAATTAATCAAAATTGCAAACAATGCAATAGAATAGTATATTATTATACAAGTTTCACAAGAAGGCTTATTGTAACACGAGTGGGGTTCGGGTACGACTAGCGAAGCGTAGCGAGCTAGGAGTGCCCCAACGGAACGAGTGTTACAATGCCTCTTGTGAAACGTGTATAATATACTATTTTTTCTATTTTGCGTCACTTATTGAACAAAAATATGAAAAATATTGGATCTTCTTAGTATATGGGGAATTTTAGTTGTAATGCGTGGCAACACTGAAAACCTTTCGTTTTAATCAAAAGTCACATTAACAAGTTATTAATTTTTCTTATCCAGCTTCATTGTGAGTATATTGTTAAGTAACAAATAAATACTGAGCTATTTTGTAAAATCTATTAAATATTTTCAATTAAAAATGACTAAAATTTCTCCAAAAACAGTGTCACAATGAGCTTCATTGTGAAACTGTTTTTGGTGTCACAATGAATCCATTGTGAACGCAAAGTAGAAAAAAATCATTACCGTCGATTTAGAACAAAATAGTACCACAATTGAACATAACTTATTAAGTATGACTTAAGACATAGATGGGGCTGACTTAGCATAAAGTACAACTCAAGTTGTACTTGCTCAACTATGAACTAGGATTTTTACATTAAGTGACACTTGAGGTTCAAGTTGAACTTAAGACTCGTCTATGGATACAGGCACGAGACAAGATGATTTGAATACGATTCGCGTAAAACACACGATATCATCACAAGTTTCTCAATAATTTTTTTGGCACTGTTATTTTCAACAATTTCTTGCATTTATAGCAGTTTCAGTTTATTAAATAGGGATGTTTGATACAAGGAAAAGCATCAGAAAAAATAGATCTATTTAATGGTATTAAAATTCAATGTGGCGCCCACAAGAAAAAATTAAGTTGATGATGGTCAGAACAAGATGAAACATTTGAAGAAAAATCTAATGATATCATCGTAAAGAGCTCAAAAAAGTGCCTGTAGAATGTATTAATTTTGTTTTGATCTCTATAATAATTACTTCAGAAAAAAATTAAAAAGAAAATTAGGTTTTTTGTTTTTTTTTTGGAAATATTTCAAAAACTACAAATCGTAGAATATTCTCCAGAACAGGTAAATTTTGTTACTGCGGTAGATACCTTCCACTTAGCTGTAACAGAACCACAGTATCTGCATTCTAACTTTCTAGGAAAGCTATATAAAATTTGCTCATTGCAGCGTTTTAGGTTCCTACCATAGAATAAAACCATTTTATTCAAACATAAGGTGTTACTATTTTCAACGTATGGTTTCGGTCGCTAAATTAACAGAAGTTACTGAATATATAAAGAGCTTTTATTTATCTGTTACAAACTTTGTGATTGTGAAGGTGGGTTTATACAGCTAACTAAGAGTTAACAGTTATGGTGGGCTTATACAGTAACTAACACTATCAACTAACGTTTAGTAATTAATAATTAAACAGTTAAAAGTGAGATTAAAATATATGCATAAGCAGAAGGGGTTTATACAACTTCACTAATAACTAAGCTTAAATAACATTGCTTAAGTTGTTAGTTGTTAGTGTTAATGCTTAACTGTTAACTCTTAGTTAGCTGTATAAACCCACCTTTAAGCATTAAGACTAACAACTAACAACTTAAGCAATGTTACCTGTTTATACTAATGCTTAGTTATTAGTGAAGTTGTATAAACCCCTTCTGCTTATGCATATATTTTAACCTCACTTTTAACTGCTTAATTATTAATTACTAAACGTTAGTTGTTAGTGTTAGTTATTGTATAAACCCACCATTAGTATCAGCATAATCTTCGATACGTATATAAGTAATTTAAGCCTATATAAAAGTTTTGATTCGATTAAAATCATTCAATAAAATACCATGTTAAGATTGGCGTAATTTAGAACCTATGTTCCTAATAACGCCAATTGAATTTTCACACAAAAATCTCATATTGTAAAAGTTAATACATAATGTCAGACACATATAATTTGCTTTCTGTATTGTTCAATTATGTCTATAGATTCAGTTAGGTTAGAATTTGAAATATTTTGAAAAATGATTTAGGTACCAGATTCAATTAAATTAAGTATGACGTTATTTGGTACATGTACCTTATTTACACTGAATATTGGCAGCTTCGTTTTAATTTGTTTATCGTAAGAACGCCCGACAAAAGCGCCGCGCCGCCCTCGCACACCTGTTAAATTTTCCGCGGTCGCGTGCGTTTCGCAGGATCAATTTCGCAAATCCTTACAAATAGCAGCTGTCAATTAAGTACTCTTAATGCTCCACCGACGCAGCTAATAATTAAAGGACGATTGAATTTCGGAGAGCCTCGGTTTTGTTGGAACGTAAAAGCAATTAAACATCCTCAGATCTTACAATGTAAAGTAAGAAATAAGAACGGTCGTAAAAGAAATTAAACAAAATCGGTAACTATTGTAACTTGTTATGCATAATGAAAAATAATCAAGGCAACTGGCCGCTAGCTGGTTATGATCAGTATTATCAGATTTGGAAACACGAATTTGAGCAAAATAGAAACAAAAATTCTTCTAACATATCTACTTGACAGTGTCGTTTACATACAGGTGTCCCAGCGAGACCTTTCATTAGAAGTTTATGGGGTTCTGGCCATAATAGAAACTTGAACATTTAGAATTAGATACAAGTGATTGCGTTCTCTTCAGCTAAAATATTTTCAGATGTCTAGCACTTCCGGTTATACCGGAAGTCGCCATCTACTTTGTTATTTTAAATGGAACACCCTATTTATTTTTGCACTTTTAGATGGGAATCATAATTTTGAATCTTTTTTATTGAAACCATACCATTTCTATCTATTACAGTTTTTGAGATAAAAATTATTTTCCGAAATCATGGCAGGTGGTTGACGTTTTCAAAATGGGCTGTAACTCTTATTTGAAACGAGATAGAAAATTGAAATCTATTTAAGTTTGTAGTTTAAAGATCCCTTTATCGTAGATATTCTTTAAAATAAACATCTTTGCCTGAGAATAATTCTTAAATTTATACAATGTGTTTCATTTCTCATCTACACACCCCCGTAGTTTTTATATTTATTAACTGATCGATTTTAAATTTTCGCCAGATGAACATCCTCTTAAAACACACATTTTTCAAATTTGAAACCTTTAGGGTTTTGGTCGATTTAACCAATTTGACCAATTCGTCCAAAATGCACAACATTTGCTTCTATTCTTCTAAATTTATCTTTTGTCATCTGAGGTAAGTGTGGATAGTTTTCGTTAAATATTCTGCAAGTTCTGCTAACAATTTTGTCGCATTTTTCGTGTATAAAAAATAAATTAAGAATTTCTTGATTTGTATAAACATTATTTTCGTTGTTGTTATTCATTTTGCAACTTGAAATGAATGAGTTTCAATAACTTGACATTTGAAAAATTATTTCTAGTATCCATAGCAACCATTCATTAGCATGCATTCTCGCCATAATGGTAAAATTTTCAGTTTTTGGAAATAACTCTAAAACGGTTTGATTTAGATATAGGAACATGTAATACCACTTTGTGCCAAATTTTATCACCAATTTGATTACGCAACGAAAAATCTGGCATTCCATTTGAAAATATCGATCTTTTTACATTTGTAACTCTTGATGAAAAGTATAAATTTAAGAATTATTCTCAGGCCAAGATGTTTATTTTAAAGAATACCTACGATAAAGGGATCATTAAACTACAAACTTAATTAGATTTCAATTTTCTATTTCGTTTCAAATCAGAGTTACAGCCCATTTTGAAAACGTCAACCACCTGCCATGATTTCGTAATATAATTTTTATGTCAAAAACTGTAATAGATGGACATGGTATGGTTTGAATAAAAAAGATTTAAAATTATGAGTCCCATCTAAAAGTGCAGAAATAGATAGGGTGTTCCATTTAAAATAACAAAGTAGATGGCGACTTCCGATATAACAGGAAGTGCTAGACATCTGAAAATATTTTAGCTGAAGAGAACGCAATCACTTGTATCTAATTCTAAATGTTCAATCGAAATCGATAAAATCAGTATGGAGATCCTCAGAACCTTCATTAGTACCCTGTTGGGTCAACAACAACAGAATCAATCGGGACAACATTCAACATTCAAGCAGGTGAGGTAGATCGTCACCACCTACTGGCAATACGGTGTTGTTACCTAATTTCGAATGTTTAAGTATCATTTCACAATAACAATCAGCGTTTCGAAAATTACCTGGATATGAAGAATGTTATTAGTAACAAACCAAACTAGCATAGCGGGCTCGAATATGATGAATTAGTGGTTCTCTTGGAGCACATCTGGCACCCAAGAGAAATATTTTCGTTGCTCAACATCAGTTTCTAATAAAATATCAAACTGAGCAACAATTAATTGCAGAACTAGTTGCTGCACTGAGAAATGATATAAGATTTTATTTCACCGTGCAATTCTAAAATCCTGAAACAGGTAAATTTTTAATTTTAATAAGACACCTTTTAGTGCAAAAATCTTTTCTCGATCGGCATTTGTTTTTCCGCTGTGACGTCATCATTAATTCTTTTAAATTGCAACCCTAGCTTTTTTTGATTTTGATAGTCCTTCTTGTCAGTAAAATGGTGATATAAAAAAGTTAGTACTTTCCACAACAAATTTTTCGAAAAAGAATAGTTTTGGGAAATGAGTTGTAACTTTATAATTTTAAATGGAAACCTATGATACCAGTAAAATGCTTATTTAATGAGGTTTTCAAAAATACAAATTAATTTTATTTTCTAACAAGCCACCTCTGACACCAGAAACTGAAAGAAAATTCAGTTGTTTTCCTTATAAAATCATTTATTGTAATAAGTGACACAATTAATTTAATTCAAAAAAATTAGTAACTAGAAATACAGTTCATTTTTTCTCTAAAATAATCAATATTATTGTTTATCTATAAATGATAACAATTAATTGTTTTACATTTGATTATTTTTCAATAATGCTGTTGAAATCTTTTTATTTTGGATCAATTAGTATGATTTTTAATTCCTTTTAGGTAATTTGTAAAAAGCATTGCCCGTATCATGGCCTGCATTATCGTCGCATCCAATTAAATGTCAAATTAATTTGTCATTCAAATCAGCTCAAAAAGTAACGACATTTTTGTGCTCGTGTCGCATCTTTTGGTGTCATGAAACGCTAGCGTTGTCTATAACGTATTATAAGGTAAATGAAATATATTTTTCAAAATTTTACGAACTTATAGACATAGATATAAATCTGCAAGTTTTGAACACTTCAAAATAAAAGACTGAGTAAGTGGTAGTCGAGAAAATGTTGTATGCACCAAGGCGGCAAAGTCAAACTCGTTTGCTTGCTCGCCGCGACTTCGCCTTGGCTCGCAACCGAAACTGTTAAACGCATGCGCCGATCAAAGAGTCACATTTAACGTACAATGTTGGGTATCTGAAATGTCACATTATTAACACCGCTTAAACTTATACTTAGTTTAAGAGTTCGGTGCAACTAGCGATTAATTTGCATATCAAGTGCTCCAACCGGTATTATTTTTGTGTCATTTCCCTTTCCAAATTTTGACAAAATTGATCAAAACTACATTAACTTCAACAAGTAGGCTTTGACGGTCTACCGTAGACGTCACAAACGCTACCCCACACTCCACCCGACCCTCGTCCAACACTGCCGGCATGAGGTAACCGTTATAGTTTACGGACAATTTAGAGAGATATCGATAAAGCGTATAACGCTTACGTTCGTAAATTACGCAAAGCAGTATTGTGTAAACGTATTGAAGTATTTACTTCCTATCATAAAGTTATCGGAACATTGAATACTGCGATACACAAATATATCTTATAAGTTTTAACTTAACTTTTTATATTTGTTCCAAATAAAATTTAATTAAATTCTCAAAAACAAAAGCCATTTGTCTAAAATTAAGTGGTAAACAAATGTAAACAAAAGCCCACCGTCAAAAGTTACAACAGGGCGCATGCGGGACTGATACGTTATTCAAATAACGCACGGAATTATCTGCTCGTAAATTACTCTGTGCGGTAACGGTATTAACGTTTTCGTCGTTAAGAATCGAAACGCGCATGTCTCAAATGTCAAATTAGCGCAGCGTAAATACTGCATAACGTTATTCGCTTTACCGATATCTCTCTTTTGTCATACACGAATACGGTGTGTTCAATATCTACCATATCTATGTCTGTGTGTTTTTGCAACAATCTATTGGTACATCAGTTAACCACTTTATAATTATAAATTATGTCACTTTTACCTGAATAACTTGCATATACGAGGATCACATTTCAAACCACTTACTGGCCACGCACTTCTAACTTGACTGTACTCGGCCGTCCCCACCTTGTCTAAGGCAGCAGTGCAATCGGCGATCGTATTTTACGGCTACATTTAATAATTTTTCGTTATCAGTCGGTGAATATATGCGTTATGCGTTCAGTAGGACTTCGACTTGCGATTTTCCAATTATTTATATATATTAATTTAACAAATATCGAAGACGATTTATTTTTGAAAATCTAAACAAAGCATTTTATAGTTACCGCAAATCATGCAATTTTGTAATGTATTGTTTGTTTTTTAATTATAAATTGCGCGCAAATGATCAAAGTAGTCATCGCAACATCAAATTAATTTTAATTAATTAATAGCATTGAGCATAACAGTGATCTTTTATATAATTTTTGAGAAAATATATCAATCAAGTTATTAAATAATACTATGTAAGCTTTGTAAGTTATAGAAATTATCGTTGTAATTATCTGTTGCTAAAAATAATCCGGGCGTGATGTTTCTATTGCCACCGATGCACAGTGGGTTATTTTCAGTATCTAACTGGACAAAATTAATAACTGCTAGAAAAATTGACAAATTATTAACTAAAGATACATATTTGGACTCGCAATGAACTGCAGTTTCCAAATATGTAAAAATATGTAGGGTGTTCCATTTAAAACAAGAAAATTAACATCAGTTCCGGCAAAACCGGAAGTCCTACGGTGCTCAGTAGTATGTAGGAAAACTCATTTTTTTATTTAGTTTATCCCTTCCAAATTTCATATAAATAGAATTAAAAATAAAAATTCTAGAAGGGTAAACACATGGCGTGGGACACTCGGTATTTATTGAATGACAAAAACCATTAAAAACTTGTCGTATGACTTAAAGCTTAACTAATTCAAATATTTAGCTCTTGTTTTTTGCACAAGTCCTTTAAAAATTGTTGATTTCTATTAGACGTGTCAATTTGGTGCACCCTCTATATCGCAAAGCGCAAAATTTTCTATAGCAGGTTTAATAGAGCTATGTGTACAGCTTTAAAAAAAGGGTAAATAATTTGTCGCAAGTTTTCGCAAAATTATTATTTTCTTTTTCAAATATTGCGATTTCATTATTATTATCTCTTATTATTAAGATTAATAAAATAAAATTACCTTGATGAGAAGCCATATTTAGTACCTTATTAATTTTATACAATCAGTTTTTCCAAAATAAAATATTTAAAGTTGCTACAAACTTCTCAAAAAATGCAAGCGTTTCACAGTAGTAAGTTTGACGTTTAGCTAAGATCTAGTGAGCCATGCACGCGATTAATTGTTTCTGGTAACATGTAATATGAACATCTAGATATTTAAAAACAATGAATTTTTTTAAAAATATGACAAGTCAAATTTTTACTTATGTCCTACTGGATACTAAAAATAACCCACTGTGCGACGGCTCCTTGCACGGTTCCTTACGTAATGCAGTTTTATACAAATACTAACTCCGCTCGAATGATTCGATTCTCCCACTCTTAGATCTATTGTTCCTGTGTACACTCTGAATAGCAAGTTTTCGTATTTTCGCCGCAGGAAGTGACCCCAAATCTGATCCCTGATCATCAGTATATATCATTCTTTCTCTATACACTTTCCGGGTAAACATATTCATAAAAGCAGCCATAATATTTTAATTCTTACCGCTTGTCCAAGAAGTTATAGTAGAATTTATAGTAGGTGCTTTTATGGCGAAGTAGAAACTTCTATGTACTCTTGTACATAATAGTATCTACTAGATGCGGATAGTAGGTACTACGCAAATGTAGTAAGTACTTCACTTTCGAAGTAGATGCTTGAAGTATTAGCATGTACTAAATTTTATGCATACCACCTATTATGTAGTATTCAGACTTTAGAATTTAGAAGCAGCACTTCAGTACTGGACATGAAAAGATATATTAAAAAAGACAAAATAGAAAATCAAAAGCGGCAAATATTATAAGGTAATATGGCTTTTAATTGGCGTCTGAAGGAAAGCAGGCCTAATGTTTTCACATCATGAGGGATGTTATTGTAAACTTTTGCAATGCAGTATGAAAAAGACATCTGAAACATCACTTTACGATGCAGAGGGGGGAGGAGGCTGAGCAGACCTGTACTTCTAACATTAATGTTATGAACATCAGTGCGATATTGTGCACATTTTGTAGTGATTAATTTATGATAAAAAACCGCCATGTGAAGGTGCCTTTGATCCATGTTTAGCCAATCAGCCCAACCTAAATTATGAGAAATATGACTACCACGTTTTATTTCATATATCAAACGAAGGCAGGCATTTTTAACCCATTGTATACACAATTTATCTATGCTATCAAGGCACGCGGTCCATATACAACATCACAATAATTAATGGATAGGATTAAATATTCAGATAAAAGATTACGAATGTGTTTACTTAAACTATCCCTGCTGCCCAATAGTACTTTCAATTTACCAAATATTTTACCATTTTTACGTTTGAATCGTAATTATCAAGGAATAAACCCAGTGCAGGGAAATTTATTAAGCTATACCAGCTCTATTTTTTTACTTGCAGAAGAGCATTACTGACGATTTTGAGGTATTGATTCTTAAGCCATGATTTGAAGTTTAGAAAACACTGGAAGACTTTTGGATGATTACTTTTTGGTAAGGGTAAAACTACTGCCTGTTTTCAATATGTATCTCTGTGGCAAGTTGCAGAGCATGCTCAATATTTATAAACACAACGGAAACTCTGAAAAACACGTTGGAATATATACAACTTACAGTTTAAATTCATGTAAAATATAGTTGCCTTTCGTTTATGAGAAGGAGAGAAAGAGACCTTAGAAAATACAGTGCAAAAGGTATATGTTGTGAGGCGGTTTCTATTTTATAATGTGACAAATATAAGAAGTATAAACGTCAACCAACACTTTATTTTTGCCATCTTTTTGTAAGCTTGTAACGGGCCCACAGCCGAGCTCGTTATGTTTCTGATAAATTGATAAAAATTGTTTACTTAAATTGTCTCGTAAATCGTCTAGTGATTATCTAAAAGGACTCTACTGTTATGCTCGCTTCTTACTTAGTATTGGTGGGAAATTTGAAAGGAGGAATCTTACACTAATGAAATAAAACTACGAAATAAACGTTTAAGACGCATGTTGTAGAGGGAAAAACTCCTGAAGTCCACAGTCTTAACTGCTCTCACCAGTTCTGCAGATTTCTTGAGCGCAAAAGCCTCCTACCCAAAATCAAAAGAATCTTACAAGTAACAAGGGTTAGATACCAATACGGTGATATCAATTTGTATTGATAAAGTTTGCCGCAACTGCCTCAGTTTATTGAGGATTGCAATGATCCACTAACGGCGATGTTAACTTATCTTCAATTGCCTCGCTAATCAGATTCAAGCAGCATCGTGCCTATGGATCTGATTCTATGATGGTTTTAATGGGTGGTAAAACCCATGAGGTTTAATGTCAGTTCGCCAGGGTACAGTGTAGAATAAAGATAGCGATTTAATATCACGGTGTAAGGTGCTTGTAAGTTTTGTTTAAATGACCAGTTGCAGCCTCATCACAGGGGCCATGTTCAATCGTTACCGGTACTCCGCCGTGTAATCGATTGCATTTATTATTTGTTTTAGAGGGAAAGTGTGTGTGTAGGCTTCAGATTGTATAGTTGGTGGTATAGTCGGTGTGAACGTAAGTAACACAGTCTCAACCATCAAAATTCCCCCTGCACCACTGGCCAGTAAAGTGTGTTAATCGGTTGACCGAAATTGTTGCTATTAGTCAACCGAACCTCGTCCCTATTGGGGGTGATTTTAAACCATATCACAGAAATGCAGATCCAGGGAAATGAGCAATTCTCTAGAAATAAGAAATCTGCATAATTGTGCATCAATTATGAATTCTATTAATAGTTTGATGTATTGAGCACTTGTGAAATATAATTAAACGCAAATTTTCAATTTACCAAATATTTTGCCATTTTTACGTTTGAATCGTAATTATCAAGGAATAAACACAGTGCAGGGAAATTTATTTAGCTATACCAGCTCTATTTTTTTTTGCTTGCAGAAGAGCATTACTGACGATTTTGAAGTATTGATTCTTAAGCCATGATTTGAACCTGAATCAGAAAGCTTTCTTAAATCAGAGTTCATCTGTTTAACCACGTTATATAAATTATCTGGCGGAAAAGAGTGCACTAGCTGTGCGTTATCTGCATACGTGAAATAATTGAGAAATTCCAGAGAATAACAGATACGAAGTGTATATGGCATACATTAGCGGACCTACGATACTTCCCTGTGACACCTCTGGCCCGAATTCCAAAGCTTCAAATAGAACATCTCCAAGCCTGACTTTTTGTTTTCTACTAGACAAATAATTCTTAATAAAAACTACACACAATTCTTATCAAATCTCATATAATGTAAAATAGCTAAGAACATTTCATGATTTATCATATGGAACGCTTTAGCATAGCGATGTATCCACTATCCAAAGCTCGAAACAAGTCGTCTGTTACAGCAGCAAGCATCGTAGAACACCTATAGCCAGGCCTAAATCCAGATTGCACCTTAGGTAAAAGATTAAAGTTACTTAAATGGACATGAATTTCTGTATCAATAACTTTTTCTAGAAGTTTAGAAAACACTGGAAGACTTTTGGATGATTACTTTTTGGTAAGGGTAAAACTACTGCCTGTTTTCAAGATGTAGGAAAAACGCTGTGAAGTATACAATAAAATTAATAATGAAAGTTATTACAGAAAAATGTACAGCACATAGTTAACATTTTTAAACTTATGTTATCCAATCCACAAGAATTGCTTCTTAAGGAGACTAAATTATTGTAAACATTATTCTCCGAAATAAGAGTAAAAGATAGCAAACTGTTGTACTTTAGAATCGACATTATCTGAGTAAAAGTTAAGTAGAATATCACTTATACGTGCATCATATTCATAACAAAAAATATAGTATAGCAACGGACTTATTTTTGTTACAAATGTTTAAAGTTCTAAGTTCTTTCCATAAAGTCCGAGAATCATTCCTGTTAATACTGTATTCTTTGTAAGCTTTCTTTTCTCTACGTATAGCTGCTGGTGTAAGATTTCGATTTTTATATGAAGTTCTGTAAATTTGGCAAAACTTCACTCTGTTTAATTTCATTCGATCGTATGTTCGACGCAAATTTGGAGAATAGAATTAATTAAACGCAAAAACGAAAACATCCTTTTCACAAAATTGTTTATTAAAAACTATATTTCACAGTGCTCAATACATCAAACTATTGAAGAACATCAATCTATTGAAGAATGTCTCCCTAGACAAGTGAGTTGAACAAGTTTAAAAGACTTTCCACTAAAATCAGAACAATATATCAAGATATTAACATCTAGTTTTTAATAAACAATTTTGTGAAAAGGGTGTTTTGGTTTTTGCGTTTAATTAATTCTATTCTCCAAATTTGGGTCGAACGTACGATCGAATGAAATTAAACACAGTGAAGTTTTGCCAAATTTCCAGAACTTCATGCAAAAACCAGATATAATCATACCTGCAAGTACAACACAAAAAAAAACACAATTTGGCGCAACGACGCACACAAACACAATTTTATTAATCTAAAGCTGCAGATATATTCCAAAGTTTTAAAGAAAGAATTAAGTCTGAAAAAAGTGTTAAAAGTAAAAAAATTGTGATGGGTTGGGTTTGATCTCGCAATCCTACGGTTAGGAAATTTCAACACCTTGACCACGAGAATTATTAATTTCAGTTGCTAAAATATGCTATATGTATAAACAAAGAATTTTAATTAGTTTTCTTTAATTTATAAATAATTAACGCTTAAAATAACACCAAAATGCTTTAAAAATCAAAATTTTTCCGACTACGACCTACAAATTCATATGAATTTACTCAGCCAGATAAAATAAAATAATTTGTTTTCCTATGTTAAGTCCCTATGTCTCATTGTCAAATGGACAACCGGTATATGACTATCACGCATTCTTGATACTTTACCATACAAATGTATTTATATCACAATGTCATTGCCGTCTTGAAGTAAAGGCCGTCAGGTTACCGGCTTTTGTTCCTGGTGACGTCACCGTAAGAGTCTCTCGTTGCTTTAATACCTAGTCTTTTCGTGTATTTTTTTAAAGTTTTTTCGAGTGTTTTTATGTTAATTGTTGTTATTTTTATGTTTTTTTGATGTTTTCGTGTTGTGTTTGGTTAAAAAACTACGTGTTTGTGTTTTAATTAGTTGTAGTGTTAGTATTTTGTATAATTTTATAGGTTAGAACATTTTTTATTTATTTTTATTTAAAATCCTTGTGTTGTGTTGTGTTTTTTGAATTTCAGTTGAAATAAGTACACAAGTAATATAATATATCATTCTCCACACCTACTATATTAATCCCATTATGTTCCTGTTTCTAGAAAATGCCTAACAAGTGCTGTGTGCCAAACTGCATGTCCAACACAAAAAGTGGCTCCTATATTCCTACTTTTGCCTTTCCGAAAGAATAACCCATGCGCTCCTTATGGTTAAGGAAAATACCTCGTACTGACTTTGTTATTTCAAAAAATACTCACTTTCGGAAAGAATTTGTAGTCAGAAGTCATGAAGTAACAAAGGATGATGATTATTACTGTTTACACTTTTATTTTTACTCGATGATGAAACACGCATGTTATAGGGTCCAAATTAACCTTACCAAGACATCGACTAACCCTTAAAACTGATTTGTGGAAATTCAAGTAATAGATAAAACATTGGCCTATTAGTTTTTAATCTAAAAAGATTAAATTTATTAAAAATATGCATACAAAGTCAATTACTACGTGTAATTCGGAGAAATTATTCATTATTCATCGTCACTTCAATCGTGTAGTCATCACATTTAAACCACAAAATCATCAAATAAAAAATATTTCTGGCTATTCCTATAGTATCAGTAGTGTCTTAGAGACATTCTTCTCGCAATTCCACACATAAAAAAGTAAAATAACATAAAAGAAATAAAACATTTTCACAAATAAAAACATGCGCCTAAAGTAGGGTTATGTCACGGTGGCCTCTTACGGTGACGTCACGTTTCAACCTGATGGCCTGGACTTCAAGACGGCAATGACAATGTCTACATCAAATCAGTCATGCATGGCGTTAAACTCTGTTTTTATAGTGTAATTTATGGAGAGATAGAAGGCAGATTTAAAAAAATAACGTCATTAATCACAATTTTAATTACAAATATTTTAATAATGTACTAATAAAAGATTTTTTTCAAAAAATAGGCTGCAAATCCAATATAATACGATCTAATGAGTACAATAGAAACACAATGCGTAATGTACTCCATTCAGCTTTAACTTGAAGCATGAACCAATCTGGCTTCTCGGGTAGCGTATCATCGTGCATACATTTCAGATGTTGCTATCTTAAGCGAAGTTCCTTATAACACTACATTTGTTTACTTGCTTAAGTACCTATACAATTTTTCTTTAGTAAAAAACTCGTAAAAGATCATACCAATTAAATGTACAACCATTGTGTTGAAATTAATCAGTTAATAGTATTTCAAATATTTCGTAGTTATAAGTCCTTAATGGACAAACAGTAGTTGATCAGTAAAGTAATTTATCTGCGACCACTACTGTAAATGACGAATTACGTACAACACATAAACTAAGAAAGCGGGTGTTTACAAACGTAGTGCGTAAAGTAAGAAAAATGCACAACTCATGTACTTTACGCACGCTTGTAGTTAGATCTACGTAGCTGCATCACATTAGATTGACAGTCGTCGAAATTGCAAGTGTCATTGCTGATTATTGTGAACTTGAATAATAAGGTAATTTTTGGGTCGTAGATAAAGTATAGTACAAAACTGGAGTTGTAAAGCAATTACGCACTTGTGGAATTACTTGCATTCGCCGCTGCGCGGCTCATGCACAACCTTTCCACTGTGCTTAATATGCTATTTTCTCGTTATGTAATATACTATTACTTATATAATATCAACTTGCTCACATTGAATATTATAAAGCATTACGAAATCTTACACCAGCAGCTATACGTAGAGAAAAGAAAGCTTACAAAGAATACAGTATTAGCAGGAATGATTCTCGGACTTTATGGAAAGAACTTAGAACTTTAAACATTTGTAACAAAAATAAGTCCGTTGCTATACTATATTTTTTGTTATGAATATGATGCACGTATAAGTGATATTCTACTTAACTTTTACTCAGATAATGTCGATTCTAAAGTACAACAGTTTGCTATCTTTTACTCTTATTTCGGAGAATGATGTTTACAATAATTTAGTCTCCTTAAGAAGCAATTCTTGTGGATTGGATAACATAAGTTTAAAAATGTTAACTATGTGCTGTACATTTTTCTGTAATAACTTTCATTATTAATTTTATTGTATACTTCACAGCGTTTTTCCTACATCTTGAAAACAGGCAGTAGTTTTACCCTTACCAAAAAGTAATCATCCAAAAGTCTTCCAGTGTTTTCTAAACTTCTAGAAAAAGTTATTGATACAGAAATTCATGTCCATTTAAGTAACTTTAATCTTTTACCTAAGGTGCAATCTGGATTTAGGCCTGGCTATAGGTGTTCTACGATGCTTGCTGCTGTGACAGACGACTTGTTTCGAGCTTTGGATAGTGGATACATCGCTATGCTAAAGCGTTCCATATGATAAATCATGAAATGTTCTTAGCTATTTTACATTATATGAGATTTGATAAGAATTGTGTGTAGTTTTTATTAAGAATTATTTGTCTAGTAGAAAACAAAAAGTCAGGCTTGGAGATGTTCTATTTGAAGCTTTGGAATTCGGGCCAGAGGTGTCACAGGGAAGTATCGTAGGTCCGCTAATGTATGCCATATACACTTCGTATCTGTTATTCTCTGGAATTTCTCAATTATTTCACGTATGCAGATAACACACAGCTAGTGCACTCTTTTCCGCCAGATAATTTATATAACGTGGTTAAACAGATGAACTCTGATTTAAGAAAGCTTTCTGATTCAGGTTCAAATCATGGCTTAAGAATCAATACTTCAAAATCGTCAGTAATGCTCTTCTGCAAGCAAAAAAAAATAGAGCTGGTATAGCTAAATAAATTTCCCTGCACTGTGTTTATTCCTTGATAATTACGATTCAAACGTAAAAATCGTAAAATATTTGGTAAATTGAAAATTTGCGTTTAATTATATTTCACAAGTGCTCATTAACCGGTAACGATTGAACATGGCCCCTGTGATGAGGCTGCAACTGGTCATTTAAACAAAACTTACAAGCACCTTACACCGTGATATTAAATCGCTATCTTTATTCTACACTGTACCCTGGCGAACTGACATTAAACCTCATGGGTTTCACCACACATTAAAACCATCATAGAATCAGATCCATAGGCACGATGCTGCTTGAATCTGATTAGCGAGGCAATTGAAGATAAGTTAACATCGCCGTTAGTGGATCATTGCAATCCTCAATAAACTGAGGCAGTTGCGGCAAACTTTATCAATACAAATTGATATCACCGTATTGGTATCTAACCCTTGTTACTTGTAAGATTCTTTTGATTTTGGGTAGGAGGCTTTTGCGCTCAAGAAATCTGCAGAACTGGTGAGAGCAGTTAAGACTGTGGACTTCAGGAGTTTTTCCCTCTACAATATGCGTCTTAAACGTTTATTTCGTAGTTTTATTTCATTAGTGTAAGATTCCTCCTTTCAAATTTCCCACCAATACTAAGTAAGAAGCGAGCATAACAGTAGAGTCCTTTTAGATAATCACTAGACGATTTACGAGACAATTTAAGTAAACAATTTTTATCAATTTATCAGAAACATAACTAGCTCGGCTGTGGGCCCGTTACAAGCTTACAAAAAGATGGCAAAAATAAAGTGTTGGTTGACGTTTATACTTCTTATATTTGTCACATTATAAAATAGAAACCGCCTCACAACATATACCTTTTGCACTGTATTTTCTAAGGTCTCTTTCTCTCCTTCTCATAAACGAAAGGCAACTATATTTTACATGAATTTAAACTGTAAGTTGTATATATTCCAACGAGTTTTTCAGAGTTTCCGTTGTGTTTATAAATATTCAGCATGCTCTGCAACTTGCCACAGAGATACATATTGAAAACAGGCAGTAGTTTTACCCTTACCAAAAAGTAATCATCCAAAAGTCTTCCAGTGTTTCCTAAACTTCAAATCATGGCTTAAGAATCAATACCTCAAAATCGTCAGTAATGCTCTTCTGCAAGTAAAAAAATAGAGCTGGTATAGCTTAATAAATTTCCCTGCACTGGGTTTATTCCTTGATAATTACGATTCAAACGTAAAAATGGTAAAATATTTGGTAAATTGAAAGTACTATTGGGCAGCAGGGATAGTTTAAGTAAACACATTCGCAATATTTTATCTGAATATTTAATCCTATCCATTAATTATTGTGATGTTGTATATGGACCGCGTGCCTTGATAGCATAGATAAATTGTGTATACAATGGGTTAAAAATGCCTGCCTTCGTTTGATATATGAAATAAAACGTGGTAGTCATATTTCTCATAATTTAGGTTGGGCTGATTGGCTAAACATGGATCAAAGGCACCTTCACATGGCGGTTTTTTATCATAAATTAATCACTACAAAATGTGCACAATATCGCACTGATGTTCATAACATTAATGTTAGAAGTACAGGTCTGCTCAGCCTCCTCCCCCCTCTGCATCGTAAAGTGATGTTTCAGATGTCTTTTTCATACTGCATTGCAAAAGTTTACAATAACATCCCTCATGATGTGAAAACATTAGGCCTGCTTTCCTTCAGACGCCAATTAAAAGCCATATTACCTTATAATATTTGCCGCTTTTGACTTTCTATTTTGTCTTTTTTAATATATCTTTTCATGTCCAGTACTGAAGTGCTGCTTCTAAATTCTAAAGTCTGAATAC
This sequence comes from Dorcus parallelipipedus, assembly GCA_958336345.1. NCBI lineage: Eukaryota > Metazoa > Arthropoda > Insecta > Coleoptera > Lucanidae > Dorcus > Dorcus parallelipipedus. Next base: position 37,057,962 of record OY284475.1, read on the forward strand.
TACATAATAGGTGGTATGCATAAAACTTAGTACATGCTAATACTTCAAGCATCTACTTCGAAAGTGAGCAACTATATTTTACATGAATTTAAACTGAAAGTTGTATATATTCCAACGAGTTTTTCAGAGTTTCCGTTGTGTTTATAAATATTCAGCATGCTCTGCAACTTGCCACAGAGAGTAAATTACAATCCACAGAACGATTCCGGCGGTAATTAATCTTATTCTCGGCCTTAGAGTTTATATTCTGCATAAATTAGGAATGGGCTTTTGTAAACACACATTTGTGCGATACGTGTGCAACGGTTCAAAACGATGCGTTAACATGCATCGAATACACTCGTACAGTGTGGAATTTGTAAATAAATGTAATTATCGAAATATGCGAGCGGAGAATTAGACACACGTTGAGAAAATGTAGGTTGGTTTTGGCAGTTAGATGCTGGAATTTATTCTATTTATTATTTATTAAGCTACGTTTGTTTTTTTACAAAAAAAAAGATCTTTACAGTGCTGAAATGTTAGGGAACATTAACGAACGGCAACCAGAATGAATCTAATCATAATTTAAACAGAGCACAAATTATTACAATTAAGGCAGGTTGGAAAAAACTTGTTCTGGGTTAAGTTTAAAAGCAGCCAAGTTATCCTTAAGTATAAATTGTTATTTGAAATTGTGAATTTAACATAGTATAAATTGATAATTTATTTGGTACAAAATAGACATTTTTATGATTTGCTTACATGCAATGTTCTTGACTTTGAAGATCACAGAAAGGTAGATCTAGTTGTCATTAATTTAGCTACTTTATACTGTACTTTTCTTACACAATACAATTATTACTGTTTTCACACTTGACGAAAACGATACGATACCAACAACGACACGACCCGAACCCAAAAGGACACCACATTTCGAATGACTTTTCATATACTCCGATACCGACACGATAACAGCACAATATCTCATCCTACCCCACTGCATTTTTACAGGCTCCCATCACAATCACAAGCGCTCACACTAACGTATATGTATACAAAATACATGCATAGCCTGTCGTCACAACTGTGTGCAGTCGATGCGAACAACAACAGGTGTGAAAGCGTTCCATATGATTACATGATCAAAAATATAATACAAGAGATTCTAATTTTCTGACTCCAAACAAAACTTAATAACAATTACCTTTTTCTAAAATTCTCACTCTTTTTACCAAATTTTTGACAAACCAAAAGAGATCCAAATCGCAATTCTTTTGTTTTAGCGTCTCTGGCTTAAGTTATATACAGGGCAAACAGAACTTGCGAAGCACTCAGTATCTCATTTTTTAAATGAAATGACCTATTTCTTATTTCAGAAATGAGTAGTTCTTAAACTTAGCTTTTTACTGATATCAGGTTATAAGCCTTTATTTCTAACATTTGTTTTACTAGAAATATTGTTTTTACTGCCATTAGAATTTTTTGCTTTTTAACCTTTTATTTTTGGGTATAAATTATAACCATAAATTTGAAAGCTAAAAAATACATTTTTCCACGACTATTTAATAATATTATCATTACTAAATACTTTTTAATTTAGTAATGCCTAAGGAGGGGCAAATATGCAGAGAAAGAAGCAAAAAATATGCGCATAAATATGCGAAGAAGTTATTGAAATTATGCAAGAAATTTAAAAAATATGCACGTCAAATAAGTTCAAATCTATATCGAAAATTTAGTTATTCAAGAAATACCTGGAATACAATAATTATTTTAAAAAATGCAATATATAAAACATATCACAAAATCTTTTAAACGGACACTAAATATAAATAGCACACAAACACGTTTCGCTATCGTTTGATAGCTTCTTCGGAAGTGAAAAAATATAAACAAGATTATCAAAATAAACAAATTTTGTCAATAGAACAAGGTTGTTAATAGAAACTGAAAAAGTAATTGATTTTTTTTTGTTTCTATAAAGTCTAAAAATTAATTTTAAACTTAATAAAATATTTTATTTTATTAAATATTAAAAAAATTTACAGAACTATATCCTATTTAAAGAATCTGAAGACAACAAAATATATCGTTTAAATTTGCAAAATCTGTACGTTTATTAATAGAATTCGATGACATTTTTATTTTACACATTTCTAAAAAGCGTCTTTTGAAAATATTAGACTCACTTTTTTAGTAAGATATAAATCACAAACATCAAAAACAATAGTATGTGAACTGAAATATTTGATTACGGCGATTTGCAAATGTTTTGTTTCCAAAGCACAGGCAACTTTGATGATTTTGTAAAAATGAAAATATCTCTTTTATTTATTAATTTACGAAAAAATAACAAGAATAATTTTAATTAGGAATTTTCTTCTTTATCGATTGGTAATATAATATACAGGGTGCCCGGATTTCGTAGGGACAACATGGGTAACTTTTTTATTCGAAGAGATAGAGAGATGGTTAAATTAGTAAAAAGGTGTGGGTTCAAGAGCTCATTGAGAATACATTTTCAAATTTTACTTAGCATGGCTAACTTGGTTAAAATATTAAAAAAAAACAAATTTCATAATTTCTTTTATTTGCCGTAACTTTCTTGTTACTTAGGATATTGAGATGCGATTTGCATTAATTTGTTTGGTAATTTAAATATTTTTATTGGCAAAACAAAACCAAACTGAATTACATAAATAATAATCAAAAATATTAAATCACTCAAATAAGCCACCATTGTTTGCAATGCGAAGTTGGCACCGTTTCTGAACACTATTAATGACTTTACGGATAGTATTGCCATTAATACTCTTAAATGTCTCAAGTACTGCAAATTAGTTCAAACCGCATCTAAATATTTTAAGTAAAAAAAAAGTTACGGCAAATAAAAGAAATTATGAGATTTTTTTTTTTTTTTTTAATTTTAACCAAGATGGCCATGACAAGAACAATTTGAAAATGAATTCTTAATGAGCTATCGAACCTGCACCTTTTTGCTAATTTAACCATCTCTCTATCTCTTCAAATAAAAAAGTTACCCATGTTGTCCCTACGAAATCCGGGCACCCTGTATAGGTTGTTCCATTTAAAAAGAGTGTCTTTGACTTTGTCTCATAAACGCGACGCTCAATTGCTTTTTGACTACGTCGTTGTAATCAGCGTGAAATTTACTACTAGTTTGCTAATTTAACTGAATTTGTAGCTTTTATAATAACAAAGTTAGCAATAATGCCGACTTAAGTTTGAACAGCCTGAATAATCTTTCCACGGACATTTTAAAAATCGCAAAATCGCTCAACATTTCGCTATCATTTGACAACTTCGTCAGGACTGAAAAATAAACAAATAATAAGATTCTTAAGTGAAACTATATACTATATTAAATAATTCTTTCTCTTTCTTGCTTTTTTTAATTTTTATTAAATTAGATTAAAATTTACTGTTCGAACACCGTCTTGAAATATTTATTTGTTTAGTGTAGGTTATTTAATGCATTTAGGCCCAATTTATTCATCTCTGAGTAAGTGCCAAGTTATAGCTTGACGGATTAGCACAATGCGTTGCCTTATGTTTAATCATCAAGTATTTTACAGGCCACTTACTCAGAGATGAATAAACCGGGCCTTAACTTTGTCTCATTTTACTTATTTGATTGCACCATAACAGCAGAGACCAACTGCCCATTTTTCTTACAACCTTTTCTATCTTTAGATTTCATTTTTATTGGAAACAATTTATTACTTTTTCGAAAGACACAAAACCTTGTCTGTATTTTATAATTCTTTAAATCCTTTAAAGTGCAAGCATTTCAATTGCTGTAATTCTGCGTTCCGCTGGTTGAAGTGTCTAGGGCCATCTATCATAATGAACTCCCGCAAACATAATTTCTTCGCAGCCTTATTGCTTTATTACCTTACAGTTTGGGCTCATTTTAAATTTTCTAAGATTTATGATGCCACAAATCTAACATTCTGTTTAACTCATCATTTAGATTTTCGAATCTCACAAACTTTCTCTGATCCCAGGCTAGTTTGCTCAATCAATCAAAACTTCGATATTTTCGGAATACCACTCAGATTCGTATCCCTTAATTCTGTCAACCCTTGCCTTCATAACTTTCCAACGAGGAGGGCCAAAAAGTGAAAAAACTAAAACCGACAGTATGCACACAGCATCACAAGCAAACGCATCAATTCTCGGGTCAGTGCGAAGTGTTTGTCACAAAAAGTTAGTTAGTCGATTAATGTTAAGTTTCTCAAATAAAACTCTTAATATCAGTTATTAATAAATGTGTTATAGTGTCTTCTGAGTCAGTGTATTTTTTTTATTAACAATAATAACAAGTAACGGCGGATCGATCAGCATTGCGCGAAGTTATCAGCCCGATTCAGATAACGTTACGCAAAATTGGTCCTTCGAGTCGGATTCTTAAATATCCCGGAAGCACTTTGCAGAAGATTCATCAGAGGATCGTTATTCCTTTGACATCGGCAGAAGGGCGGCATCAAAAACTATAGGACGACGAAATACTAGGTGAGTCCCCAATTATTGCATTCCCTTTAATATCATTTCCTCCAATCAATTCGTATCCTTGTCACCTCAATCGACATCATGACTGATACTGAAGCATCAAGTTTTGACGTTGTCCTTGTCACCTCAATCGACATCATGACTAAAGTTCGGATTTTATGCAAAAAGCATCTTTTTTATTACTAGGAGTATCAATGTAAAATTTAGTATACAGGCTGTTACAAATTCGAGACTCACCGTTGGGATCTCGGAAACGGTAAGAGATACGTAGTCGGTTAAATTGGAGCAAAGTTGCGTATTTTGGTGCTGAATAAAAACTCCTGAAAAATCTTCTACGATCTGTAGTTTTTGAAATATTTCCAAAAAACAAGAAAAATAATTTTATTTTTTATTTTTTTCTGTAATTATTATTGCAGGGATCATAACAAAATTAATACATTCAGCAGGCACTTTTTAAGCTCTTGACGATGATATTATTAGATTTGACTTAAAACGTTTCGTCTCGTTCTGCCCATCATCAACTTCATTATTTCTTATGAGCGCTACATTGAGTTTTAATAATAGTTTTAATACCATTGAATAGATCTATTTTTTCTGATGCTTTTCCATATAACACACATCCCTATTTAATAATTTGAAACAGCTGGAAATGTAGGACATTGTTAAAAATAACAGTGCAAAGAAAAATATGGTATGCAGTGAAAACAAAAACCAAAAAAAAGTTTGATATATCTTCGTAGTTTTATTTCGTTTATCACAAAAGCAGATTTTTGAAAATTTTTTAGATATAAAAATGAATGATGTGAATCCAAGAAAGACGTAAATTTTTAAAACGTATTGTGCTAACAACAACAATTTAGTAATAGCAAGAGAAATTTACTTCCAACAATGACGCAGTATTTAGTTAGTTTCGTAATTAAATTACACATTTTTATGATTAAAGCAAGAAAGTATCACAAGAAATCATGTCTTTAAAAATCTCTCATTCTTGTAAATTTAAAAACGTATTGTGCTAACAACAATTTAGTAATATCAGTTATACCCAAAAAGATGCCATCCATACAGAACAATATTATTAAGTTAGATAGAAACATTGCACTTTATGGATATTTTCAATATTTTCATAAAACTTGAAGGACGTATCGAGATCATCTTAATGATGATGAGATTTAAGAATTATTAGAAAACGTAGACAACTAGTAGTTATTTAGTATAAAATATATAAAATTATGAGACTACAAGAAAGAATATTTCCCTGAGCAGTAATATCTTTTAAGATACGAGTATTCTAAAGACATACATAATTTAATTTGATATTTTCTTGCTTTAATAATAATAATAATGTATAATTTAATTACAAATCTAGTCAACTATTGTTTTGTAGTTGTCTTTCTGGATATTGTTGGTAGAAAATTTCGCTCGTTATTACTGAATTATTGTTGTTAAGATCACAATAAATTTTTAAATTTACGTCATTCTTGGATTCATAACATTCATTTTTAAATTTAAAAATTTTACTAAAATCAGCTTTTGTAAAAATAAATAAAACTCCGAAGGTATATCAAACTTTTTTGGTTCTCGTTTTCACTGCATGCCATGTTTTACTTTGCAGTGTTATTTTCAATAATGTCTTGCATTTCCAGCTGTTTCAAATTATTAAATAGGGATGTGAAAAAATAGATGTATTCAATGGTATTAAAACTCAATGTAGCGCTTATAAGAAAAAATGAAGTTGATGATGGTCAGAACGAGACGAAACGTTTTAAGTAAAATCTAATAATATCATCGTCAAGAGATTAAAAAAGTGCCTGCTGAATGTATTAATTTTGATCCCTGCAATAATAACTACAGAAAAAAATTTAAAAAAATTATGTTTTCTTGTTTTTTGGAAATATTTCAAAAACTACAGATTGTAGAAGATTTTTCAGAAGGAGTTATTATTCAGCACCAAAATACGCAACTTTGCCCTAAGTTAACCGACTTCGTATCTCTTACCGTTTCCGAGTTCTCAATGGTGAGCCTCGAATTTGTAACAGCCTGTATATCCAAACTTCACTAAAATAATTAGATTAGCGGTATAAAAAAATTACATATTTTGCATAAACTGATGGTTTAGTGTATATTTTCGGTTATCGTGCTTAAAATGCATATTTTCTACATTTCGAACATAAAATCGACATATTTTCAAAATATCAATAATTAATTTTTATCACAATTAGTTAAGCAAGAATAAAAAAAAATCGCCGGTCTTATTTTTGCAGTTCACTGAAATGTTTACTGTCGTACTCGCCGGGCGGCCGTTACTAAATATAGTAAACTAATAAAGTAATAATTGTATTCGTTTATTAGGGTCCCCTCTGGTAGTTCCCCATTCTTAAGAATGTGGCCTGCAGATGTGTGGGATTACCAGAAATGACACTGCATCCCATTTATAGCTTGTCTTGAATAATTTAAAATTTTGCAAGCATTATTGTTTTTGCAATCCTAGCGTAAACTTTAATAAAATTCGAAATGCCGAAGGCCAATCGTTGTCTTGTTGGAAGCTGAATAGTTTTAAGCGCTATGTTGCTTAGATCATATTTAATAAATAGAATTATTATTATTTTTATTTAATGTAGTTATTATCATAGATAATGAAATATGTTCTCTAAAATTATTATTGTTTTTGTGCTTAAATGTAGATATGTTTTGATTACTTGTTTTATTTAATCAGAAACAACATTCATAAATGGGCATAAATTTATGTACGAGAGCATATTTTTGACATATTTTTTTGGAAAAACATGACATACTTATGGACATATTTTTAACATTTCTTGTGCATAAAAATCCAAACTTTAATCATGACTGACACTGAAGCGTCAAGCTTTGACGTTAAAAAACTTAAAAAAGAGGGAGCTCAGCTTAAAACGCAACTTAAAAAATTGTCTCGTCTCGTCAAACATCGACTTAAATATTGTGAAACGACGCGCTGCTAGAGTAGAAACATCATTAAAAGAATATCAACAAATTCAAACAGACATTAGATTATTAGAAAATTTAGATCACCAAGATCAAGAACACGATGACTTCCAAGATCAATACGAGTATCGTCGACAAAATTATGAACGGCGATTCTTCCATTTCTTCAAACAACATATCACGTCTTCACTGGGGATTATCAAGAATGGTATCTTTTTCATGAAACATTTCATTCGCTCATTCATAACAACCACGACTTAAGTAACAATCAAAAATTTCACTACTTCAAATGATAAGCAGCTGAGGTTTTACAGTCTCTGGAGGTTGGTTCAAGTAATTATACGAATCATTCAGACGCACATAAATGCGGTCCATGATCTTCCTTCATCAACCAAAAAAAATTCTATCGTTTTGCGAAAAATTTTTGACGGTAGTCTCACAAGAGTTCTAAAAGCTCTCAAACGTCCCATGGAGCATTGGGATGATTTATTATTTCATCTAATCACTAAGTATGAAACTTGATCCTATTACAACTAAAGAATAGGAACAAAAACTGACGCGTTCTAACATCGCTACTTTCAAGAAAGTGACGGAATTTTTAATGGATAAAGCCCAAGCATAGGAGCTGCGTCAAAGGCAAATTCACAACCTCCAAACCAAACGAAACTGTTCAACAACAAACAGTACAAGGGCAGAGCTTCGCACGTTGCTTCATCATACAAATAAATGCATGTTGGGAACATGCAGAAAATGCAACAAAATGCACAACACATTATTACACTTGGAAGAAGTTGCCAAGCCCTCAGTACACGAGGATTCACATTCACATTCATCACGTCATCACATTCATCAAACACAATTGTTGTACATTCTTCCCAATCTAGTGTTATCTCACAAATATTTCTATCAACAGCTATAATCTATATTTGCGATAGAAATGGCAAGTTGCAACAATGTATAGCTTTTGTAGATTGTGGTTCACAGTCAAACTTCATAACAAAGACCCTAGCTGAACAATTAGGTTTAAAATAAACGTTTGTTCACATCCCGATTATTGGCAAAAACAACTAACATTTACGCGCCAACAAGATGATAAATGTAAATATTTCATCCAAATTCAATTCATTTCTTCGTAAATTGGACTGCTTAATAATTGAAAATATTTCTCATAATCTACCACAATTTTTAATCCGTATTCCGAACGACATTAAATTCGCGAATTCTGAAATTCAATTGTTAAGGAAGGTAGACAGGTGCGCATATTTAGTATCCGTTTCAAAGAATTTGTGATACAAATTTCATCGGACAATAATTGGAACGGAACTGTTTTAGAAATTACTTTCTGTAGGAGAAATCAAATCATCTAATCGACAGCCTTACTTACAAAAACCCCCTACTTACAAAAACCCTCCTTGGTTGGGTGATTGCGGGTAAATTTCATGTCTCGCCTAATAGACAGACCACTATATGCAACTTGTCAACTTTAAATCTAGAAAGGCAGCTAACTAAATTCGGGAAATTAGAAGTGTTTAAAATCTAATCCGTTGATAAAGGAGGAGCAGCAATGTGAAGATATATATCGACACACATATAGACGAAACGAAGAAGGATGTTTCATAGTTTAATTACCTTTCAAAGCAAACACTGATAAAAATGGTGGTAAAATTCAATATTATTATATCACAAAATCTTTTAACCGGACACTAAATCGCACACAATACACTTAACGTTTCATTTAATTTTTCACTTCTGACGAAGCTGTCGAACGACGGTGAAACGTTAAGTGTATCGCGCGCGATTTAGTGTCCGGTTAAAAGATTTTGTGATACAAATTTCATCGGACAAGAACCAACTTTAAATATTAGTATAAGTGAATTTTTAATATTTCATAGAATTCTATGTATTATTACTTAATAATAGTAAAATAACATGAAATTTTTATGCAAAAATGATGTAATTTTACCACCACTTTTAGTAGTGAATGTAAACAACATAGGCGACTTCAGGAACATAGCTCTGGAGCGATTCTACTCTTTGGACCACAAACTTAATAAAGACCGAGTTAACGGAAGAATATCATAAATTTCTGGCGGAATACATAGCGTTAGGGCATATGAAGCCGAGAAATCGTTTAGAAAGAACAAATAACAAGCCGTATTTCTATTTGTCTCATCATCACGTTGTGAAGGATACCAGTACAACTACCAGACTTCGCATCATATTAGGCGGTTCTGCAAAGGCATCTAGTGGAATATCACTAAATGACACTATGCTAGTGAGACCGACTATACAAGATGACCTTTTTTCAATAATTGTTCGATTTCGCAATTATCAGTACGTCATAATAGCTGATATATCCTAAATGTACCGGCAAATACTGGTGGACGAATCGCAATAGTATATTACATATCCAGAGTTGTAAATAGCAAATTACGTACGGTGGAAAAGTAATTCCACAAGTGCGTAATTGCTTTACAACTCGAGTTTTGTACTATACTTTATCTACGACTACAAAAATTACCTTCAAAGTAATCAGCAATGACACTTGCAATTTCAACGACTGTCAATCTAATGTGATGCGGCTACGTAGATCTAACTGCAAATGTGCGTAAAGTAGGTGCATTGTGCGTTTTTCTTACTTTACACACGACATTTGTAAATACCCGCTTACTTAATTTATGTGTTGTACGTAATTCGTCATTTACAGTAGTGGTTGTAGATAAACTCTATTACAGAGAATATTATGGAAGTTTAATTCAGGACCCATTTCAAACTACAAACTATTATAATTAAATTGATTTGTTTAATTGGCAGTATTAGAGAAATAGAATATCTTATAAATCACGTGAATTATTTCAGCCTGATTGGGCCTCATCAGAGATATGTACTAAAAAAATTACTTTTTGAAAGGATAATAATTAAATTATACACTTACATATTTTTGAATTTCCAATAACCCAAAAACAAACCCTGAAAGAAAACTTTTTGAAAAACCGTCTAGTATTTTGCAAAATTGAAAGGAACAGTTATGTTTCATCATTCAAAAGGCAAAATGTGACAGTAAAATAAATAACGTAAGTAACTATGGAAACATTGAGTGAAATTAATGACAGCTGTAGTTCTTGCCAAATGAAATTGTAATTAAATTGATTTGTTTAATTGGCAGTATTAGAGAAATAGAATATCTTATAAATCACGTGAATTATTTCAGCCTGATTGGGCCTCATCAGAGATATGTACTAAAAAAATTACTTTTTGAAAGGATAATAATTAAATTATACACTTACATATTTTTGAATTTCCAATAATCCAAAAACAAACCCTGAAAGAAAACTTTTTGAAAAACCGTCTAGTATTTTGCAAAATTGAAAGGAACAGTTATGTTTCATCATTCAAAAGGCAAAATGTGACAGTAAAATAAATAACGTAAGTAACTATGGAAACATTGAGTGAAATTAATGACAGCTGTAGTTCTTGCCAAATGAAATTGTAATTAAATTGTTTTGTTTAATTGGCAGTATTAGAGAAATAGAATATCTTATAAATCACGTGAATTATTTCAGCCTGATTGGGCCTCATCAGAGATATGTACTAAAAAAATTACTTTTTTTTTGCCAATTAAACAAATCAATTTAATTACAATTTCATTTGGCAAGAACTACAGCTGTCATTAATTTCACTCAATGTTTCCATAGTTACTTACGTTATTTATTTTACTGTCACATTTTGCCTTTTGAATGATGAAACATAACTGTTCCTTTCAATTTTGCAAAATACTAGACGGTTTTTCAAAAAGTTTTCTTTCAGGGTTTGTTTTTGGGTTATTGGAAATTCAAAAATATGTAAGTGTATAATTTAATTATTATCCTTTCAAAAAGTAATTTTTTTAGTACATATCTCTGATGAGGCCCAATCAGGCTGAAATAATTCACGTGATTTATAAGATATTCTATTTCTCTAGTACTGCCAATTAAACAAATCAATTTAATTACAATTTCATTTGGCAAGAACTACAGCTGTTACAAACTATTACTTATGGAACAGCTCCCGCTTCTTACTTAGCAATTAAATCACTGCAACAATTAGCATACGATGAAAGGACACACTACCCCACAGGCGCTGCTGTAGGTATGAAGGACTTTTACGTCGATGATTTGTTAGCAGGAGCAAACTCTATTCGGGAAACTATGACTATAATCAAAGAAATATCATTGCTCCTTCAAAAGGGTGGTTTCGAACTACGGAAGTGGGCTACTAATCATCTGCCGTTGCTAAGCGGATTGCCAAAAGCCGCAAAGGAGCACATAATATTAAATTTGAATGAAGATTGCATTCGTGCTAGAGCTGCAGTGGAATTTTCAAATGGATATCCTTTAGTACTCACTCCCATCAAAAACCGATAAACAGAAAGTAACCAAGAGAAACATTTTATCAAAAATAGCCCAAATATTCCATCCACTAGGATTGGTTGGGCCGGTGATTATCCAGGCAAAAATTATCATTCCAGAACGTTGGTTATTAAAAAATGATTGGGACGAGAAATCTTTGAAGAGGACAAATTTCAAAGAACTGTGTTTTCTGAAACTATCTAGAAAATATGCAATAATGTTAGAAATCTTTTACAGCGAATACTCTTTAGTGATAAGGTACACATGGAACCTAAAATTCTCAACAATTTCTGTATTGGAGCACCTACTCAAAATTTACATTAACTCTCGCGAACCGAAGTTAGCACCGTCAAATTAACGTATGGGCAGGAATTTTAGGAATCTTTGGTACGCTTTTTTTTTCGAAAGATCCCTTAATGGTAACAAGTACCTCCAATTGCTGCACTTTAGGAGATCTTGGCATAGACCACAAAATTTGGATACGGTATGATGGCTGCCCTGCGCACAATAATGCAGTCGTGCGAAACTTTTTAAATGAGGCATTTCCTAATCACTGCTAGGGAGAGGAGGTACCTGGCCGGCACGTTTTCCAGATTGATCACCAAATGACGTTTTCTTCTGGGATAATTTAAAAAATAAATTGTATAATTGACAGAATTCCCGTGAAAATGTAGAGACGTTAAAAGAAGCAATAATTGCCGAATCCGACAGAGTATCTCAGTTTCAATTAGCAAACGGGAGGCAGAAATCTTATGATCAATAAAGATATTGTTTAGCTAGATATTGCATATGGAGACCAGTTTGAACACTTTATTTAAAAATGTTAATTTGATGTTTTGTTATAGTCATGGCTAACTGCTAATAAAATGTCAGTTTTGCTGAAAACTTTTACTATTTTTGAGAATGTGAGTACAAAATTTAAAAAAATAATTTTTTCCTTTACCGTTTTGCTCTAAATTTACAGGAGAGCCAATATTTGTAAATATTTAATTTTACATGCTATTTCCCTATGTTTGAAAAACTAATTAACACCGTGTATGTGTGCGTATATATATATTTATGAGTTCAAATAAAAATACATAAGTGGAATAAATCGAGTGCGAAATCGGAGATTTTCAATTCCGATAAGCAAATTTCGAAAGCTAATGAAATGCGCAACATGAAATTTTCGGCGCAAAGTGATAGTATACATACTTCGAAAGGAACCGTGTTGCCGGAGATCGACAGGATTTAAATCCTTTGCATATGAGCTTGTGATGTACGCTGCCTGCCGATATCCGTTTTCTTCCCTTCCGATACCACCTCACAAACACATGCACATCACAATTAGATTTGATTAAATCATTATCCATCTTCAAGTCATTTTGATATTTTTGGGGTCCTACAGAATGAAATTTTTTTGTAAAATCAAACGAAAACATATTTAGTTCTTCAGGGACAGGATTTCTCCAAAGAATCAAATCATTACCAACCAATTCCGTGCATTGATTGTTTGTCTTAAAAGGCTTGCATTTAGTACGATAATAAACGTAAATTAAATTCATAATTACTAAAGAGAGGAATTGTTACGTGATGACGAAGGCACGCATAGGCGTCCAGTTGACTCGACGAAGTGCTATCCCAAGGTTCATTATGTGTCCGTACATGGTCCGTCGTAAAGAATGCATGCGCTACAACGAACACATAATGAACTTCGCGAGAGCACTTTATCGAGTTAGCTGGCCCACTATGCGTGCTTTCGTCTCATCCCATAGAAATTCCCGTCTTTGGTAATTAGAATTAGCATCTTAGCGACTTATATGACAAGACTTTTGTAATACCATTTTTTTTTTAATATCGAAAAAATTGTTTTTCTATTTTTTTTGATAAATACATGTATTTTTCTGTAAATTTGCAATTGTTTTTTATTTTGAATCTGAGGTTGTTGACCCTGCAACAGGAAAATGTGCTAAATTTAATGGAAATCATATTTTACAATTAACTGGGTGAGGGTGCATGCATTATAAGTGGCGGACAATACCCATGATAGACCATCTTGCCGACAACAATCAGACATTGTAATCATTCATAGCAAATGAGCTGCACTCGGGCAACACTATATCACGGCGAAATCCTTGTTCTTCAGATTAATGGCGGCTATATTGTCCTCGTACGTCGGAGATGTTTAACCCGGGATCCCGCACATTGTTCATCGGAATATCTCTCATACCCGAAATAGCACTTGTACAATAATGTACTAATTTGTAGGTGTTTGTAAAATTTCAATTTAATTTTCAAATAATGAAGAAAAAATAAACTAGTTGCTGAGAAATTTTTGTTTTGTTTTTCGCAGGCAAAATTTTTGCCCTGTTGATAATATGAAATATTCTCGCTTGTTGCAATGAAAAACAATTGATGGAAGAAAATTATAGAGGTTTCTCAAATTAAATGGTTGATTAAAATTTTGAGCGCTGAAATGATATTTTTATGTAAAATATTTCCATTTTAATTTCATTTACATCAGAAGTTGCTATTATTAACAATTTTAGTTCTATTAAAATTAAACAAAAGTCGATACGTGGGTTTAAAATAAAAAGAGAATTCTTACTGCGATATTCAACCGCCTCTACTTAGTTCAGAATTATTAATTAATAATTAAGCGTAGTTAAGTATTGGCGTAAGACTTAATTTACTAAGCACTTCAGAATATTTCAGCAAGGTTCAGTTTCGCACATTTTTATTGTTTTTCGGATGAATACATTTGGAAGACAGTGTACAAGTGATAATGATTAGAATTTTATATTTTGTTTGATTAATTGCGAACGAGATGGAAACGTACTTACAAAGTGTAATCGAGAAAGTTTCACTTACTGAAACTGTAAGATCTTCATCAAAAAAGAGAATTAATTCTGCAAATATCAATGATCTGGGTCAAAAATAAAAAATAACCTACTAGCACATCGTCTTTTGCTTGAAAATATCTGCTCGTTCGTGAGATATAAGTAGGGAATACACGATCCAACATGTCTTAACACATGTACGCGCGTACATGTTCGTACACGATCGAACTTGTCTTAAGACATCATAGTCCAGTTATCAATCAAGACGATGTCCGAAGAGTTATGTTTGGTGGCAGTGGCGTGCGCTATTATAGTAAAACAAAAATCAAAAAAAGAATAATAAATAAAGCTGTGATAATAATGTGATAAAGTTTAATAGTTGCAGGATCTGCCACCACACATTGCCGGAAAGTTATTTATTAGAAATCATAAATTGGTTGTTTCGAAGTGCTGTGGAAAAGAGTATGCACGACGCCGACGCACTACATTGAATAAGTCCGTGGCGGACATGTGCGTTTGGCAACCACACGGTCGAACATGCGCGCAAACATCAACGCACGCACTTATTTTCAGGAAAACCAGAAAACAAGTTCAACGGACTTTTTGTATGTGCGTACATGTTCGAAGCGTTTTTCAGGCCAACACACGCACGCTGATGTTCGGCGAACATGTACGCGCGTACATGTGTTAAGACATGTGGGATCGTGTATTCCCTGCTATACCTGCGTCTCAGTTTTTATAAACACATCGTAAAAACAATGCTCTGGCAAAATTCATAGTCACTGGGTCAATGTCACCCACAATACAATTCGATAACGGAAACTAAATATTACGTACAACACATAAATTAAGTAAGCGGATGTTTACAAACTGTCACAAACTCGTGCGTAAAGTAACATAATCGCACAACGAGGACATTTGAACCTAACATTACGCACGCTTGTAGTTAGATCTACGTAGCCGCATCACATTTGATTGACAGTCGTCGAAATTGCTTATTATTGAAGAATAAGGTAATTTTTGTCGTCGTAGGTAAAATACATATAGTACAAAATTCTGAAAAATGTTTATAGTATATTACGTAACAAGTGTAGAAAAGTGAAGTTTTACTAAACGGGTTTGGCTTGTTTAAGTACGAACGAGCGTAGCGAGCGAGTAACTTTAAAAGCCATACGAGTTTAGAGAACACTTTTCTAACGAGTTGCGTATAAGTACTATTTTTCGCATTTTATGTGAAAATTGATTTTATTAATGTTTAATATAACGTCGGCCTAATATATTGACCTACCAAGTCCACTTTTGGTCGAATATTACTTTTGATGCAATTAAAAGGCGTAGACGAATGATAAGTGGACAAGTCACATATATTTTCAAATTTCCAAAATGAAAAATAATAGTATCTTATAATACAAGTGCATAAGAAAGCCTTTAAAGCACGCGCGATGGGTTTAAAAGCGCGACGCGCAGCGTCAATTTAATAGTCATAATCTCAGGAGGTCTCTCAATAAATTAGTTCTAAATAAAAGTAATAATCCTTTACCTGAATGTTTTGATAATCCTAATGACTTAAACAACTACTTTATTAGTTCGGTCTCATCGTCTAACGTTTCTAAAGGTAATGTCATTTTCTCCTATCTTAGTACTCGTCATATTTCGTCCGTGAATTTAATTTTCACATCGTTTCTCCATCTGTTATGGAAAAGTTAATAAATAATATATCAACCAATGCTACAGGTTCTGTTGAGCTTAGTATTAAACTTATTTCTCTCTGCTGCCCCTTCATTGTATCTTATGTGACCCATATTATTAATTTTTGCCTAGAATATAATGTATTTCCTTCATGCTGGAAGGAGGCGATAGTCATTCCGATTCCTAAAGTAATTAAACCTACTGAGTACAAATATTTACGGCCCAGCGGTATTTTGCCTGCTCTGTCCAAAGTTTTGGAACGAATTGTGAATGAACAGATAAGACTGTTTTTAAGTGATTATAATATTTTACCTGCCCATCAGTCTGGCTTTAGACCTGATCACAGTTGTTCCTCTGCACTTTTAGGTAAAACCGATGATGTTATTAACTCAATAGACAAGAAATTTTCTTGTTTAATGGTGTCGCTTGATTACTCTAAAGCCTTCGACACTTTAGACCATGACATTTTGCTGTCGATCCTGTACCACGTAGGCATGAGTAATGACGTTATTAACTTCTTTTGTAATTACCTCCGGGATAGGAAACAGGCAGTAAAAATCAGAGATCAAGTCTCAGAATTTATTTCTATTAAGTGTGGTGTTCCGCAAGGTAGTATTTTCGGTCCCCTATTGTATATTTTATATACGTCTTGCTTTAATACAATCACTCCTTATTCTAAGTTGTACACTTACGTGGATGACACCCAGAACCTTTTTTCGTTTCCGGATAATAGTCCAGTCAATGAATGCCCAAATGGGAGTTGTAGAGGAGATGGAGGGGGGGAGAATTTTTCTCTTCAGGAATGTGTTGGGGGTAGTTAGGAGGTAAACATACTTTCGCCAGCGAAAATCGATAATTTTCGAAAAACTTAATGCTCTACAACTTTCTTTTTGACGACTAATCTGTAAAACAAAAGGCTGAGGAATTAGAAGGACAAGATTGACGAAAAACGTGAGGCAAAAAAAAGCGTTTCGAAAACTAACGATTTTCGCTGGCGAATATCTCGGAAACTATAACACATAGGAAGAAAATGAATATTGACAAACGGCCTTTTGTTTTACAGATTAGGCTGAGGAATTAGAAGGACAAGATTGACGAAAAACGTGAGGCAAAAAAAAGTTTTTCGAAAATTTTCGATTTTCGCTGGCGAATATCTCAGAAACCATAACACATAGGAAGAAAATGAATAGACATTTTTGTAGGAAATGTAATTATCTTTAATTTTGTAATGAATATTTTTTTCGTACGACGCACAGTAGTATGTTTACCTGATAACCACCCCCAACACATTCCTGAAGAGAAAAATTCTCCTCCCCTCCATGTCCTCTACAACCCCTTCGTTGACTGGACTATAATACCACTGTAGATATCATTAACTGTTTTAACCATGAATTAGAGCATATTCGATTATTATCTGAAAATCATAATCTTAATATAAATCCTTCAAAATCTTCTGTACTAGTATTCGGTTCGAACGATATCATTAAAACTATTAACCTAGGTACTGCAATCAGAATTGGACGAGAAACGATACATTTGGCGGACTGTGTCAAGATCCTTGGCCTGTCTCTGGATTGTAAATTACGTTTTAAAAACCATATTAATTTTCTCATTCAAAAATCCTATGCCATCCTAAAAATTTTATATAGCAACAGATTCCTTCTCAGTCCTGAATTGAAACTGTTATTATGTGAATCTCTTATATTGTCACGTTTTAATTTTTGTGATTCCGTGTATAGTCCTTGTATTGATGCAGTAAATAGATATCGTATTCAAAGGGTTCAAAACTCTTGCTTAAGACTTATTTATGGTATTCGAAAATATGAACGGATTTCTCATACGTTGAAAAGAGCTAATTGGTTAAATATGGCTAATAGGTGATTTTTTCATAGCGTCTGC
This sequence comes from Dorcus parallelipipedus, assembly GCA_958336345.1. NCBI lineage: Eukaryota > Metazoa > Arthropoda > Insecta > Coleoptera > Lucanidae > Dorcus > Dorcus parallelipipedus. Next base: position 37,076,233 of record OY284475.1, read on the forward strand.
ACTTTCTATAAAATCATAATTAATAAAACTCCTGCCTATCTTTACCACAAAATAACTTTTCGAACTGACATTCACAATATTAATATATTCGACACAAAAATGTTATCACTATTCCACGTTATTTCGTCTTTCGTCTTTCCGGCGATCATTTTCTTACAACTGTGCTGTGTTATGGAACTTTTTACCACAGGAACTGAAAAAATTATCATTTTTGTCTTTTAAACGTCAGTTATTACAGAAATTAAAGGACGGATATTTGGGTCAATAATTATTTACAATTTAAATGTTAAAACACTTATTAGGTAATTGTAAGTGATTCTCTTCACCAAGCTAATATATTTCTATATTTTATATTTTTTAAGTTCGGCTCAGATGGTAGATCAGGTGGTTGGTTCGCTTCCAACCCGAATCTGAGCCCTTTGATCCAAAATTTTGGTTTAGTTTATTAGTATTCTGTACATCTACTGGATCAATAAATCTATTATTATTATTATTATTATCTCTACGATAAATGTTTTAGGAGGAAGATATGTTTAAAGATCACCTTAACTGCTCTACATCAATAAATTTGAATATGAATAAATTTAAAAGAAATTAGTTTGGTTAAATTAATACCAAGGGACGTTTTATTTTGATCTTAAGACTATAACGTATCTTTTTTAAAATTTCTCTTCGTAATTGGCCGTGAATTGTTAGTTGTGAACCAGCTCCAATCGACCTGACGTATGAAATAGCATAACCCCACTCTTGAACCAACAAAACGCTCTGAAATGTTCTCTTGCCAGAGCATTAAGTTTTATGATCTTATTTTCGAAATGGCCCTCACATTTAAGGCGAGCGGCAATACTCTATTCACGACTGCCTCCATGAGTTTTCTGAAAAATATCCGAAACTTTTGCTTCCTTATGAAAAAGTGAGGTTATGATATACGTCAATTTATTAATAGCGTTTTCCACTGGCACATTTCACGTACACGAGTATACACTATACTGGAATTTTATGTTCCACTGGGGAGATACGAATACACCTACCGAGAACTGCGCATTCCACTGAGACAATCTGTTCTTTAGCAGTGCACACCAGTGTACACTTTTCTACACGAGCTATAGGAGACGGTGTAGAGAGTGCAAAACAAACATGGCGGAAAAATTGAATGTTAGAGGAGTTAACTAGAAACTGAATCGAGTGACTGTAGTGAAGAAGAACTTTTGGTAGCGGTTTTGAAAGGAAAATCAAATTTATCGAAAATAAAAAAAAATATAGAAGATGTAGTTCACAATTGGTAATTCAACTGCAATTGTAATGCAAGTTATATTTATTATCTATTAATTACTTTCACGTACAAAACACCTCTAATTGCTCTTCCAAATCACATAGTCAATTGCGCCCCATAATTGCACGTTCTATTTACTCGAAAGTTATAGTTTACGCTGCTCTGTTACAGAATTTGGTTCACTCTGCGCTCATGTACACTGTGGCAGATTCTGACGTCATTTGTTCGCGCAGAGAGTGCGAAGGTGAACTCGGTAGGTATCAAGCAAGGCTGGTTCACAACTAAGAATGCACGGCCAACTACGAAGAGAGATTTTAAAAAATGCACGTTATAAGAAAGTTGGAATTGAATATAAAAAGTAGAATTTAATAAGTGTTCGATTTCGCGTGGAATGACTCAAGTGTAGACTAATGATTAGCTCTCGTATGCTCTATAATTTCGATCGTCCGAAATTAATCGCGCTTTAGTTATTATTAATTATACGTTTGCATAGCTCCCTATTTTAATGGAGGTAACTAGAGTCAAACTGGCAAAACTGATGGCATATTCAAAATCGGCGACACGAAATTACACTAAAATCATTAAAAATTTCTTTTCAATAAAACCACTTTTGTCAACCTGCAAATCTTGATAGGAGTAGAGACTTGATCTGTTTAAAAATAGGGACCTTGTTTTCTAGTGTAATTGGCAACATTAAATTGTCACAAAACTTGTTATAATCGAGATGAAAAAATGTTAAGTAATTGCCATTAATGTGACAAGTTTAACTCCAATGCGATATGAAATACACAAAAACAAGACAAACATATAAAAATTGTAGAGCACAAAAAAGTCTACAGTTTAACTGTAATTTTAACTTTAATCTTAAGATTAAAGTTAAACTGTGACCGAAAAACCAGGTCATAGTGAACACATCATAAACGCGACTAATCATTCTCTCTGTTAAATGAGTCACAAATTCAAAAACTTACGGGTGCTCGTCAACTCGAAGCCAAAATTAACGGACGAATTAAAAGCAAATGCCGATGGCGTTTACGCAATTAAGTTAATACGTTCCAAAATAACGTAGTTACCCGATAATGTGATTGTAGAGACTGTATTATGTATTCGCAGAATATAATTAGTGCACAAAATAATCGAACGATTGCGCCGCTAATTAGTTTTTCGTAATCACAGAGGCATTTCGACGTGTTTAATTAAACGAGTAACAATGAAACTCAGTTTCAGATAAAAATAAGAAGAGAAAATTTGTGCCTGTAGTAGTAAGAAATATCTATAGATTTAGCAAATGAAAATAATTTTCCTACAAAAATATATAAAAATTTAGTTGCAATGTCAGGTCAAAAGCGATTGCAGGATGTCGCTAGTTAAAATTTTACAAAAATATAAATAAAAATCAAATATTGTATCTAAAATATATTTTAGATACCTAACTATAACTTTGGATAAATAATTAGGGTTGCTTCGGTAACTAAAAGAACGTTTTCACGGGTTGATTTAAATCGAACGATCATTCGAGGTAAGGGTGCCAACCGTCTCGGATTCTGCGGGACTGTCCCGCATAAGCAACACAAATCCCACAACGAAAAAATGACCGAAAATGTCCCGCAAAATATGAAATGAGTCCCGTTTGTTCCACATTTTTGATTGCTCCAATCCCCCAATTTACATGGAATGCCTGCATTCAGCCGGGACAAAGCTACGTAAACGTAACTTTTTATAGCGCTATATTTATGGCGTCCTGCTACATATCGTACACGAAGCGCTACACAGCAAGAAATTTGTACCGGTGAAATGTGCTAGAGTGACTGGTAAAATATTTAGAGTGGATATGCTAGAGTAAATGGGCAGAAAATTTATACACTATGAACAAATTAACTCTGTTTTCAGTATGTATGACATATTATTGTTTATTTACTCGAAATAGAGTAAAATGTGCGTTCGATAGAAGTCGTGCAATAATCGGATATCCTTCGCAAATGTACGTATCATAACACGTCTGACTGTGAGTGAGACAATTATAATTTAATAATTGTTTACAAAATTTCCTTGCCGTAAGAATGCAAAATGCGTTTTGATTTCTTTGTGTTGCTATCGCTGTGTTATACCTATATCCATTGGTATAAAGATAAACAGCTCATTGAATAATTTATTGTAATGTGCAGAAATAAGACGCGTATCATTCCGTTAACTGTTCGTCCTTTATTCATTAAGCCCATGTCCCACTGCAAAAATTTTATAAAATATTTTTATAAAATGTTTTTATAAAACTGTTTTTATAGTGGGACAGCTCACATTTTTATACAAATGACGTCATATGAAAATATTTTAACGTTTCGTCTATTTTTATGACGTCACGTAAAAGGCTTTTATAAAATACAACAGTTTCTATAATTTTTATGAAAATCGGTACATGATTGGCTTTTATGGTTTCACAAATTTAAATAAGTGCGCGTACGTTCCGAAATCCTGATGTTGGGTTAGGTCATCGCACTACTAATGTAAAGTAAGATATCGTGTAGCTGTGATGCTATGCTTATTATATTAGTGTGTATTCATTACAGTATTCAACTAATTTTAAGTTGTCTGGTAGTGGCAACTGGACAGAACAGCAAACAGATTTATTAATTGATTTATATCAGGTAGAAAATATTCTATACGTATTTTTTTAAATTATTATACACCCCACAGTAGCAGCAGTTAGCTGCCTTTGTCTCGAATTATCCATTTTTAACTTTTAAAACAGTACACTTTATTATAGATAGATTATGTTACTATAAGATTGTTTATGTAAAAATTTTATAAAATTATTTTACAGTGGGACACCTTTTGAAAGTACTTCACAAAATTATGAAATCATACTGTTTTTATAAAAACTTTGTATAAAAATATTTTCTAAAATTTTTGCAGTGGGACATGGGCTTTAGTCACCTAGGGCTAACGTTTTACAGGATTTTAAGGTAAGTAAATAATTCTTACATTAATCAGTTTATTTATTTATCACATTTTCTTCTTCTAATTGCTGTTATTCTATAAATTAAAAATGAGAAAATGATGAAACTATTGCGCAATATGGTTTAGTGTAATTGCAATTAGTACAAGAAATTATACATGTACTTATATACCAAGTAAAACTTGTAGTAAATTGTTTCCTTCAGAATTTTAGCAAAATACATAGTGCATATATGTATTTTATAATAATAATAGTTTTTTCATGTTTCAAATATTTTCAACATTAAAGTTGATTTAAGAGGCCTTTTACAGCACAAATTTTTAATAAAGTTTTTCTGAGTAATAACTATCATAAACTATCATTTGATAGTTTGATAATTTGAGCTTATGCTCAAATTTTCAGTACGCATTCATGAGACAATTATCTAGGTCTCACGTTAACATTTAAAAAATTTTTTTTTTTGAAAATATCAAATCGATATCTCCAAAACTATACAAAATTTTGAGAACAACGAAAACGTGAGACCTAGATATGATGTTCTACAGCATATTTAAAAAAAATCAGTTCTGTGAATTTAATAATAGCTGAGAAAAACAGCTTCAAAATTTTCGGGAAATCTCGTCGTTGTAATACAGCGCCTCTAACAGTGAGCTGTCTAAACTACAAATTTCGTAGCTAATGTGCCCCGAATACGAAATTTGTAGTTTAGACAGCTTCCGTTAGAGGCGCTGTATTACAACGAAGAGATTTCCCGAAAATTTTGAAGCTTTTTTCTCAGCTATTATTAAATTCACAGAACTAATTTTTTTCTAAATATGCTGTAGAACATCATATCTAGATCTCACGTTTTCGTTTTTCTCAAACTTCCCTATACTTTTGGAGATATCGATTTGATCTTTCAAAAAAAAATTTTTTTTTTTTAATTTCAACGTGAGACCTAGATAATTGAATGAATACCATGAATGAAACCATGAATACGTACTGAAAATTTGAGGTTATAATTTACAATGGTTACTCAGAAAAACTTTTAAAAAAATTAGCGCTTTGTAAAAGGCCTCTTAAGAACATAACCCATAAACCGCAATGTTAAGAGAGCAAGTTCTGCTCGATATTTTCTGCTTTATTTTTTTTTTATACTTTATGCAGCACGTACAGGGTGATTTTTTGAAAACGATCCACCTGAAATATTTCAAAAATGAAAAGGAGAATAAAATTTTCCAAAAACACGTCTGCTTTTACTTCAAGGGGGACATGTTTTGAGCTATGAATCACACATTTGACGTTTACTCCCTTGCCCCCACGAACACCCCCACAAAAATTTTTAATGGAATGACCCATCGTGTGGTACCTCAAACGAAAGCTTATCCTCCAAAGAATACACCAATGTATTTATCTTTTAGAAAAAAATTAATTACAAACTGAAAAATTAACACTTTGGTCTACATTACGATTTTGGTATTAAATCTTTAAACATCTCGCTAGGCGTTGGAAATAACAGTAATTTAGTGATATTTTATTACAAAAAAACAACCAAAACTGAAAAAATAACATTCACAAGAAATTCTCAAAATGAGCACCGTTGGTCTCCATGCAGTAGTAAAGTCGGTTTTCAAATTCCTGCCTTACGTTTTGAAAAGTTTCTCTGGGAATGTTTCTACACTCGTTTATAATTCGTTGACGCAAATCGTTTACATTTATAGGTTGAGTCTTAAAAACCACTGATTTTAAGTGGCCCCAAAGGAAAAAGTCGAGACTTGTTAAGTCCGGTGATCGTGGAGGCCATTCGATCGTGCCACGTCTACCTATCCAGTGATTTGGAAATCGTTGGTTAAGCCAGTTACGAACATTTTGCAGCATAATGAGGTGGAGCACCATCCTGCTGGAAGAAAAGTTGATGTTCGTCGAGCATTGGATTACCTTCTTCATCAAGCTGATTTTCAACTTCCTCAGTTATTAAAGGATCGATGATATTCTCCAACATATCCAAGTAGACGTCACCATTTATGGTTTCATCAATGAATATGGGCCCAACTATTGAATCACCTAGTATTCCTGCCCAAACATTCACTTTTTGAGTCAGTTGTGTATATCCTTCTTTTATAATGTGGGGATTTTCATCGCTCCAATATCGTACATTTTGTTTGTTCATATGTCCATTTAAATAAAAAGTGCACTCATCACTAAAGCAAATGTTCTTTACAGAAATTGTATTTGCATTAATCATGTTAGCTATAGTTTCCCAAAATTCTAGTCGCCGATTGTAATCGTCGTCACTAAGCTCTTGTGCTATCTTCATTTTATAAGGGTAAAATTTATGCAACTTTGTGACTTTGCGTACCGATGTGTAGGAAAGTGCAGTGGATACAGCAACCTGTCGCAAAGAGCTAGTTGGATCGATGGTAAAATGTCCAATTACTTCAATCTCAGCAATTTCATCTATTACTTTATTACCATGTTTTTTCATGTTCGCTACTGATCCAGTTGCTTCGAATTTTTGCACAAGTTCTCGTACGTATTTATGCTCCATGTGCTTATCTGGATGTCTTTCATTAAAAACTCTTGCTGTGGCACGATAACATTGCTCAGCGCCATAAATGAAGATTACTTCCATCCTTTCAGCAATACTGTACACCATATTTATGGAAAATAAATAATACAAGTTACCTTGACAAAATATAAACATGAAAACTACATTATTGTGACAGTTATTTTGACAAAACGTCAACGCCTTGCTTTCTGCATTGTATTTCAACGCCTCCCTAATTGTTCAAAAATTTATTGTTCGTATCATGATGTAAATCTATCTAGTCAAATACAAATTTTTGTAAAAAACATTTGCTTTAGTGATGAGTGAACTAAATTACTGTTATTTCCAACGCCTAGCGAGATGTTTAAAGATTTAATACCAAAATCGTAATGTAGACCAAAGTGTTAATTTTTCAGTTTGTAATTAATTTTTTTCTAAAAGATAAATACATTGGTGTATTCTTTGGAGGGTAAGCTTTCATTTGAGGTACCACACGATGGGTCATTCCATTAAAAATTTTTGTGTGGGTGTTCGTGGGGGCAAGGGAGTAAACGTCAAATGTGTGATTCATAGCTCAAAACATGTCCCCCTTGAAGTAAAAGTAGACGTGTTTTTGGAAAATTTTATTCTCCTTTTCATTTTTGAAATATTTCAGGTGGATCGTTTTCAAAAAATCACCATGTATATATAAAGTCTAAAAAATACAATACACTAAAGTAAAGTTTCATTCAAAATTATGAATAGTTAGTGTAGACAAAAATAGTTTTTTACAGTATGCATAAAAATGATCAGTAAAATTTTTATATTTATACAGTAAAAAAGCGCTAAAACTGAAAACATTCTTTATTTTTTATTTAAAAAAATATTAAAAAATTCCGTTACAAAACATTTTTTGAGCTTTATAAAAGAGAAACTCAATTTTTTATAATTATACAGTGATAGCCAAAAAGTCGGTGTCAAATGGGAAAATTTTTTATTTTTGATTTTTCAGAAAAGCTACGGCAATAATTTGTGCTTGTCTGAAAACCTACTTAACCCTAAGACAGTTATACCTACTTAGAAAATGTTTTTTTTCCCAAATTTTCAAAAGCTTAAAATTGTTATTTTTTGGAAATTAAACAAGATCTTCTTATCACGTATTAGTTTCAGTTTACTAAATAATCTCAAACCCAAATGAAATTTAGACACAATTTTAGACACAAATTAAGTTGTGGTATGTGAAATTTTGTGAATGTAGGTATCAAAAATTGAAAAATTTAATTTTTACCGAAATTGAAGAAAAAAGTTACTTTCTGATTTTGAGTCCTGATAAAAAGATGTTGATTAATTTCCGAAACATAACTAGTTTAAGGTTTTGACAATTTGGATCCATTTGGTCCATTTTCAAACTAAGTAAAAATCAGTTGGTATGTCGGATAGTTGCTAAATAGGTTTTCAGAGAAGCCAAATTATTGCCATATAAAAGTTTTCTGAAAAATTAAAAATTAAAATTTTTCCCATTTGATGCCGACTTTCTGGCGATCGCTGTATATTATTTATACTTAGGTATATTGTTATATATGTAACGGTCCGTCAATCTTCGGTTCTGGTCTGTAATTGCTGATCGTTGCTCTGCTTGACGGCGGTTCGGGTTTGCTCGTCGGAGTCCAGGTTCAGAAATAAAAGCGTCGATCACTTAGCAAATACAGTTTTATTTACAAAATAGTTCATATACACGTATCCACAAATTGGAATGTTTTTACTGTGGTAACACTCACGGACTGGTAAACGAAATGTTAAACTCTCGGACGGTATTTTCGGTAGCGGTAATATACGGTGTGTCTCGAGGACAACGGTAAACTACGGTGTGTCTTACGGACACTAATCGCAGGACGGTGGTTCCGGAAACGGTGTGTCTTAAGGACACTCACGGACCGGTAACGCACTGTGCATACGTTCCCACTCAGGGTCAGGATATGCGAGACACCCGCACTCGGTAAGAGAGAGAGAGAGAACGAGACTCCCGTTCTATGATCAGGAAGTGCGAGACACCCGCACTCGGTAAGAGAGAGTGAGACTCCCACTCTGGGATCTGGATGTGTGAGACTCCCACACTCGGTAATAGAGAGAGAGAACGAGACTCCCGTTCTGTGATCAGGAAGTGCGAGACGCCCGCACTCGGAAAGAGAGAGTGAGACTCCCACTCAGGGATCAGGATGTGTGAGACGCCTACATTTAGGTAAGAGGGAGAGAGAGAACGAGACTCCCGTTCTATGATCAGGAAGTGCGAGACGCCCGCACTCAGAAAGAGAGAGTGAGACTCCCACTCAGGGATCAGGATATGTGAGACGCCCACACTTAGGTAAGAGGGAGAGAGAGAACGAGACTCCCGTTCTGTGATCAGGAAGTGCGAGACGCCCGCACTCGGAAAGAGGAAGGTCAGAATAAAAACAGGAGCGGTTGCAGGTAACGCGAACGTAGCACAGATTGTTAAACGCGTTTGAGTCAAAACATCGTCGGATGAATGACTCCGCGAACTAGTGCATTCGAGCCACGTCCGGTGGCTCGGAATGCCCGGGGCGTCACTAACTTCAAGCCACGTCGGGTGGCTTGATAGCGCGGTGGAGTCACGACCATCGGCTGAATGATCCGGTGAGCGACTGACTCAAGCACGCTCCGAGCGCGCTTATAAAGGCTTGCGCGTGGTGGGGAGTCCCACTCCCTGAGAACTCCCACCCTGATTGGTATCTCTGCTCAAGGCATCCTAAATATACAGACTAAATAATATACAAAACTTAACTAACTATGTACAAAAATAGTAACGGAGTGATCCCTTCGTTACATAATTGATTTAATTACAATAACTGCATAGTGAATCTCATAAGTTTGGAATAAAACTTATTTATTTCTGAGTTTTAAGATCTATTTCCAGTAAAAATTTAGGTAATAATTAATATTTTTAATTAACGCATCTCATAATTTACTGAACAATTATTATTTTTACTGCACGAAAAATACTAACTTTTAAATATTATAGCATATTTAAATTTTAGCAAAAAACAAATTCCCAGAACTTAAAAATGAAGCCATATGCTTCATGGATAAAGATGGGACAATTTTAGAAGAAGATATTTTCGAATACATCACTGAAGAAAGATATTATGTTGATACTAAAGGAATAGAACTCATAGTTGGAAAAATTAACGTCCCTGATGGTGTGATTATTTCTATTTATAACGGCTGCCAAAAGATTGACACCAAACAATAAAATATTAATTTTTTAAAAAAATTTGTGGCTACAAAAGTTTATGAAATAGGTCATCATTTTTGGTAGTCGTTATTTATTACTCATCCTAACTAACTTCAAAATATTATTTTACGAAAAAAAATTATCTGTAATTAAGGTAAATCGATTCAATCCGCTTCCACTTTGTCGATAACGAGTAGAGGTGGGCGATACGGGAAATTGTGTATCGAATTTCGATACGATTTCTGTATCGATACGTATCGATATATCGAATATCGATATGTATCGAGTATCGGGTACCGATACGTATCGATATAACAAATATCGATACATATCATCGAGTATCGGCTACCGATATGTATCGATACGTTTCGAAATATAAGATTGAAATATTGAACAGAGGCTTAAAAATACGAGATGAAAAATAGAGCTGGAATAAGTTTAAATAATAACGCCGAATATTCGACCATATAAATACAAATAAATAAATAAAATCTTTAGTTAGTCTGTAATTCGATATTTCAATACGTGCCGGTATATCGATATTCGATATGTATCGGTATTCGATATCCGATATTTCGATATGTATCGGTATTCGATATCCGATATTTCGATACGTCGATACAGCTGAAAATGTGTGTCGATACAGCTGGCGTATCGATACGTTTCGATATATCGATACATCGATCCAGCCCTACTAACGAGTAATGCTACTGATGGAATTTGGTTAACTAACGATTCCAGTAATGATGTTAATAATGAAGAGGACAAAAAGTAGTGTTAGTACTGCAAAGGAGAATGTTTTGATGACGCCAAACATATGATTTAAATAACTCGTGTCTAAATAAAAACCTGGTCAAGTAGGCTACATTCAGTAATTTTGCTATGTAAATGCAATGGATAAATTCTCGATCACAACCCAACTTGACCAGGTTTTTATTTAGACGCTCGTTACTATTTATTATTTTCATTTATTTGTTACTGTATTTATAAATACTTTTGTATTTTAAGAACATAAAATAAATAAATAAACTACTAAATATTACATGATTATTTTTTACACCTGTTACAACTCCTAGAGCGGTTTCAGGAAAAATAGTAAATAGTTTTGGATAGAATATGGACTGTTTCAAGTAAAAAAGTTGACACCAACAGGTTAACCTCCGCATCTATTAATGCCCGGTTGCACCAACTTTTTAAGCAGACCTTAAATTTAAGTGATGTTTAGACTATGACATAATATGTAGATTGAACAAAATGTTAGCCACATTCTAATTGATACTTAAGTTGAAGTTTAAATGTCAGTCAGAATGTATTTGACATTATATTGACCATATGTAGTTAAATGTCACATTCTAAACATAACTTAAATTTAAGTTCTGCTTAAAAAGTTGGTGCAACCGGGCATAATAGTAGGACAAATATACATATGTGAATTACATATATGCATTTTTTTACTCAAAACAGTGCATAACCCTTTCTCCTAAAGACTCTTCCTCCTTATGTATTATATTATACAGTGTGGTGATAAAGTAACGCACCAAGTGAAAAAACACCCTTAGCGTTGACTTTTTCGAAAAACGCTCGGTCATTTTATTTTTAAAAAAGGCATCTTTTACAACCAATTTTAATTTTATGTCAGTTACCACTTTTGCGCCGTGACGTCATCGACATTTTTTTTAAATGACAACCTATTTGTTTGAAAATGTCATTTGAAAGCACCCATTTTTCTGAGTACAAAAATATTAATGAATCACTAATGCATAAGAAAATTTTGAAGAAAAAAATTATTGAAAAATGGAAATGTGATTTTTAATCTTAATAAAATTTCAACCTAAAATAATACTTTCTTATAAAAACTTAACAAAACAACTTAATAAAATTACAATAAATATTGAAAATGTCCTCCACCAACCACTTGACAGTGACAGCTCGTGTGTAAATGCTGTTAATGACTCTTGCGATAGTTTCACGGCTAATGTTATTCATTTCTGCTCACCCGACTTAACTCCCCTAGATTTTTTTTGTGGGGTTATCTAAAAGGTCGAGTTTACGTGAACAGACCTAAAAATTTCGAAGATTTACAAAACAAAATTAGGACGGAAATGAATAACATTAGCCGTGAAACCATCGCAAAAATAATTAACAACGTTTACGCACGAGCTGGTCACTATCAAGTGGTTAGTGGAGGACATTTCCAACATTTATTGTAATTTTATTAAGTTTTGTTATATTTTTACAAGAAAGTATTATTTTATGTTGATATTTTATTCAGATTAATAATCACATTTCCATTTTCAATAATTTTTTTCTTCAAAATTTTCTTATGCATTAGTGATTTATTAACATTTTTGTACTCAGAAAAATGGGTGCTTTCAAATGACATTAAAAAAAAAAATAGGTTGTCATTTAAAAAAAATGTCGATGACGTCACGGCGCAAAAGTGGTAACTGACATAAAATTAAAATTGGTTGTAAAAGATGTCTTTTTTTTTAAATAAAATCAACCTGTCCGAGCGTTTTTCGAAAAAGTTAACGCTAAGGGTGTTTTTCCGCTTGGTGCGTTACTTTATCACCACACTGTATGTATTATACCTTTATGTATTACCTACTTACTTTTGCTGTTTTTTTGTTACAATTGGCGATAAATCCGAATTCGTTGCCAGGCGTTTTGCGTTATCTTTAAAAATTCTAGACGATTTTATTGGTTCAAGTAAAATGTTATACAGAGTGGAAAGTTTAACTGGAATAAATTCTGTAACTTAGAAAACTACCATTTGTAGCAAAATTCTTGGAACAGGTCAATTTTTAATTTTAATGGCGCATATTACAAAGGGACTTCTTTAACTTTTCAATTATTTGGAGGGGTGAAACAACCCCTAACTTTTTTTTTTAAATGGAAGGGTATGTTGAGTATTTTTTTTTCTTAAAGCTTGTTCAATTGGTAATACAGCTACGTTTTTATTTTTTAATTTTTTTAATTTTTTTTTAATTTTTCTTTCCTGAAGTTCTGCTATGTCGTTTGGTTTAGTCACATAAACTTTACTTTTTAAATACCCCCCCATAAAAAGTCTAAAGGGGTGAGATCTGGAGATCTTGCTGACCACTCAATCGGTCCTGTTCTTCCTATCCATCTACTGGGAAAAACGGTTTTAGTAAAAAAAATAAAAAATCTTTTTTTTAAAATTTTTTTTTCCTTTTACTGTTAAAGAAAAATTAAAAAATAAAAACGTAGCTGTATTACCAATTGAACAAGCTTTAAGAAAAAAAATTACTCAACATACCCTTCCATTTAAAAAAAAAAGTTAGGGGTTGTTTCACCCCTCCAAATAATTGAAAAGTTAAAGAAGTCCCTTTGTAATATGCGCCATTAAAATTAAAAATTGACCTGTTCCAAGAATTTTGCTACAAATGGTAATTTTCTAAGTTACAGAATTTATTCCAGTTAAACTTTCCACTCTGTATTTTATACATTTAAATTGCATCAATAGAATCGTATAGACTTTTGAAGGTACATAGAAAAAAAAAGAATAGTAAAAAGTAACACAATTGTAGCTCAAGAAGCTCCTTAAACAAATTCTATGAAATATTCACATAATTGTTTGGCATTTCAGTATTCTTGTAGTAAAATTACAAACATTGAATTAAAATTTACTACAAGAATATTATTATGCCAGACAACTGTGTGAATATCTCATAGAATACGTTTCTGGAGCTATTTGAGCGATAATTAATGTTAATTTTTACTATTTTTTTTTCTATGTAACGCAAAACAGCTGACAATCAATTCGGATTTACCACCAATTATATAAAAAATTTACTCTCAATACTAGAGAAATTTACTCTTAATATTACGAAAATTTACTCTTAATATTACGAAAATTTACTCTTAATACTATGAAAATTTACTCTCAATACTATAAAAATTTATTCTCAATACTATAAAAATTTTACTCTCGTTACTAGAAAAATTTACTCTTAATAACATACAAATTCAATCGAAATAAGATGCATATGTCATGTATTTCGATTGCAGTTTTACTCTACACAAAGTATTTTCAACTACATTACTGTCGTGTAAATCGTACTCTACAGTTTCATAATTTTTCAGTGTAAAAATTTTACACTAAAACAATTGGACCTATATAGCATGGATTTGGTGTAAAATATTTACTCTAATTATTTGCTGTGTACGTACCAGGTTGAACGCACGCAGTTCTACAGCACCTAGCACTAGCACACGTACGGTAGCGTGCAAAAAAATCGCGTACACCCAATTTTTATTGTATTAAGTCGGTCTTAATTTATAATCTGTCAGTGTCAAACAATAAAAATACCGAACTGACACAAACAGAATCAATTTTAATACTCTCTTACAGCGTTTTCGATTGACCTCACTAGTGCGTACTCAGATGCTGCGTTCGAAAATTATACGTCGGATGTATCTGGAGCGTATGATCTCATCTTTCTCAATCACGATTTTGAACCTATTTTGTATCTCGCTCATCCGCTTAAAAAAATCTTGTGTATATAGTATTTCCATGACAACAGGCGATCTTTCACATCCCACATTTAAGTAGGGTGTGAAAAGATCGCCTGTTGTCGTGGAAATAATATAAACACAAGATTTTTTTAAATGGATGAGCGAGATACAAAATAGATTAAAAATCGTGAGTGAGAAAGATGAGATTATACGCTCCAGATACATCCGATGTATAATTTTCGAACGCAGCAAGAGTATCTTCATTTCGTGTTACTACACGAGGTTAAAAGAAGATGAAAACACACTGAGTGCAACCGGTGCAAGTGAATCGAAAACGCTATTAGAAAATGCATAACGAATAAGAGCAGTGGCGGATAATTATGGTCTAAATAAAAGCACTCTTACACGAACAGAGAAGATGTAGATAGAGGAAGAAAGTATAAGTAGGAAAGCAGCTTTGGGACGTTAAAAAAATTCAACTCATGATCTCGTTATTTGTGACAAACCTTCCGGCATTATGGTCAACTGCAGGTCGAAGGATTATAAATTCTGATTCAAAGAGTTCGACAAGTGCCAAAAGAAATAGTATCAATAGAAGAACAGACGCTGTCACGCTTTCTATTTTACTTGAATCATGATAAGGAAGAATTAAACCAGAACGAAAATTGTTGGTGAAATCTTATTTCACATTTTGCCTGAAAGATTGAATCTAGTATTAGAAGCTGAATATTGAACTTTATATTTCCTTTATTCATAAATTCTATTTTATAAAAATAAATGCACCTCTTACCTGATACTTGTTTCCTGATACTTTAATAACAAATTCATACTTAAATCAATCGTAACAAGAATCTTAAATTCTCAGTTTATAACCTACATTTTTGATAGTATGTCAAAATTCACAAAATACCAATTTACAAAGCCAAAAATAGGTAAAAACTCTGTTACTTGATTTTGAAGGTGTACGCGATTTTATTGCAAGCCAGTGTACCTATTACATATCATACGATCATTCTCGGTTGTTCCCGAGGACGCTGTCGGGTAATTGACCAGGTTTGTTCTTTAAACAGAATTTAATATTTTGAACTGTTCAAATCTATACTGAGCATGCTCAGTACCTATTCGAAATTGGTTATAATTCAAAACTGCTGAAGATTTGGACAATTCGGAATTTAAAATTCGGTCGAAAGCAATGAACCTATTTTTATGTGTGAATGTGTATTTCCAACCTGCAGATCGAATATTAAAAGGACCTTTGTTGAACGATGGTGCCCACAAAGAAACGCTGTTGCAAATTTACAGAGGACTTGCAGAAAGAGTTCCAGTTTCTACAGAAAGGCATAACAACTTCGGATGTGAGATGTAATAAATGTAATGGAACATTTTCAATTGCACATGGTGGTAGAAATGATATTCAAAGACATTGGTCTTCCGATAAACACAAAAAGGCTCTAAGTATCGCTAGTACATCTTCACAGTTGACGAGTTTTTTCCGTCAAGAAAAATACGGTGACAAAGTGGCAGAACTGGCAAAAGCTGAAGGTTTGTGGGCTTTTCACACGGTATGTCACAATCAAAGTTTTAATTCTATGGAATGTACTTCTAAATTCATCCAAAAAGTTTTTGAAAAAAAATTTTCATGTGGTAAAACTAAATGTGAAGCAATTGTAAAAAATTGGATTGCACCATACTCTTTAGATAATGTCAGGATTGATCTCGATGAGGTGCCCTTCGTATGAATATTCACGGATTCATCCAACCATAAAGATATTAAGATTTTTCCGACGTTTTCCCGAAACTGGAATTAATGTTAAATTATTAAAACTTCTGAATTTACCAGGTAAAACTTCCGATATTATACATGATTACTTGATAAAAATTCTCGAAACTAACAACCTCAGAAACAAAGTGGTTGGATTTTGTGCGGACAACACCAATACAAATTTTGGCCATTCAGATAGCTGCGGATCTTCTACCCGTAGATGCTGAACATATAGTTACGAAAATTTATTCGTACTTTTATATACAGGTGTCCCAACAGTGTGTTCTCGGGCCATATCTCCATAACTATTGAAGATACAAAAAAATTTTCAACACAATTTCTTTTTTAATTTAAAAGATCTACAACATAAAATTATTTTCATCTATACAGAGTGAATCAAAACAGTGGTGCCGGACGCAACTTTTTTATTTTAAATAGCATGCCCTATATATGAAACCAAATTTGGATTGCCCATAAAATTCTACACATTTCTTGTATACCATTGCCTATACCTAAACCTAACCGTTCTTGAGATATTTAACATTTTGTCTAAAAACTGCCATTTGCAGCCACTACTTTATTTATTCATATTTTATTTATTTTTAACTCTAAGAAAAAGATTTTTGGTTTAGATGTAGTCGACACATAATCTTATCATAAACCATTATTAAATGCACTTTTATCGCTACAGGGTGGTCATGGTAATAAACAAAATCTGAGAAATTTCAAATTGACAAAACTTAATTTTCTTAAATAGCATGCCCTATATTTTTCTATCCTAAATTCTTCGTTTAATAAAGTTCTTTCATTTTTGTTAAGTATGTCTTATACCTATCTGCGCTATTTTCTGAGATTTTTAGATTTATTTGAATTATTTCTTTTAAAACGAGTTACTGTCTAAGGTGGCCGTTGAAAACGGCAAACAAATGAAGCTGTTGACTCTAATAATTCATTTTCAGATGACAATAATGTACAGGCATTAGTTAGTTCAAATCGTTTAAAAAATGATTATATACCTCTTATCAGAAATGAGTTGACTAAACTTGTAGAGAGCGGCCAAATTGATTACAATTACTTCATGAGTTATATCCGAAATTTTTATCACAAATGTGTCCAGTATCTAGACAAATACATACCGCAAAACGCAGATTTTAAAATATATACTTGGATTCAATTAAAGAAGTCTCTTAAATGGGCAGACGTACAACAAACATTTCAACACTGGTTAATATGAATAGTCACGATATAACAGAAGACCACTTATTTGATGAAGTATCGTATGTATCAAATTATGTGGACGATAAGATATTAAAGATATGGGAAAACGAACATTTCGATATCGAAAAAAGATGGTTGGAGGTGTTTGAAAAATTTCGAGAAAACTCTATTCCACACAAGAACTGTCTTTCACTAGTTCAATATCTTCTATGCATGCCAGGGACAAACGCATCTACCGAAAGAGTATTTTCCTTGATGAACAACATGTGGACGTCCGATAAAACTGTATTGAAAGTCGACGCAATACGAGCAATGCTAATTACTAAATTCAATATGAAATCGTGTGAAAGATTTTATGAAATATTGAAAGACAATCAAGATCTTGTAAAGAAATTTCATAACAGTGCCAAATATGACTTTAAAAAATAAAAACACTTTTTACGTAAACGTATTTTTGTTAAAACACAAGTCTTTTTCAACCTTATAATCTCCATGATCCACGCTCAGCAATCAGAGCAAAAGTGTAAGTGAGAGCGAATATGTTTTAGTGTTATGCAGTGGCTTTTGTACCAATATAAATTTATTAACAACAAAGAAAACAATATTAATGTAAGGTAGTTGCAATGATAAGTTAATTTGTTACGGTCGTTTTTTTCTTTCACGCGGTTTGCCTTCCGACGGCTTCTTCAAGTTGAATTTCTGCGGCCCGACTTGGTGGTGTTGTTTTGAATTTCGCGCGCGTCTGCGGTCGCACGTTTTGTGACGGAAGCGCAAGGAATTCTGGGCGCGTCGACGCATTAAAGTTTTTGATAGAAGCGGTCAGGGTGGGAAGCGCGACATCTTGGTGGCGTGTGTGGTTTTCTGTTCTTGGCCCCGTAAGCAATCTCTGCGGTCTTGAGTTTCGATTTGGTTATTACCGCGTCCGTTTGGGATTTGATGGGATCTGCTTAGGAGGACTCGGATTTTGGAGAGGTTATTACCGCATTTTCCGACTAATTTTGGGATCAGTTTTGGACCGAGAACGTGTCACGTGTTATACATCTTTTCGTGTGCTTGGTGGTTTTCACCAAGGTAAGCCCCTTTGTTTGTTTTCTTTTTATTTGTTGCCGATTGTGTCGTGTGTTTCGGTTATGTTTTATAGCAAGTAGTGACGGGTGAAGCAAAAGAAGTTACGGCTTTTTGTCCGTACTGAAGGCTGTGACTGCTCCGCTCCCGACGACGTGGTTATTATTAACAATCGATCAATTACATTCTTAACTTTTAATTTCTAGTTCATATTATTATAACCTGGCTGATATGGATTGTTTTGAAGAAGTCCAAATTCAGTTAAACATTTCCATTCTGGACTCTTTAAAAAACATTCTTAGTTTAATGGATTTGATAATGGGCAATTACTTGCCAGATTATCGGACGTGGATATTGGAGAAATGGAACGTTTAACAAAAGAAGTTGTCTTCTGTGATTCCCGAAAATCAGCATAAAGATTTTCTTGGCATTTTCCACTTGAATCCAACAAAATTTAAGTTTATACCAGGACATAAGCGGTTTCTCTATGCAATTTCCAAATAATATTTTAAAGATTTAATAAGAAAGCACCACCAAAGACAAGCTCAAGAAATTCTACTTCAGTTAATACTGAATTGCTGGCTATTTGCCCTTGCTTTGTAAATCAAAAACTGTTATTGCCGATGAAGTTGAAGATGAAACTAAATTATGCCGACCAAGATATTATTTCCAATACACAAGTTAGTGAAAATGAGAATACAGAAAAAAATACAATAAAATGTTAAATTACATGCCAATGTTCAAAGAAGACATTAGTCGAAGGGATTTCTGACATTTGAATTCAATTAAATTCTTCCTTCAGATTTATCCAATATTTCACTCTTAGGAGTTGGTGATGGTTTAGCTCTTGATGATTTTTTCAACGATAGAGATGAAACTGTTTCTGAAACCGGATGGTTCGTGAAAGTAACTATAAGCGAAAAATCGAAAGGGTCACTCCTGATAGTTTACGTAGATTTATAAATACTCCATCTTCGAATACTCCTCACAAGTACGTCAAAAAAATCCGCCCACCAACTTCTGTTAGAAGGGATAAAAGAAAAAAAAAAGCAAACATAATCAACCTTCTTTTGGCTCGTCAGAATATTCCTCCTCCAGCAGTAATAAACATGAAATAAGTTTTGATGATAGTACCGATACAGAATCATTTGATGAAAGTGATTTTGAGGTAAATGAAAATTTTGAAAGAGTATTATAAAAAATTATTATTATTATTATATTATAAAAAATAACTGAAAAAGAAGAAATTTGTGAAGTTTACCAAACTCGAGAAGTGATTCAAAGTCAAAAAAATAGTAGGAGTAGTAATAATAGTAATAGTAGTAGTAGTCATACAGTGACATTCATAAAGTTCGTAACAAATGGGAAATTTTTTTATTATTGATTTTTTGGAAAAGTTTTTATTGGGTTAGTTTGTGCATCAATCAAAATGAAAATCAAGGTATTCACATCAACTTCATCATTCATAATTTGGTTGGAAACTTGAAAAATCTAAGTCGCCAAAAATGAAAAATTGCGGTAGTTCGAAAAGTATTCATGTCTTCTTCAAGATTTGTTGTACGCAAATAAAATTAAGTATAATTAACAAGCTGGACGCCTTAAAAAAGTATTTTACAACAATTACAAGCAAAAATCACGTTTATTTGAAATTTTACTTTATTTTGTCATAATATTAAGATTTTCTTACAAAGTAGTGAAAATTAAATGTTGTCTCATTCTTTGATCTGTGTTCATTAAAAAACATACCAATAACATAAAAATATTATTTCAGATAAGATGTATTTTCAGGAAATAAGTAATTACAGCCTCGGCTAATTGCCACGATTGTAAACAACTTGTTCGTTCTTTAAAACTTCACTTTTCGTCTTAAATAAATAAATAACTTTTTATTTAATAACAACAAAGAAGAAAGCAAATTAAAGATTATAAAACA
Organism: Dorcus parallelipipedus; assembly: GCA_958336345.1. Taxonomy (NCBI): domain Eukaryota; kingdom Metazoa; phylum Arthropoda; class Insecta; order Coleoptera; family Lucanidae; genus Dorcus; species Dorcus parallelipipedus. Next base: position 37,096,672 of record OY284475.1, read on the forward strand.
GTGACAAACATGAGTAAATTTTATATTTTAATGTGTCTACCTCCCCTTTCCATGCATATAATTCTTTTTGAACGTTTATGAGGTACTCTCGAGGTATGTCAGTTGCACACTGCCGAATAGTGTCTTCCAAGTGCGGAATATCTCGAAAAGGTATGTGTTTATAAACATTATTTTTCAAAAATCCCCATAAAAAAAATCACACGGGGTAAGATCTTTCCGAAAACCGCCCTATCCACCTATTTGGAAATAATCTATCCAGCCAGTTTCTTACGGGCAAGGTACTATGACAGGGTACTCCGTCTTGTTGAAAGTAAATCTTTTGCCTTTCTTCTAAAGTAAAATTTTCCAACACATTAAAAAACTCATTATTTAAAAATTGTAGATATCTTTCAGCTGTTAAATTTTCTCTGAAGAAAAACGGGCCAATAATCCTATTATTAAAAATGCCGCACCAGACGTTTACTTTAAATGAATACTGATCGTTTGTCTCAATTGTAAAATGGGGATTGTTGTCTGCCCACCATCTACAATTTTGCGATGAAATAACCCCATTTGAACTAAAAGTCGACTCATCACTGAATAATATAAATTTTGTAAATGAACGATCCTCTTCAATTTGTCCCTGCAGCCAAAATGAAAAATACATACGGGAGTCTGCGTCTCTGTCTTTAAGTGTATGGACAAATTTCGGTTTATAGGGTTTGAATTTATTTTTCTTTAATATTCTTTGAATAGAACTACCAGATAAATTCAAATTATCGCGTAATTTGGAAATTGAAATTTTTGGAGTTTCAATAACACTCTGTACAACTTCAAATTCTGTCTGATTATTAGTCATCCAATGCGCATGTGGCTTCTTAAAAAGTTTGCAATAGAGCCGGTTGTTTTGAATTTAAAAACAATTCTTCCTACCGTTACGTACGTAATTAACTTATCTTCTTCGTCTTCTGTTGAATATTTGAGCGGCATCTCTATAGGTTTTATAATTGTCTCCTACAATCAAAACTATCTCGATTTTTTCTTGCTGAGACAATTTTACTGGCACCTTTAATCAGAAACATAAAACGTTAACTTTAAAAAGTTAGAAATAGCAGCAAACGAACCGATATACTTGGTTGACATTTATTGGAAAATTTTTCAAACAGCAGATTTCATGGCTACCGTTATTACGCAACACCACTTTTCATTTATTGGGCTTAAAATTTGCATGTTTTAATAAGATCAAAAATAAGCAATTAATCTACTATAGACAACATTTTTGCTCGAAAAAGTCACACTTACACTTTTATCTTTTAAATTACATCAAAAATAAACGGAAACACATTATTTTTATTTATTAAAGTGTAATGTAACAAAGACGTGTTTTTTAACGCGAATTTTCAATATTTCCTGAAAATACATCTTATCTGAAATAATATTTTTATGTTATTGGTATGTTTTTTAATGAACACAGATCAAAGAATGAGACAACATTTAATTTTCACTACTTTGTAAGAAAATCTTAATATTATGACAAAATAAAGTAAAATTTCAAATAAACGTGATTTTTGCTTGTAATTGTTGTAAAATACTTTTTTAAGGCGTCCAGCTTGTTAATTATACTTAATTTTATTTGCGTACAACAAATCTTGAAGAAGACATGAATACTTTTCGAACTACCGCAATTTTTCATTTTTGGCGACTTAGATTTTTCAAGTTTCCAACCAAATTATGAATGATGAAGTTGATGTGAATACCTTGATTTTCATTTTGATTGATGCACAAACTAACCCCAATAAAAACTTTTCCAAAAAATCAATAATAAAAAAATTTCCCGTTTGTTACGAACTTTATGAATGTCACTGTATAGATCTCATGATAAAACCTTCGATAATAGAACCCAAAATAGATTTGGTGGAAGAACATCAGTCAAACAGAAAATTAAATGAAACATTTGAAACTCAAAATCATTCTATCCAACTGGGACAATTTTATGCTGTGTTTTATAAGGAGAGGTGGTATATTGGACGGATTAAAAATAAACATCAACGCCAATATATTCACCCTAACATTTTAAAACAAATAAGAAGAGGGAACACACTTTTCTTGGCCGACAAATCCGGATGTTGAGGACGTTAAAAAAGGATTTTTATTTTTAAAACCATTTATAACGATGTAAAGGCAATGTGTATTCAACTAAAATCTCGACTAAAATCAAAATAGAACGATTTGTCAAAATTCAAGTTTTGTTCGGTTTAATAAATAAGAGAAGTTTTAGTTGTTTTTTTTTGTTAAGAATTATTTTTTTGTTCTTTATTATTGAATTTTTATTATTTATTTTTTCAATAAATATTTCTTGAATCGATTAAATTTCAGATAACCTGGTAGGTATGTATTCATAATGATCCGTAGAGGCCATAATGGATTAAAAAAATACTCAACAGGTACGGAGACAAGTAGGGATGTCCAGGGATGTCTGAGAATATCTAGCGAATTCGGAAAATATTCGGGGATGTCCGAAGATGTTTAGGGATATGTTTCAGAAAGGGGATGTTTGGTGTACAAATTTTGCTCAGCGGTTTACTCCTCGCGATCATTGAATCGAATGCAAATCGAACGTGTAATTTCGACTTAGTCATTCGACGGAGTGAATGGATCGATTAAAGTAGACACGCACTCTATTTTTGCCAAGCGATTACACTAAGTAACAGCAAAATTGTTTATTGGATTTTGTTTGGATAAAACAATAAAATTAGTCCTCCTGAAACATAATAGGTAGTTTTTATTATTCTCTTATCGGTACGTTAACAGATACTGTCCTTGCAGCTAACTCTTCATCTATTTTGCTATGTTTGCGGATATTTAATAACAAAGAACTAAACAAAACATAAATTTGTACGAGAACGAATTTTTTTTGTGGCCTATTTTAGATTTCCGAAGAGCAACCAAGATAAACCTTGGGCCCCTCACGTAAGTTAGGGTAGTTTAGAAGGGTGGATGCCAGGCGACTTTTGTAATTCTTAGAATTTGGACAAAACCTATTATGACAATTGTCATTTTTGTTTAATTGATAAAATTCACACTTTAAAAGACGAAAGATGCTGAACTTGGCTGCAAGATGTTAGTCAAGCTACAATTTCTGCGTTCCCATTTGGATTTTTTTAGACCAAATTTGAAATTAGTTAGTAAAGAACACGATGAGCGTTCCCATCAGCGCATCAAAAATATAGAAAAACCATATCAAAGACCCTGGTATGTTGTAATGGTGGGAGACTACATTTGGGCTTTATTTGCAATCACAATAACTGTTGTGTTCTTCACAAGCGCAGAAAACGATCCAAAATTAATTTTGAAGTTACTTGTTAATTTAAGTTTACTCTTATAATCTTTGAATTAATTATCTGTTAATAAAATTTTGTTTTTCTTTTGTTTATTGTTAAAATTAAATCTTTTTAATTTAATAAAATTTTGAAAAAGACATTTATTTTGTCTGTTTTTGAGGGTCCTGTCGACACAATGAGGATATACCTTGCATAGTCTTACTTAACGGAACCTAAACTTCTAATAAACAACAATAAACTCAAATAAACACGAACATGATCTAATTTTGTTACCTAGTTTGTGTTAATAGCTGCTTTCTTTCGTTTGATCCAAACGCAACATAACGCGTTTAGATTCAAAGATGGATACTCTCTTGTAAATGGATCTTCGTGAAATTTCAATCCCGATCGGTAATTCCATTTCCTTTTTCAATCTTCCAATCCGTTTAGATTGAAAGGCATTCAGATCTAGAGCGGGTAACAAGAAATTATTCGAATCACGATTCAAACTTTTCAGCGAAAGAAAGCAGCTATTGTTGAACTTTAAGATTCGATTCTATGGCGTGTTGGCTCGACAAATCATGGCGAGGATTACGAACCACCACAAGTCACTAATGATGCTGCAATTGGACAGAGAAGATCGATTCTTAAAAATCGATTTTTTTTCTCCGATCAACTTTCAATTAACTGATACTAATTTTATCCAATTTTTATTCAACTTTGAAAAATATCTAAAATATACTTTGTTGAATTATCTCCGGATAGGTTTCTAAATACCACTGAGCACTTGTAATGGAATTCTTGTGACCAATAAAAAATACGCAACATATCATGTTTTTCTTCATTTGAATGCGCCATTCTGTATTCAAATTACCAATTAAATAAAAGTATACGTTTCCTTGGCTACGCAGCACATAGTTGAACCTAAGCTAACTTAATATGTGCACATGAACCTAATTTTAGTTTTTTCATTATTTCTCAATGGAAATTAAAACAAAATACCAAATATGGCATGCCAATGACTTCAGAAGGAAATGTGCTATTTACCTGTCTAAACAACAAAAATCGCGCTCATAAGAAAAAATGAAGCGTAAAAAATGGAAAAAATCATAAATAAAGAAGTTATGTTCGATTTTCAAAAATCGCAATTTTTAGTTTTTCTCCGATTGTAATGTGCGAGATATTTCATATTTTTTAACAGATTATTAATCAGCATGAAATTTGGCAACTTTGCCTTCATTTAACCGATTCTCTATCTCTTATAATACGCAAGATCCCCATGTTAGCCCTCGAATTTCAATCAGCGTGTACAGGGATTTTTTTAAATATTTTTAACAGTACCTACACATTTTATTATTAGACATACAAAAAAATTATAAATACAAAAGTTTTAGGGATTTACCTCAACCGCCAGAATTTGCTAAAAAAAGAAACAAATGACAATCGGATACTTAACAAATGAGTATCAACTTTGTTATTTTAAATAGAATACTCAATATATTTTCTCGAATTATGAAAGATATTTTCTTGCTAATTCCAAAAATATATCATATCAAAATATGCCAAAATAATAATAATTTCAAACTTAAATTATTTTTCTCTGTCGGTATCGACTTCAGGCACCCTTCAGTGTTGGGGATAAAATTCGACACTGCTTCCCCTTAAAACGGCGAGAAGGTTGGAAGTAACAAAGCCATGGAACACTTTACACACACTCAAATACACTCCCGCTCCTGAGGTCCTGACAAGTCTTTGACTTAGGGACCCCGTTGGGCAACCACCACAGATTTAAAAAAGGGAGAAAAATATCTTTCTTAATTTAAGAAAATATACTGAGTGTTCTATTTAAAATAACAAAGTTAATACGTACTCATTTGTTAGGTTTCCGATCGTCATTTGTTTTTGTTTTTAGTATATTCTAGCGGTTCGGATAAATCTCTAAAACTTTTGGTAAGTCTAATAATAAAATGTGTAGGTACCGTTCAAAATATAAACAAAAACCCTGTACATTAATTCTCAAAATATGAGACAACTCCTGAAATATATCTTTTTTAATTTTAAAACGTGCTTTATTTATTACTTACATTTATTTATCTTTTAACCTTCTGTCTATACCTTTTTTCTGTTAGCTTAATCATTACCCGCTTTACTAAGAAGCCTTTCTTATGGTACAGAATTACCAACTAAGGGTCATTGCAACTTTAAATGTGTTGTCATAAACTGCCTTTATTTGTTGCCAATAAATTAAGATTTTCTATCCTTGAAATAACTCTCTGATTCATGTATTGTCGTAGTTCAACTTCCTGATTGGTTAGAGCCAAATACACTAGAAACTGAATTTGTAACTACTAACTTCTGATGAATATTCCAAATATTTGTTATAAAAATAGAGTTTGTTATAACTATATTTTCGCATTTACAAAAATTTTATGATTCCCTCTGGTTATTGTTAATAATATGGCTAAATTTGATTCTTCAGAATAAAATCTTCGAATCAGCTTTTGGCCTATGTTTCTAAGTATAGTCCGTCTAGAAGTATCCGGAAAAAAGAAAATAACACTGCAACTTCCAGTTCTTTAATTTATGAAGGAAACAGTTACAATAGAGGAAAACAATTCTAGTTATTTGTTTATGTAATTTCAGTTTAATCCTGAAAGTTATATTAAACGTTAAGGGAACCTCAAATCAAATCAACTGCATCCCGAGTAGATCTGGTGTTTCATGCGTGTAAAATTTATGCTATTGTTTTATTTTTTTCTTATATTTTTTGGTAGAAACAGTTTTACAAATCTTTCTTCTTTAATTAAGCGCCCCTTTGTTGAAAATATGTTCTATCAGTTTTCACTTTTCTCAAATTTAACACAATTACTCAAATTTTTCTGTTTGTTTCAAAGTGTTAACATTCAATACCTGTGGTCACTTTTTTTTGTTAGATTCTTTGAAAAATATGATTTTGACAAAATACTGCGCTCCTAAAATATCATAAATATAATATAATATTTATAAGAAGCAATATATTGAGAGAAATTTCAACATTCCGGATACTTTCTAGACGGTCTATAATATAGCAGTTTCACCTGTAGCAGAAATTTGTCACAGGGTCAATTTTGAACAATTTATTGTTGGTATAATTTTACTGGATGTGACATATGAATCACCAGACATTTCAACTGTGATTTTTTTCAAATGGTCTCTAAATATCTATCAAGTCTTTAAGAATAGTAATTTCTCCATGATTTAGCATTAGCGGTTTTAAAACTTTGAACAAAATCATCCTGATGTAGCAAAATAACTGAATAAACCTTTCAACCATATAAAACAATGAATCGCGGCTCACAAAACTGCTGCCGTACCGAAAAAGCTAAAAGAATAGAGATTTCCAGCTATAAATAAATCGGTGCAACCGAACTGCGGTCCGTTTTTCGAAAGTAATCGAATTGCGGTCAAAACATTTCTATGTACTTACGTGGCAGTATGTAATCCTTGTCCGAACTCCGGTCAGAATTTCAAGGTGGGCAACATTAAGGATTAATAAAATTTAGGTAGAAATTTAATATACTTTTTATATTTGATATCGATTAAAATATAATTTTGACGACAAAAATATTAAGGGATTAATGCCCGGTTGCACCAAGTTTTTAAGCAGAACTTAAATTTAAGTGATGTTTAGACTATGACATTATTTATAGATGTAACAAATGTTAGTCACATTCTAATTGACACTTAAGCTGAAGTTTAAATGTCAGTCAGAATGTAACCTGTGAGCAAATAAAAATCAGATTAGAGCAGGCGGTGCAAAGAAAATGTATGTCTGTGATTAAATAAAAAGTCAATAAATTTAACAGTCCATGAATATATTACATTAATTAATTCAGTTAATCACAGACATACATTTTCTTTGCACCGCCTACTCTAATCTGATTTTTATTTGCTCACTTTTTATTTGACATTATACTGATCATACGTAAATGTTACATTCTAACCATAACTTAAATTTAAGCTGTGCTTAAAAAGTTAGTGCAACCGGGCATTAGACCCCGTCCCGGGATTTAGGGCCTGACTACAGTTCAGTCGCGAAAAACAACCTCCTTAATGACCTTCTTACCTGTTTCAATTTTGACCGCAGTTCGGATGTCCTCAAATAAATTTAAGGAGAAACCTACGCACATTTAAGGCTGGTAGATACAGTGTTAGTCCCTACCTGTTCTAGATGATATGTATATTTTCTTCTATTTGTTCGAAAAAATGTGAATTTTGTTGAAACGGACAAAAATATTGTAAAATTGACAATTACACACATTAAATTACGCACATTAAAATATGCAAAAAATGCAAAAAACAGGTACAATACGCAAAAAATGCAAAAATATGCTTTTGCATAAAATCCGAGCTTTAGTGATAATTAAAAAAAGAAAAGAATATGATGAGATTTGAACCCAGAGCTTCCGAGCGGGAGCCAAGAGCCCAAACAAGTTGGCCAACTTCTTTGTTTATAACAAGTTTTAAAAAGAGAGTCTTAATATGAAACTTAATTTTCGAAAACCTATTTTCAATAATATGTATATTTAAATATCTTCTCTACTTTCAAAGTGTATTGATAACGCTATTAAGTCCGCACTTCGAAAAACAGTTAAAGTTGCACTCGCTTTTCAAGTGTGAATAAAAGTGCTGTGTTTTGGATTAAGTTGCGGTATTAGTTTTTTTTTCAGAATGAGCAATGATTCTACAGGTGAGTATCAACGCTTAAAATCCCAAAAATCATAATTTAGCTTAAAAATTTAATTTTATTAGTTATAAGAATTTCAAAATATAATTTCATGTTTGAACAGCTTTATAACTAACAAAGCATAAGATAGCACTTTCTTTTTTGTACTGTGTTATGTAGAAACTAATAAAATTCAAATTCATTCTTGTCTCTAAGTGCGGAAATGTGCGGAAATAAAGTTATGATTTTTCTTGTGCCTAAGGTACGTTGAATGAAAGAATACGGACAGGGAAATATATGAATTACTAAGAGGAGATTGGGCGAAGGAAATATCGCTCTCAGACTTTGTTATACATAAACTACGAGTATATCTAGAAAAATGTTGAAGTACAAACATATTATACTGGTTTTAGTATTCATAAGACGTTTCATGCGTAATGGAATCTTATAAATATAATATTTGATAATAGCATTCTAAAAAGTCTCAGTTTTGAGATTTTCGCTCACAAAAAGCAATATAACGTAAAGGAAATAAGTTTTAAAAATAAAATATAATTTTGTTCGTCTAGATTCGCGATTTCGCCCACTGTGGGCAGATAAGAAAATTAGTATGTATAAAGGTTATGTGAGCACAAAATTAAAATTCCAGTTATAATTTTGCCTCTTCATTTATGGAAACAATTTCTTTAATAGAACATTCTGTCCCTGATTTTATTGTACGATTTTATTGTTCGTAATTTCAAATTTCTTAAAAAAATTTTATAAATGCCTTTATTGTTTAGTATAACGCATTCAATTTTTTTTTGACTGACCAAAATATCTAAATGAGTAGTTTTATCGTTGAATTAAAAAGAGTGAAATATTCCAAGCAAGTCTTATGCGGAAACAGCTTAATTAAAAAACCCGTTACCATGCAGAGGAGGTAATTTTAATTGTACAAGTGGTCGTCGAAGTAAGCTAGAACTTCCGGGTAGAATTCAAATTGTCTAAGGTGAGAAGTTCAGGGCAGAATTAAATCAAAATTCTTCGCAAGGTAGGGTTGACAATTTGCATACATTCTCCGGTAAAGCTGCCCACAATCAAACGAACCTTCAGTCAGCTATTAATGCCGCACTTAATTGAATGCTACTTTAAAAAATATTCTTCAAAAATGAATTATTTTTAAGGAAAAGTACCACCCCAATGACTAGCAATTTTTAATAGCCTAGCCAGACTCGTAAAAGACGTGGTCAATATATCAACTTTTTGTTGAAAGGCCAACGCTTTTAGTTTTTACGAAAACAGCCTTTTTTTATTTATCCTGTTCACAAACTTTCACATTTCGATAATCCCTTAACGTGAGGTGGTTGCGTAAATCTAGCTGAAATGATTTTATTTCTTTTCTTATTACGGAAATCGGCAGGAATTCCATTTTCATATAAATTACACATTTCATATAAAATACACATACAACTATGTAGACAACGGAAATATTATTTCAAATGTTTGTAACTATATAAACCTCAACAATGCGATTCCCACTCCTGACATGGAAAATTTCCTCAGAAAAATTCAGTCAATGCACATACTTACGTACTGGATTAACTCAAAACTTATTTCGGGTTTGGAACTTTCTAACTAGTGCCCGAATATTTAATGGCGTTTAATTACACAGCTTCCACTTTCTGTTACACGTTGATAGGAAATGGACCACATGGAATGAGATTTAAAGATTATCCTGTTTGCGAATTGGAATTCGATTCCAATTCTATTTATAAAATTTTGTTCGCGAAAACGTGAAAGAAATTTTCAATTTCAAACCACTCGAACTAAACAAAAAGTGGGAATCATAAGCGTAATTAATTTGTTACAAAGGAAAGCAGGTCAGATTTCTTTGAATGTGACATGCAACAAAATTGCAATATTAATTAAGCTTTCGTAATCGAACAAACAACTAAATCAAAAAATACTAAAAACTCGACAAAATTTTTAATTAAGCTTTGCTATTAGAACGTACAGGGTGGATCAATTTCGATGTCTCTTATGAGCATCTCTGTAACTATAAGAGATAGAAAAAACTAGTGCCCAAGTCTCGATCTCTTTTTTAGAGATAAAGTCAATAGACTAAACAAAATTGGCTATGTTCTATTGTTTTCGAGTTAAAAGCAAAAATTGACATTTTCGACTTTTCGTCAATCGCGCATATCTCGTTTATTTTTACAGATATTAAAAAACTGCTTTGACATTATTGGGACACTTTTTTGAATACAATTCAGTGGTGTAGTTGCTTTTTTGATATTTAATAAAATTTTCGAGTTATAACATAAAGTTATATTTTTTTAATGGTAATCATGGTAGGCAATGCCACCGTTAAATAGAGATTTTTTTCTGTTTTCAAAAATATATACTTTGTTGGGTTCATTTGTTACAATTAATAGAATAAAACGCCTTTTTTATTATTCTTGGGTGCATTCTATTCTTAGTAGGCTGGTTTCAACAAAGGTCGACAAATTTTTTGTTTGTTTATATTAAATATCAACTCTTGTTCAAATATTTTGACAGTTGCAACCGCATAAAGAGAAAGAAAGATAGAACGAGCATCCTGTAAGAGGTACAAAGATTACAACAATACCGATACCATGGAGTTTGGGTCAAATTCGATAATGAACTAAATTATATGTATAAATTAAAAACATCTTAAAAATAAGAAATTTGTTGCAGAAAAAGTTCAAGAATATTGAAATATAAGTAGATAATAAACACAACTCTTGATATATTACAATATCAATATAAAATAAATATCAAAATAAAATCACAATTTAAACACTGCCGCGCTAAAATACGCAGCCAACTCATGTTGTGACCCAACCCAGCTCTATCGGCGCGAGCTTTCTATCTCCTATGTTCATCGCAATACCTCTCGCTCTTATGCTACCCAATCATCAAATCTTTGTTATTATTTAATAAAAACAAAAGAAATTTTTCGGCTTTTGTTGAAACTAGCTTACTAAGAAAAGAATGCACCAAAAATAATAAAAAAGGCGTTTTATTCTATTAACTGTAAGAAATAAACCCAACAAAGTATATTTTTGAAAACAAAAAAAATCTCTATTTAATGATGACATTGCTTACTATGATTTCCATTTAAAAAAATATAACTTTATGCTATAACTCGAAAATTTAATTAAATATCCAAAAACTTACTACACCACTGAATTGTATTCCAAAAAGTGTCCAAATAATGTCAAAACAGTTTTTTAATATCTGAAAAAATAAACGAGATATGACTGATTGACGAAAATTCGAAAATTTGAATTTTGGCTTATAACTCGAAAACAAAAGAAGATAGACAATTTTTGTTTAGTCTATTGACTTTATCTCTAAAAAAGAGATCGAGACTTGGCCACTAGTTTTTTTCTATCTCTTATAGTTACAGAGATGCCCATAAGAGACATCGAAATTGATCCACCCTGTACATACATACCATCCGAATTTAGATTTTAAAACACTACGTTATTGTTGTTAAATGCTTAACGGCTTGTTCTTCTTAAACAATACTTTATTGACCACCAATGTCTCGTTTATTTTATTCAATCCATTTTTGTTTGTGTCAGTATGAATTTTTAAAAAGAATCAAAAATCATTGATTTAAATAAAAATAATAAGACTTCTTATTTTTTTTTTTACTTTTTAAACAAAAGCCTCATTTTAAGTATATCCTGACATTTCGAATATATTTTTAAGCAAATAATAAAAAATCAAAAAGATAATTTGTAGTAGAAACTCAAATTTGGTTTAGAAACTCATGCGATTTATTTCTGCGATTCGAACATATACCGGGTGGAAAGTTTCAAACCCGAACATCGGAAACTTGCATTGAAAAGTACGTTTATGGAGATTACTGCTCGGCGTTTAAACATACAAAAATTGTAATGGTCTTCAAAGATAGAGAAAATTATGACCAATATTACCTTGCCAAAATTATTGCTAAATGTTAATAATTTCTTGAAAATTAAATTTTCAAATTTCATCTGAAAAATTTAGTTTCCTTAGTATGTCAGATTTGAAACCTTCAATTATTTTTTATTATTTGAAAATAATTTATACGTCACTCAAAATGTATGATGAATAATTTACACGTTGAAACTTTATTAAACGTTCTTAATACAGTACATTTTACAGCAGGTATTCAAACAAGCCACCGTTTTGCACTAAACAATATCTTAACCGAGAGAGAAATCTTTTCATGTCTTGAATTTCACGGAAAATAAATTTCTCTATCCGAAGCCCAACACCACTAAAAGATTTCTAAAATAAAAGTCCTTCCTTCTGTGTAATTATTTATGATACATTTTGAGTGACGGAGAAATTATTTTCAATCAATAGAAAATAATTGAATCTTTCAAACATGACATACTGGAAACTAGATTTTTCAGATGAAATTTAAAAATTTTATTTTCACGAAATTATTAACATTTAGCAATAATCTTAGCACGGTAATTAATATTGGTCATAATTTTCTCTTTCCTTTAAGACCATTACCATTTTTGTATCTTTAAATGGCGAGCAGCAATCTCCATAAACGTACTTTTCAATGCAAGTTTCCTATGTTCGGGTTTGAAACTTTCCACCCGGTATGAGATCTGACAAGTGGACGCTTGCGTGTCTATTGAAACTTGATGAAAAATGTTACTCCATTTTAAATGTTTACGACTTTAACTTCATTAAAGTTTTGTGTTTTATTAGTAACTTGAAACAAATTTTATAAAATTTATAAAATCATAATTTTTAAAAATTTGATCGTATTTCTGACGGTTTTTTAATTTGAGTCGCTTCGTACCTATTTTTTTTTATTTCATACTGTTACGAATTCGGAATTCGCAGAAATAATCGACGTTTAATTAAAATTACTTTAATTATCCGCAATCGCTTAACACAAGAAAAACACAAAATAAAGAGTTGCAACACTTTTCTAACAAACACTGACTTTGTCGCATTCGTCGCTCTTTAAGTAGAGTAAAGACATGAAGAGGCAGTTTGGAAGATTAATGGTGGAATAGATGGCTGACCAGTCAAAGAAACTATATCCATTTATAAAAAGAGCAATTCGCGTTTGATTGGTCAGTTGTTTAATCCGCCAAACTGCCTCCCATGACTTTAATCTCTATAAAGAACTCTATCTTTAAATATGTAAGCTTTTATAGTAGAGTATATTCTGTGCTTGTATAGGGTCATTCTGCAACTTGATATCCTGTACCTATTTGCTAATCAGCGTCGGGCTATTAGTTGTTACGAGTCTTTCTTAATAATTATACAGGGTGATTCAGGCAACACGTTCATTAAAAGTTTACGGACTTCCCATTTGAATTGCTTTCTCGTATTGTAGATTTGTAGATTACCGATAACGATCTATTTAACTGTAATATTTTCAACTTTCGGACACTTCCGGTTATACCGGGAGTTGCTGTCAACTTTGTTATTTAAAAAAAAATGGACATTTAAGTTATTTTAAATGGAACATCCCATTTCTTATTGCTTTTTTGAATTCCTCCCGGAATTCTAAACCAATTTTATACCACATAAGATACAAGAAAAATTAACTGTTTCCGAGTTATTTCAATTTTTTATTAAAAAATTCAATTTGCAGTACCTTGTTTATGATATTGCCATTTTTATAAAACAAAATCCATGATGTTAATTTTTGGCCTACAGTAGGCCACATTAATAGGCTTCCAGATTATATTCAATTTTATACTTAATTATTTACAGGGTAGTTAAAAAGTAACTCCAATTCGGGCCAAGTTCAACTGTCCAAAAGCAATTTTTTTATGCCATTTGATTTAGAATTAAGTGTTCTTTCATTCTGTATCAGCATTCCCTATACCTATCTCTTACCGTTCACTTGCTATTGATAATTTTATCTTTGACATAACGATTTTTTTCACTTTTCGGTATTATTCCCCAATAGTGTGCTATGAGAATTAAAAAAAGAAGTGTTTTTCTTAATTAATTTCTAGCTTAAGTTTCAAGAAAACTATGATCACTCTCAAAATCCAAGAAAAATATTTAAACATAAATTTATTAAGTGTACCACACGGTATCAAGTGTATTTTTGTTTACATTTGATGCATGTATCATAATGTTTAGACAAATACAATCAAATATTTAACAATTTCAGGTTAAAACATAACTAAATCAATAAGGAATTATAATACCGTCACATTTGGTCTCATTTATAATATTTGTTCTATGTAACCTCCGTTATTATCTAGACAAAATAACATTCTTTTATTAACTTCTTCGGTTGTGGATTTTGTAATCATCTGTACATCTAGCTCAGCAAAAGCAGCTCTAACTCGATGTGACAGTTGTTCCTTGGTATTCACAGGAGTTGAATACACTTTGTTTTTAATGGTTCCTCATCCAAAAATCAAGAGGTGACAAATCGGGAGACCTGGGGGCCATGGAATTGGACCGAACCGCAATGTACTTCATAGTTGGAATGTGCCGGAGCTCCATCCATTTGATACCAACATTTATTTAAAACATTTAAGTGGCAAATTATTCAAGAAATGTGATACAATTCCCCTTAAATTTTCAGATATTTAGTTGAATTCAAATTTTCATTGCAAATTTCGAAATAAATACGGTTGTCCATAATTAAAGAAAAAACATTAAAACAAAAATTATCTTGAAAATTTGCGTCACGTATCAATTTCAGATTTTGTTGGGCCCAAAAGTGCAAGTTTCTTCTATTTGTGACTCCCTCCCTGCTGAATTTTGATTCGTCTGTCCAAATAACGTTTTTCAAAAAATTCTGACCCTCCTGAATTTTTATTAACATTGCCTTGCAAAATTTTACATGTCATATTTCGTCGGGCGAAAAGCTTGCACATTTAAAATGGAATAGGCATGCATTTTATGTTTTTCAAGAATTCTCTGAATAGACCAGTAACACAGTCCCAGGTTTTCTGAAGCAGATCTTATTGAAGCATGCGGTGTTGCATGGAAATATGCTAAAACATTATTTATTATTATAGAAAATTTGATTGAAGTTTTCTAAACTTTGTGCTAGTCATTGGTTGTAAGTGGGAATATCTCTCATTAAACACACGACAAGTTCTGCTAACAATTCTGCCACATTCGCCATAAATAAAAAATACATTTAATTTAACCTGAAGGCTTCCGCGGCCGTCGTCCATGTTTGAATTGGCTTCCGGTTGGAACCGCGTTACGTTGACTTCTACTGCCGACGTTTCGTTCTTCATTGCAGAAGAACTTCTTCAGGGCTGCTGCTGCTGGTGGTGTTGCTGCTGCTTCTGGTTAGTCGTTGAGACTGAGTGGGTATGTCTGTTGTCGTGGTATTTATAGTGATCGGTGGGGGTAGTGAGTCGGAACGGTGACCGGGGATTGGTCTGTTGGGGCGTGACGGATCGTTGATGAGATGTTTCCAGGCATTGGGGAGGTAAAAGCCAGTATCACGGTTCAGATTATTGGGATGTTTGAGGATTTCTATGGATTCACGGATTTTACGATTGAAAAAATGAGATGAGCGGGCTAGAAGTTTTGTGTCGGAGAATAGGATTTGGTGACGTTACGGTACGTTCTATGCGTGAGGTTGGATTCCGTCGTAAGGGTTGATAGGCGGGGTCGTCTAATAGAGTGTTGATTTTCTGGTCGTATTCTGCGCGGTCCAAAACTACAGTGGCATTCCCTTTGTCTGCGGAGAGTATGACTATGTCTGGGTTATTTTTCAGGGTTTTGAGGGCTTGAAATTCAAATTTTGTACAATTTGGTTTAGGGGGTTTGGCTGCTTTTAAAATTTTGGAAGTTTCGTGGCGGATAGTCTGCAATGTGAGAAGGAAGTTTGATAAGGGCGGATTCAACTCCAGCTATGATGTTATCAGTGGGTATCGTTTTTGGGGTGATGGCGAAATTAGGGCCTTTGGAGAGAACGGATATTTCGTTTTCAGATAAGGAATAATGAGATTTATTTATCACAGTTACAAAACGGTCTGTTAGTACTCGTGTTTCTGAACATGAACGCTGTACTAGACTACTACAAACAACTGGCTCGGCTGAACACAAACTAGAAACCGGTCACCAAATCCTATTCTCCGACACAAAACTTCTAGCCCGCTCAGTTCATTTTTTCAATCGTAAAATCCGTGAATCCATAGAAATCCTCAAACATCCCAATAATCTGAACCGTGATACTGGTTTTTACCTCCACAATGCCTGGAAACATCTCATCAACGATCCGTCACGCCCCAACAGACCAATGCCCGGTCACCGTTCCGACTCACTACCCCCACCGATCACTATAAATACCACGACAACAGACATACCCACTCAGTCTCAACGACTAACCAGAAGCAGCAGCAACACCACCAGCAGCAGCAGGCCTGAAGAAGTTCTTCTGCAATGAAGAACGAAACGTCGGCAGTAGAAGTCAACGTGACGCGGTTCCAACCGGAAGCCAATTCAAACAAAAAATACATTTATTAGGTCTGGAGTGCGTTCGAGAACTTTACTTTAGAGTAAATTTTACAGATGGGGGTGGGGGTAATAAAGTAAGGTAAAGTTACTTTTACTTTTCGAACGTCTGTTGTTTGCATATGTCACATGTCAGCAGTTTCAGTTATAACGATTATAACCAAAATCTATAATAACAAACTATAGGCGGCTGCAAGAAACGTTTTCTACTTTTTTTGTATTGTACTTTTATTTTCTAAGTGTACTAGGTAACTGTAATCATTTAATTCCACTAAAAAAAAAGTGCGTATTATTTTCGATATAGATGATATAAAGTAAGTTATGAAATATTTGATTAAATGAAAGTACTCAGAACTTAACTATTTTGTTCATAATTAATAAATTTCCGGTAGTATCATCTCTAAAAAGCAGGGCTTTTTATCAAAGAGAAAATAAAAGAAAGCAATTGTTATTATTATACGATCGCACAGAATTCGTACAGAGTTGTTCCAAATTTTGTTGCGGCGAGTCTCCATTTTCATCGCGAATTAAAATTTAATTCTCAAGAGCAATAAATTTGCCGTCGATTTTCATACTTACTAGCAACAAGTATGCAAAAAGAATAACAATAAGCCAGCACACATCTAGTACGCATGTCAAGTGATTTTCACCGCAGTCTGGAGTGCGGCGATTTTTGTTACTTTCAAAGCGACACTTTTGAAGCTTTCGAACGCTTTACTGCTCTACTTTTGATGCGCCAAATCATAATCTCGAACGACTATTTTTGTAAAAGTTACAGAAAAGTGTTATTCTCGAACGCACTCCTGCGTTTGAATATTCTCGCTCATGGTTAGCCATAGCCATAGCTAAACTATCTTTTGACAGTTGCTAGATTGATGAATTGAAGAATTACTTTTATTTTCATAGCACACTATTGAGAAATAATACTGAAAAGTGAAAAAATCGATATGTCAAAGATAAAATCATCAATGGCAAATAAATGATAAGAAATAGGTATAGGGAATGCTGATACAGAACGAAAGAACATTTAATTCTAAATCAAATGACATAAAAATATACCGGGTGTTCTATTAAAAAAAAATACTTTTGGACAGTTGAACTGGTCCGAATTGGAGTTACTTTCTAACTACCCTGTAAATAATTAAGTATAAAATTGAATATAATCTGGAAGCCTATTAATGTGGCCTACTGTAGGCCAAAAATTAACATAATGGATTTTGTTTTATAAAAATGGCAATATCATAAACAAGGTACTGCAAATTGAATTTTTTAATAAAAAATTGAAATAACTCGGAAACAATTAATTTTTCTTGATCTTATGGGGTATAAAATTGGTTTAGAATTCTAGGAGGAATTTAAAAAAGTAATAAAAAATGGGATGTTCCATTTAAAATAAGAAAGTTAACAGCAACTTCCGGTATAACCGGAAGTGTCCGAAAGTTGAAAATATTACAGTTAAATAGATCGTTATCGGTAATCTATAAATCCAAAATATGACAAAGCAATTCAAATGGGAAGTCCGTAAATTTTTAACGAACGATTTTCCTGAATCACCCTGTATATTATTTTGTAATAAACCAGTTACAAAAACGTAATTTTTCAAGAAACATTTGTGATATATTGTGAGGGAACTTTGGTTCTTAGTTATTGAAAGAAAAGTTCAGCTTCGCGATGGATTCGCTGAGACGTCTTTTTTGCAAGCAAATTATAAAACACACTGTAGAAAAGGTTGGTGATGTCATGAAGAAATACGAAACAGATCATTCTTTTACCGATATACCAGACAAGGATTTAATATACTTCCCCAAATGGTATTTAGCACACAAGGTCACATCTACTGATCTAGAATTTGTCTACAATAAGCTTCCTGATCGTTTGAAGGCTGAGCTACAAATGTTCAGAATTTGTGAACACCATCATTGTTTCCAATTGGATTTCAGCGACGCAATAGAGGGTCCAGCGCCCCGTAAGATGAATTGTAATTTATGTAATTATGCTTAATTATTATAATAAAAGAAATAAAAAAGAACACCTTGCTTTATTCGTTATTTATAATAATAATAATTACTGAAGCGTTAAGATTTTGAAATACTCTGTATAGAAACGAATCGTAAAAACAAAATACACTTTCGTTCGTGTTAATGATTAAAACGTTTTAAAGGATATACCGTGATATTTTTTATAGTTCAAGATTACAATTTATACATGCAAGAGAGCGGCTTTGACTATGCTTGAGGGGGGGTGACTCCGCCCACTAAACCTTGACCAGTCTCCTCCCATTTTACCTTGCCCAGTCTCCTCCCATTTTATCTTGCCCAGTCTTCTCCCATTTTACCTTGCCCAGTCTCCCCCCATTTTACCTTGCCCAGTATCCTACCATTTTACCTTTTAAACAGGATGTCATAAAAATGCCCACACCCGTCTGGTATGTAACCTTTAGATGTTATTGAAATACATGCTACAAATTTCCTATTGCATCATTTATGTAACCTTTAGATATTACAAATGTGCTTTCTACAACCGTACTGGTGAGTCCTCTTTTAATTATTTAACATAATACAAAGCTGTTAATTCTTTATTAATGAATATAATACAATACTGTTTTGTTCCTTGTTGCAGATCTAACAAACTTAATTATTACAATTAATAATTATCATCAATCTAATAGTGAGTATTTTTTATATACGATTACTGAAATGATATGTTTTTAAAGCATCCCGTGTTTTACATAACAGTAATGTCGTATATTGGTTCAAAATGAAGAAAGTCCAGTTTTACAACAATATTTGCAAGATACCAATCCTTCAACTTCAATTACTACTAGCGTGGTTTCTGCACTTCCAAAAGTTAGAGATGATTGTAGACAGTGCTTTGTAAATTTAAAAGCCTTGATTTTTGTATGTATGTTCATACTTCACGAACATTAATAAAGTTTTTTAATGTATTTCCCATAGGAGTTCATAAGCAACCCCTACCACTATTCAAACAGCATATCAACGATTATCTCCTGTCCAGAGCATTCTATATAGTCTTCAATAAAAACGTACCTCGAGTTAGCCTCGCAAACTAAAGTACACATTGTAAATTGAACTAAAAAAAAATAATAAAATAAAGTTTAGGTTATGCGAAGGGACTAAATTTAGACAATTTACTTTAACATATTGTTTTAAGAACGACGATAGTAGAGGGGATAGGCCGATTCTTGAACCTCCTCCGACCTTGATCGGAAAAATGTAGGTCAAGGTCGGAGGAGGTTCCAGAATCGGCCTATCCTCTGAAAATGTAGGTCAAGGTCGGAGGAGCTTCCAGAATCGACCTAACCTCTGAAAATGTAGGTCAAGATCGGAGGAGGTTCCAGAATCGACCTATCCTCTGAAAAAGTAGGTCAAGATCGGAGGAGGTTCCAGAATCGACCTACCTGTGACCTTGACCGATTTTGAAATGTAAGTCATACACTATTTCAGTATTCGTTTACCTTATCCTTATATGATACAACAGTCAAATTAAATAATTCTAATGTAATAAAAAACTTCTAAATTTATACTATCAAATTATTAAAGACTAGTTATTGAAGTGCCCATTTTAATTTTGTCAGTCACTCCCAAAATATCCATTTCGTTCTGAATAGATGAAGGTTGATTTACGTGTAAGTATGATGCTCACCCTTTCACGGTTATCTCGCTTCTACAGTGTAATTCTCTCCGAGCCACTTTATAACCTAGACTCTGTAAAAATAATCGATATCGATCTGCCTTTGACTTTGATTTGGAACCTCCTGCGACTTTGACCTGGAATCTTTCCGATCGTCCCCCCTTATTGAGGTGGTTCCAGAATCAAATCATTTTTATTTGACAATTTTTGTTATATAAGACCGTGGGTTTGCGGATAAATTCAGTTGGTGAACAACCGTGAAACTTCAACCATAGAAGAAGTTCAGTGCTAAGCTGAGAGAAATAACTATAATTGAAACAACAGTTCGTTAGTGCAGTGTATGCGGTACTCTGCTGGTCATCCGCGGAGTGCCAACCCAAACCTACCCAGCGTGGTCAATCCGCTATTCTCTCCTGTTGGGAATTATTCTGCCGGTTTTCCACGGAATATTATCAAGTACCGATACCGTTACCCAGCGTGGTCAACCCGCTATTCTCTCCTGTTGGGAATTATTCTGCCGGTCTTCCGCGGAATATTACCAAGTACCGATACCGTTACCCAGCGTGGTCAACCCGCTATTCTCTCCTGTTGGGAATTATTCTGCCAGTCTTCCGCGGAATATTACCAAGTACCGATACCGTTACCCAGCGTGGTCAACCCGCTATTCTCTCCTGTTGGGAATCTATTCTGCTGGTCCTCCGCGGAATATTACTCACTGCCTCTACCATTACCGTTACTTGACGGTCTCCCGTCCGTCTCAGCCAAGGTGGTCTACACCGCCGCGCAGCCGTCCGTTTACACCGCCCCGCAGCGTCCGCGAGAACCAAGACCACCTTAAGGAGGAGTTAGTGAGCCAGTATTGATATATGTGTTATTTAAGTATTTATTTATTGTCGTACAGTGTATTAAATATAGGTGATTATTTGAACCTGGACTTATTCAACATTTCCAACGAGCTACACCGAAAGTAATAAAGAACGTTACACATTTGGCGCCCGAGCCGGGACTATCTCAGGAAAAGAACGTTAAGTCTTCAAGAAACAAGTGTGAGAAATCTGTAAGAAAAATGCCGAACGAAGACCAAGATCAAAATGCAGATCTACGAGTAGGATGGATATACCAGCTAAAGAAGGACGATCTGACAGCGGAGTTAAAGAAATTCGGTCTGGACACCGAGGGTAGGGTAGAAGATCTACGAAAGCGTCTAGTGAAATATTTAAGAGAAGGCGTAAGCGTTTCATCTGAGGCACCGGTACTCAGACAAACAGATTTGGAGGTATTAAATCAAATCCATAAGTGGAATGTGACCTTTGATAACAAGTCGGATCCAGTATTATTCTTAGAAAGGGTTGAAGAACTTACGAAAGAATACGGAGTTACAACTGATATAATATTACGTGCTTTACCCGAATTATTGAAAGGACAAGCAAACTTATGGTACCGAAACAATAAACATATCTGGCAGCAATGGACTGATTTTGTCCAGGATTTCAAACTATTTTTCTTTCCGCCCGAATATGCAGAAGGTCTGGAGGCAGACATTAATCATCGTGTTCAGGGTGCTAACGAAAAAGGTAAAGATTACATCATCGCTTTACAAACGTTGATGCGGCGACATGGAGGTTACTCAGAAGAAAAACAATTACGGAATATTTATCGTCAATATTCACTACTATCGGGGAACTGATACAACAAATCAACGCTTTTGAGAAACTCGACACCGAATTAAAAACCACTACGAAGCAGGAAGACCAGATTTATAGGCAAGATACAAGGACGTCTATAGAACGTAAACAACCGACACTAGCAACGAAAAATGTTGAGCTAGGTTGGCGATGTGGCAACACAGGACATCGCAAATCCGCTTGTACGCAGCCACCAAAATTATTCTGCTCCAGATGTGGAAGAGAAGGTGTTCTCTCCAGAAATTGTAATTGCCAGGGAAACTCGACGTGGGCTGAGAACCGAGGCATCGCCAGCCGTCGACAATAAAGTCCTCCAGGGCAAATCCACAAACTCTAATACCCTTTATTAGTGACACCAACACCGGCATGATCGGAGACAATAGATTGCAACTGGATATCCAGATAGGAGAAAAAACTTTCAAAGCACTGATAGATACAGGGTCCGTCCGATCGTACATAAGCAAAGAGACAGTAGTTCATAGTGAAAAATACGGATTCGTTCCACGACCGAGTGAAACCATTATTAAGGCTTTAATGGCGAATGGGGCAAGTGTGAACATCGATTGCGAAATTGACGTAATACACTCCGCAAAAAAATTATCGCATCGCCTAAAATTTTTCATTAAATGTTTTTATATTTATTTCATTTGTCTTTGTTTTTATAAATAGTGACAGGTTAGAGTCAGAGAAATTAATTAAATTGTTTAACTAAACCAGAACTCTTAAATATCCTTTATATCTTCAAGAATTTTTAGTAAGTGTAAACTCTGCCATATTCTAAAACAATTTTAACATGTGATTATTCTGAAAATTTTAGTTGTATTGTTCTTAAATATGAACATGGAAGCCCCTTTTCGCAATTCTAGAACTTTAAGTCATGACGAAATTGTTAGAGCCATTGCATTGATTGAAGATGGCCGCAGCCAAAGATACGCAGCTAGAGCCATCGGTGTTCAGCAGTCAACAATTTCAAGAATTGTAAGTCGATTTAGGGAAACCGGGAATTACAAAAAAAGAGCAGGACAAGGTCGTAAAAGGAAAACAACGGCCCTAGATGACCGCTTTATACGTTTAAGCGCTCTACGCACCCGGCATTGCACGGCAAAAATGCTGAAAATTGAGTTGTACAATGCAAGAAATGTCCAGGTTACCACACAGACCATAAGAAATCGTCTTCGTGATATGGGACTTCACGCCAGGGTACTCGCTAAAGGTCCCATACTCACCAGGGAGCATCGCCTAGCAAGAATACAATTTGCAAGAGAACACGCTGAATGGAATGTTGATAACTGGCCAAAACTTTGTTTACAGATGAATCACGATTCTGTTTATTTGGTTCTGATAGACGTATACCAGTATACAGAAGAGATGGCGAGAGGTACGCTCTGGGTGGAATATCTTTAGAGGCGCGCACAGAGTTAGTTATCGTGAATAACGGTTCTATGACTGCTGATAGGTATATCAGAGAGGTTTTAGAACCACATGTTGTACCCTATGCACCATTAATTGGTCCAGAGTTTCTCTTAATGCAAGATAACGCACGACCGCACATCGCTCGAATTGTACAACAATACATTAATGAAGTCGGGATAAGGGTTTTAGACTGGCCTGCTAGAAGCCCAGACCTAAATCCGATTGAGCAGGTCTGGGACCATATCGGGTTTTCTTTGCAGGCCACTCAACCTCCAGCGACAACTATAAATCAGTTAGCAGTAAAAGTGCAAGCTGTTATACAAGCTACAGGTGGAAATACTCGTTACTAGTATTCTTTTTAATTATTTTTTCTAACCTAATTGTATTCTTCAATTTAAAATTAGTGGTTTAATTTTAGTAATGACTTAAATATAACTAGAATAAATAATGAATATTAATAAAAATGAACATTAACTACTAAGAAATAAACTACGGCATTTAAAGAGAAAAATATCAGGTGATGCGATAATTTTTTTGCGGAGTGTATTTCGACTCCAGGGACTTCAGAAAAGGGCCACATTTTTATGTTTACCGCAATTAACCAGCAATATTTGGTTAGGCATGGACTTCCTAACCGCCAACCGAGTGATTGTGAAAACTGGGAGTGGAGAAATTGAATTTGGAAAAGAAAACACTGTTGTTCCAGTCAGTACAACCGAAGTCGATTACCAGTTCTGCTCGACAATGTCAGAAGATCAACGTAAAGAAGCAAAAGCTCTGCTAAAGGGTGAATTTGCTCAATTTCAACGGATCACTGGGCCTACTTCACGAGTTGAACACCAAATTCGACTTAAAGAAAATACTGCTATTAAACAGAGACACCGTCCGCTAAATGCGGCCTTAATGAACGTGGTAAACGAAGAGGTAAAAAACATGCTTGAAAATGAGATCATAGTTCCGTCACACACTCCATGGAGCTCCCCCATAGTGCTCACTAAGAAGAAGGATGGCAAACATAGGTTTTGTATTGATTTTCGTCAAGTTAACCGTATCACAGAAAAGGATGCATATCCGTTACCATTTATTAGTAATATACTGGACAAACTTCGCGGATCTAAATATTTTTCTACAATAGATTTAAAACACGGATATTGGCAGATTCCATTATCAGAAGACAGTCGACCAGTCACCGTTTTTACTGTGCCCGGAAGGGGATTGTTCGAATTTACAGTTATGCCGTTTGGGTTGCATTCAGCTCCAGCAACTTTCCAACGATTATTAGACACAGTCATCGAACCGGAGATGGAGTTCGTTGCCCTGGCATATTTGGATGACATAATAGTGCTAGGACAAACATTTGAAGACCATTTACAAAATTTGAAAACCGTATTTAGGAAACTGTATGAAGCGAAACTCCGTCCAAATCCGGATAAATGTAAATTTTTTTCAAGATCCATCCGTTATTTGGGACATGTTGTCTCAGAAACAGGTATCGAAATCGATCCAGACAAAGTTAAAGCAATTAAAGAATTGTCAGCACCAAACAACCTGAAAGACCTGCGCAAATTTATAGGAACTCTTTCATGGTATCGAAAGTTTGTACCATTGTTTTCTCAAGTAATAGCTCCGCTAACTAAATTATTAAGAAAAACTCAGCGCTGGCAGTGGACTGATTCTCAAGAAAATGCATTTATTGAAGTAAAGAAGCAACTTACCCAAGCTCCGATTCTAACGTGTCCAGATTTTTCTCAAACATTCATCTTGCAAACCGACGCATCAAATTATGGACTCGGCGCAGCACTACTACAGAAAATAGAGGGTGAAAACCGTGTAATCGCTAATGCCAGCCGCTCATTGTCCAAGACAGAGAAAAATTATTCTACCACCGAAAAGGAATGCCTTGCCATTGTTTGGGGAATACAAAAGATGCGAGTATATCTGGAAGGATATCATTTTAAAGTTGAGAGTGATCATCAGTCTTTGAAATGGTTATTGAATTTACCGAACCCTACAGGTCGCTTGGCTAGGTGGATCATGCACTTGCAGCAATTTGATTTTGAAAGCAATTACAGAAAAGGGAAACTAAATCAATTGGCCGATACTTTATCGCGTCAACCAATCGACAACATAGTCGTAATTGAAGAGAACCCAACGCAATGCAGCTGGTATCGAAACAAATTTATTAAGGTACAGGAGAATCCCAATTTATTCAATGATTATTGAATTAGAGAAGGAAAGTTGTACCGACGTATTTTGACTGACCCTGTAGCCAACACCGGAATTATTGATTCTTGGAAATTATGTGTGCCAAAGGAAGAAAAGCGAAGAGTATTGAATGAAAATCATGATGCACCGACCGCAGGACATTTGGGCATTGCCAAAACCATTGCTCGGATAAAGCAAAATTATTATTGGCCAGGAATGTTTAGGGATATCACTTGATACGTCCGTTTATGTTTAAAGTGTCAGCGGTATAAATCGTCTCAACAACCTTTACTCGGTAAGATGTACAAGTCCCACAACAATGAACTATGGGAAACCATAAGTGCAGGTTTTATTGGACCCCTGCCTCGTTCTGCTAAAGGACACTGTTACATTATAGTATTTCAGGACCGATTTACTATATGGTTGGAATTTCAAGCTCTCAGAAAAGCCACTGCGACTGCTGTAATGCAAGCTTTCAAAGAAAGAATTTGAGCAAGATTTGGATGTCCTCGGGTTATCATCACGGATAATGGGACACAGTTTACTAGCCGAGCATTCAAGCAGATGTTGAAAGATATGGGAATCCAACACCGATTATCACTTCCGTATTCACCACAGACGAATCGAGTAGAACGGGCCAATAAGGTAATCAAACAAATGATTGCTCAGTATTGTGAAGGAAATCACCGCAAATGGGACCAACATTTAAGCGAATTCATGTTAGCTATAAATACGTCTGAACATGATTCCACTGGTTTTTCTCCGGCTTTGTTAAATTTTGGAAGAGAGCTAAATATCTCAAATCATTTGCATCAAAGTAATGAATTATTACGGAAGAATGAACCGATTGGGAGCGAAACAGCTAATATCGACGGCCGTATCAGACGTTTACAAAGGATGGAAGATATTTTCGAGTTAGTCCGCCTGAACTTAAACCAGGCATTCGAAACACAAAAAAAATATCACGATCTAAGAAGAAGGGATTGGAGATGTCATCTCGGCGACCAAGTTATGAAGAAAGATTACCCGCTATCTAGTGCTGACAAAGGATTCGCAGCAAAACTCGACCCAAAATTTTCCGATCCATATACCGTGACCAAAGTCCTTTCCCCCGTGATCTTCCAACTAAGAGACAGCGCCACAGGCAAAACAATTAAAAGCGTGCATATTAAAGACCTCAAACCATTCCGTGAATAGTGCTAGCACCGTGACCATGGATCCCACGCCACCCATCTTTGCCGGAGAGGAAACTCTTCAACCCCCCAGGACACCACCACACATCCCGGGCGAAGGGAGTGACGTCTTGACTTTGGACACCTCACCGTTCAAGTTTAGCCCCGTACCTGTCGTGGTAACCCCCTTGCCTGTTACTCCGGTACCATTGACGCCAGGCCGAACCATCCCCCGGGACATCCAGCTACAGCAGGTATTTTTAAAGCTGTTCGGGAAAACACCCTCGCCAAGGAAACGGAGTATTTTCGATACACCGACCGGCCACACCCCAAAAGGACCACCTGCTACGCCCGGTAAGGAACTGGCTGTGACCGTCCGCATCCCCTTTTGGAAACTTCGTCCGGCCAACCGGCTTCGGGATCGTCGGGTACGTGTGCCCTATCCAGCACCCGGGAACCCCGGACAAATACGGTGGATAACCTTGCCGCCGCCGCCGCTACCGACCCACTCCAAGGCCGACGATGTATCGGGGATTTCATTATTATAAGGAAGGTGATTATTTGAAAAAAAAAAAAAAAAAAAACGATAATTGTAAGCGGGTTTCGGATTTCCCAATAAAGGTTTTGACCATCTAAAAGGGATCCAACCCGGACGGTTAATTATTTCCAATAATTATTTTAAAAAAGGGGGGAATGTAATGAAGTGGATATTGCGCGTGACCTTTCATCAGCCGCGTGGATCGGTTCGGTCAACCGATGCATCGAACGCGTTATTGTAATTTTATTAAGTTGTTTTGTTATGTTTTTATAAGAAAGAATTACTTTAGGTTGAAATTTTATTAACAATTATTATAGACATCAAAAAATAAATTCAGAAAATTGTGGACAATTATGTCTATAATTTTTAAAATCCATGGAAGTTAAATAAGGATTTAGTTGTAGAAAGGCGGGCAACATGGAATCGTCACCGATTTCGTACACATTTACCCTGACGGGTGATGAATCGGTTCTGAGTTGTGATTTTAATCCACCAATATATCTTAGCGAAGATACGGCGTATGAAATGCGCATGTTAAATTTCGAAACGTTTAATGCAATACCTAACATAGACGAAAGCAATAATTTGATACATTATCAAGAAAGAAGTAAAACATCCGCTTGGAAGACCATCGAGATACCTACAGGAACGTATGAACTCGACGATATCAATCAATATTTGCAAGACTATTTACAAAGTAACAATATGACAGACAATATTATTATTCGAGGAAATAACAATACTTTAAAAGCGATCGTTAAGAGCACAGTTAAACTAGATTTTAGTAAGCCAAATTCGGTGGGGAGAATGTTGGGCTTTAAACCGAGAATATTACAAGAAGACGTAAATAATGAGGGCGATTATCCTGTAGATATAAACAAAGTGAATGCTATAAGAATAGAGTGTAATTTGACCAGTGGGTCTTACAATAACGGACAACCTGGTCACGTTTTGTATCATTTTTTTCCGAACGTACCTCCCGGATTTAAAGTAACAAGTTCCCCTCTCGAAGCTATTTATCTACCAGTGACCGTGAAGGTGATTACAAGAGTAGTCATCCAGCTCTTGGATAAAGAGGATCGTCTTGTTAATTTTAGAAACGAGCTGATCACTATAAGACTACACTTGAAGATATTTACATAATGATTATTTATGAAAGCGGTCGTTCAACACAAAAAAATTGGAACAGAGTAAGACGTAATGTATTATTTAAACTACGAAAATACGCAGTGTTGGATGGAAACAAAAAATTTAACTTGAAGAGAGAAAATCGATTATTTTTACAGAGTTTAGGTTATAAAGTGTTAATATAGAATAATAGAAGGAAGACGTTTTAAAAGGGGCTCTTAGAGAGAATTGCACTGTAGAAGCGAGATAACCGTGAAAGGGTGGGCATCATACTTACACGTAAATCAATTATCATCTATTCGGAACGAAATGGATATTTTGGGAGTGACTGACAAAATTAAAATGGACACTTCAATAACTAGTCTTTAATAATTTGATAGTATAAATTTAGAAGTTTTTTATTACATTAGAATTATTTAATTTGACTGTTGTATCATATAAGGATAAGGTAAACGAATACTGAAATAGTGTATGACTTACATTTCAAAATCGGTCAAGGTCACAGGTAGGTCGATTCTGGAACCTCCTCTTCTAAACGGAGTACCGGTGGATTCGGTACGAAACGTCGGCGTAACTTCAACCTTGAAAGGGTTTTTCTCGTTCACCCCTAATGATGCAGTGAAACTGGAAAATGCAGGATGGCTTCAGAAAGGAACAAGCAACGTGCTCGATAAGGGTAATTTCACGGTCAGTGTACCTTTGAAGGCCGAAGATTATAAAAAGATCATGATGAATATGAGACAGGAATTGTTGTTGATCAGAGCGAACGACGACGTGGACGCGATTATCGAAACAAATCCAGCCGAAAAGGTCAAATTAACAATCAATAAAATAGTGTGGAGGATGCCACATGTGACAGTAGGCTTGCGGGAACAGTTGTCTTTAACGAGGATAACCGACAGAGATATCGCCATACAAATTTCTTTCAGAAACTGGGAATTGCACAAATATCCATCGCTTCCAACTACAACAAATCATTCATGGTCGGTTAAAACAGATCCACAGTTAGAGACGCTGAGATATATAATCATCGGTTTTCAAACCATTAAGTTGAAATTCTTGACAGTATTTCTTAACGGTGAAAGATATCCATACGATAATTTAGATATCGATTTTGAAAATAATAAATATGCCATTGTTTACGATATGTATTCAAGATTCCAAGAACATTATTACCATCACGGAAGCAGTCAACCTTGGTTCACTCCGAAAGAACTGGTCGCATGTCCGATGATTGGGGTTAACTGTACTTTTCAAAAAGACACGTTACATAAAAGCGCAGTAGAAATAAGAATCGAGTTCACAACTAAAGAAAACGTCAAGGCCGATACTATCGCTTACTGTTTAATTCCGCACGACAAAGCATTTTCTTAATCACCTCTTAAAAAATCGTGCGTCAGTTGATGTAAACGTTGAAGGATAATATCATCAGAGAGGATATAAGCTAAAAGTAATTTGATTTTACACGAAGCAATATCAACTAAACCACCTAAACCATGAAGGAGTTCATTATCATCGATATCAAAGGTTTTAAAGTGGAAAAGAGTTGGCTTCTTACGATAGTGAAAACAGACTGAGTCATTTTATATTTCAACCGCCTACCAGTTTGT
The DNA here is from genome assembly GCA_958336345.1 of Dorcus parallelipipedus. Taxonomy (NCBI): domain Eukaryota; kingdom Metazoa; phylum Arthropoda; class Insecta; order Coleoptera; family Lucanidae; genus Dorcus; species Dorcus parallelipipedus. Next base: position 37,126,553 of record OY284475.1, read on the forward strand.
CATTAGTGCCCAGGAAATATCAGAACGTTGCAAGCTGGTTAATGAGCAACCACCATTGCGCATTAATTGGAATATCGGATTCGTTCCCTTATCAGAATTCGATGCAATCATCGCTTCTTTGTGCTGTACAGCCAAAGTTGTTTACGTGAAAGGAATAGAGAAGACACTGTTTCTACGAGGAATTCTCACGCGAGGTAAATGTGTGATACCCGTAATGGACTTATACGAAATTTACGGAAACATACAAAAGTTGCAAAAATCGGAACCGAGGTGTCCATTTCATTTACAAAGAAATTGCATGTGTGCCCTAACCAACGTGTATTATATAGATTTGTTCAAACAAAGTTACAAGAACGAATTTTTCGAGAAGCATTTGCGATATATTATGAGGGAACTTCGGTTCCATAGTTAGTGTAAGAAAAGTTCATCTTCGCGATGGATTTGTTATACCGTCTGTTTTGTAAGCAAATTATAAAGCACACTGTAGATAAAGTTGGTGAAGTAATTGATAAATACGAAAAAGATGGTTCGTTTAGTGGTATAGAAGACAAGGACTTGATCTATTTCCCAAAAACGTATCTGACTCAAAAAGTTAGGTCCATTGATCTGGAGTTTGTGTGGATTAGACTGCCAGACAATTACAAAAGAGATAAGTATTTACAAAACTACAGAATTTGTCAAAACATTGGAACCATATCGAAGCTGCAGATGAAATAGATGGTCCCCTCCGCGCAAGAAGAACTGCCACTTGTGTATTTATTCTTAAGTGTTGTTATTTAATTATGATACAATAAAATAAATCTGAACGGATACTTTGTATTATTTGACATCGGTAATAACGTGCACTATTCAAGTGTTTGAATGTATGTCAGAGAACTCGGCGAGCAGCGCTCGTGGAGCGGATGCGTTCATTCTAATTATTTTCTAGTTAGTTTTTAGTTAGTTTTATAAATTATTGATTAACTATCGTTTTAGATTATTATATTTTTTATAATTAAATATTTTAGTAGAAGTATTTACTTTTACTTTAAATAACAACTGTTGTTAACAATTGAAAAACACATTAATAGAATCTTGCAAACGGTAAACAGTAAAAGCTTTGTTTCTGAACTATGCAGTTTAAACAACAAAGTCTACAATTACCTGTACAAAACTTCGATGATGTAATTGTAAATGAAACCTTTACACGTATAGCCACCTTTTCGGTGGATCAAGTAAACATGCAATTATCAGCGGACCTTCGGGAACGGGGAAAAGTAATGCCCTATTGTCATTATTAATGCATCTGAATGGGTTACGTTTCAAAAATTTATACATCTGCTGTAAGACCTTATCTCAGGGAAAATATTAATTTCTTCGACATTTGCTACTAACAGTATCAGAAATAGGTTACTTTGAAATTTCTGATAGTGATAACATGATGTCGCCTACAAATGTAAAAGAATATTCAATTGTTATTTTTGATGATTTTCAGTGCACAACACAAAATGTAATTAAAGAATACTTTTCTTTTGGACGTCATAAAAATGTCGATTGTTTCTATTTAAGTCAAACTTATAGTGCAATCCCCAAACATATGATTCGTGATAATTGTAATTTCTTGGTGTTATTTCGGCAAGACTCTACAAATCTAAAACATGTTTTTGATGACCATGTGTATGGAGACATGACCTTTGTCCAGTTTCGTGATATATGCTACGCTTGTTGGAAGGGACCGTTTGGTTTTTTAGTTATTGATACTGACTGTACTCTCAATGCAGGAGGATATCGCAAAGGATTCGACAATTACATAAACCTTTAAAACCACTACATTTTAACATGTTCTTCAGTGTTGTAAAAGGCGTTAAAGGAAACAGATGCGCTATGAGTAACAAACTTAAAGCTGAATTAGCTACTGCACGTGAAAGTTTGCGTACTAAATTATAAACACTTAAATCCGATATCGAACGATCAAAACACCACATTGAGCAATCAAAAAAATACCTTCAGGCGACTTATTCACCTATTGTGGAACAACTAAGAGATATTGTCAATAAACTGGATGTTGTTCGCAGTGTATTACCTACAAAAGAAGAGCAACAATCGTACGAAGCCAGTGAAAAAGGCTTTAAAGGGGAGCCGAAAACTTCTTTCATACGAAAAAGACCTATTTATAAATTAAAATCTGATCCTTCATCACGAATTACATGGTCAGAAAAACACGATGTGAGTACTTCAACACCAGTTGGTCGTGAAATTGGAAAGAAACAACCTTCCATCTTAGAAGAAGAAGAAATTCACGACATCTCTCATGAAAAACCTGAATCTCAACCATCAAAATCTGCTTATGAAGAAGCTGAAAAGTATCATACAGATAGCAGTAGTGTCCCTTTAGACGAATCCGAAGCTCATGCTCGTACTATTTTAGACGAACGAAAATCAATACTACAATCTAAATTACATTCACCGGAGGTACAGGCTGCTTTACAACAAATTGATCCGTTACCAAGTGATTATATTACACTATTTAATGTTGATGTGGAAAGTGAATTTGACACCAAATACGGTGTAAGAAAACATGATGGGAAATTGTTTATTGGTACCGCGGAAGTTGCGTTTGATGGTAGTGATCTTGTAATAGGAGACTTAACATATAAAAGTACAAAAGGTTTATATGAACTGATTTTTAAGAAAGCTCCTGAGAAATTTACTTTTCACGATGTACGTGACTATAGAGGTATATTGAGAAGAACTCATGCATTTAAAGTAAATGATGATCCTTCTGGGAGAATATCTGCAAGCAGAGGATATAAGTATACGCATATTATAAAACCAATAATGCAGGGAAAACCACCAAACGTTTGGTGGGCTCGAAGCTGGAAAACAGGTGGAGCTTTAGAAAAAGAACTTATACCTAACAGTTGTACACAGTATCAATACTGGGATAATGCTAATGAATTAGTATAACGATTACGTTTATTGAAAGCATCAGAATCTGCAGGTCATACAGGACATACCAATGAGATTATAGCTATTATCGAAGAATTGAAAGAAGCCAAAATTATTTCGTAAATTTTAAGTATTTAGCTGATCGATATCGAGGTCATTCTTCAGTTTCACGTCTTTGTTGGTCAGTTCACAATGACCATTGATAAATTTGGAAGACACATTACTAAACATACACTTCTCAAGCATATCTAGACAATTATTTTACGAAACATTATTGGACTTTCGAGGTGACCAGATAAATAACCAAGGCGAATTTCTTCTTTCAAATAGAGGTAATCAAACGACGTATACGATTCAAGAAACTTGCGTGGTTAAAAAAGCAATTTTTCATAAACCTTGGAATAGGGAAGTATTTATCAACGGTATAAATTGTACTGATACTTTAATTGGAAGAACGTTGGATGTGGGAGATAAAATCTCGTTTTCTTGCACAGCTGTAGTTTGTGGAGCTACATTATTTGTTGAATTCATTATAAGGAAACGAGTTCTAACTGAAAATGTCTAATCTATCATCGGCTGTAAAACGTGATGTTATCGATGAACTGCACAAACCAGCAAGGAAAAACTTTCGCAGTCGTCGAGATATAATAAAAGGTCTCAGAGATCTCTTCCAAGCAGATTTAATTGAAATGCTTCCTTATTCAAAGATAAACAAAGGATACAAGTACATTCTGGCTGTGATCAACACATTTTCTAAATTTGCTTGGGGAATAGCATTCAAAAACAAGACAGGTAAAGAAGTAACCAAAGCTTTTCAAACAATCTTATCTGAAGGTAGAAATTCTATACCGAGAAATCTGCAAACAGATAACGGAAAGGAATTTTACAATGCAGACTTTCAAGATTTAATGAAGAAGTATAAAATTAATCACTACAGCACATATTCTAATTTAAAAAGCTCGATAGTTGAACGCTTTAATAGAACATTAAAACAAAAAATGTGGAAAGAATTTAGCATGCAAGGAAATTTCAGCTGGTTCAAGTTGTTACCACAACTAATCGAAGAATACAACAACACAGTTCACAGTACAGTAAGAAGTGCAAAATTTAAAGTTGGAGATCATGTGCGCATCAGCAAATATCGACAAGCATTTGCGAAAATGTACACTTCAAATTGGTCTAACGAAATATTTACAATTTCATCAGTGCAGAATACTAATCCCCGAACATACCTATTTAAAGACGCTGACGGTGAAGTTATACTTGGTGGGTTTTATGAGTACGAATTACAAAAAGTGAAACATCCTGATGTATATTTAATTAATGTGTTGAGAAAAAAAAAATAAGTTAGTTTTACATTTTTTTACATTTTTTCTTGTTGTTTGTTAACATTTTTATGCATAAATATGTAATACATACTGTAATTGAATAAGATTTGTTTATTTAATAATAATTTTAATTTTTAATATTTGTAAGCATCCACCTACCAGATTAAAAATTTTCTAAAATATTTCTTAGTAATTTCATATTTTGTTTTAAAACAAAAGCATAAGTGTGTCATATCGTCGTATTCAGATTTTATTTTTGCATCACATGGTACGAAAATCTAAGATAACGGCCATAAGAAAAAAAAAACAGTTGACACTCGTATCTGCGAAACTGTCAATCCTAACCTATTTATTTTGACTGTATTAGATTGTCCTTTGAATTTACTGTAAAATTACAGAATTTTGTGACTCTATCTTGATAAATAAACAAGATATTCAAGATTTTCGAAATTGAGAGTTTTCAGTTTTTTGAAGATATTTCGGAAATGAATAAAGATAGGAGAGATTTGTTTGCAAATTTTTATAGACCCCAAAATAGCGCAACTTTCTTGTAATTTAACCGTCTTTGTATCTCTTATAGTTTACGAGATCCCCATGGTGAGCCTTTAATTAGTTGTAACCCTGTATATCTTTTTAACCAACGAGACTGATTAAATTTCATTGCTCTATGAATTCGAACTAATATTAAGCCATGTTCCAAACATTGTTTTAGGTTTAAATAGTGAACTATATACATATTTGGTTTTGTTATAAAGATTTGGAATAAGTTTAGCGTACTTTGAATTTGGTGGAATTATATTTTCTGGACAAAAAGGGATATCATTGTGGTTTTCATGTAAATGAGTAGGATATTCTAAATCAACTTCGAATACGTATCCAACATCAGAATCTTCTTCTAACTCTGAAATATTAAGATTATTAATTGCCTCTGGGCTTAACCAAGTAAATCCTCCCCATGGATATCTCCCACACATAGCATGGCCATAGAGATTGCTACCTACCTGAGTGGATAGGCAGTAGTTTAACACCGGAGCGGAATTAAACCCGTGTCGCCAGCAGCATCAGCGGGACGGGGGGGTTCTATTCCAAATCGCGAAGGCCAAACCAAAATAAGCGCCACTTAATTTTTTTTGACAAGGGTAACGCGTAAAAAAATTAAGAAAAACACGTTACGTCCAAAGCACGTACAATTTATTTCACACAAGAACTTTTTGTTTAAAAAGTAAGCAATTAATCAACAAGTATACAACATGCGCATGACGGTAAATTTTTCCCCTGTCGCGACCGAGGAACGAGGAGTGCACCCAAAGTGTGCGCCCGAATCTTTATTTGAACGCTTAGGGAGTTTCCTTTAATTCATTTTTGAACGCTTGAGGTTCGCCTAGGTATCACTCTTACCCCGGGGTGCGCCATTTTTGAACGCACTCCAGGTGAAGATGTCGCGCTAGGTGGCGAAATCGAGTCGGGAACTACGCAAGATACTGCCAAAGGATTGTTTTGAAAATGTTCGGCAATCGCAGTCAAATCAAGTAAAGGGGATGTTGTTACCCCAGTGACTTCCGGTTCTTTTGGTGAAAAGTTTAGCGCAGTTTGTTCGAAATCGAACGCAAGTTCGTCTAACGTCCGTAAGATGGCGGCACGTTGTCGCGTCTCGTCGCTATTTGTCGGTTGGCTGCGCTGAGCACGACCAATGGCGTGAGCCAACTTAGCTGAAATTTTATCGTGAATGCAAACAGCTGTCGAGCCGGGAAACGACTCTATTAAGCAGCGAATCTCGCTAATTTTCTCCTGAAGGGCTGACACGTCATCGTCAAAAGTCACGTCATATTTCGGTACAGGCAGGCGTAAATCTTTTTCCAAACGCATTTGCCGTCTTAAATTTGCACGTTTTTGCGTAACCGTCAATTTGGATACCCCTTACCAATAATTCGTAATTTAATTCCTCAGAATTAAGACGGTCCGGTAATAATTTATACTCCATTATAATGCGCAACTTATTCTAACAAAACAAGTGTTCTGGACGTAATACTCTTAAACAACAAACCAAACGAAAAACAAGAAAGAATACAAAACGAGTCTTACATCTTCGGGTTCGAACTCCGCATAAGTCTAATTGATCTGATAAAAAACATCTTTACATATCCTAATGCCGATGACGGCGTCTGTTGAATCACTACGTGAGTATACGCAAAATCTCGTGCACAATCGCGGCTACTTTGAAAACACCGTACACGTATTATTACTATTAATAATAAATAAATAGATCCGACCTGTTACACAGCGTCAAATGTCCGTCGACAGTAGCAGAGGTGGTCGGCAGTCACGCATTTCCGTGGATGGCCAGCCTTCTGATCCTAGTTGCGAGGTTACGGCGTAATCGCGATGGCGGAGGGGAGAATACTCAACGGCGTAAATCAGCGAGTCCACAAATGATCCGGGACCAAGAACGACGATTAACGCCAAAATAACTAACGTTAAAAACAGCTACCACTAAAACAGCTATCGCTAAAACAGCTACCGCTAAAAGCCTATAAACGAGAAAAGAAAAGCGAACGTAAGGGCCAGATCGAGAGAAACAGCTCGTAAAAACTCACCTAGAGTCCTCAACTAGGCTGCGACAAGTCGCAAAGGAATGCGGCTTTTTCGTCCCCCAAATGAACCCGTCAAATTCGGCGCATAGCCGTACAAATGCACTCTCACCCCTCAGGTGAAATGGGTACACAATCCAAGATTAAATAAAGGAACGTATGGTCCACGGGAAGAACAGTAAATTAATGAAACGCTAACGTTCCTCACGATCGGCGGAAAAGATTAAAACATCGAAAGAAAGGGACACATTCAACACGACCAATAGGTACCTTTACACTTACACTCTTTCGCATGAGTTTAACACGCGGCGTTCCAATCGCGCGTGCAAGCGACGCTCCAACAACGTGGCGTTCCAACAGCGTGTCGCTAGAAAATCCACAAAATGCAACGTTCCATTCGCGAAGGCTTATCGACGCGTATGGAACGTGAGAAGAGAAGCGTGTCAGTGTAAAGCGAAAACAGCTGGCTTTCGCGCATTATTTACTCGGCTCGTGGCGTTTTAGAATTTCTAAAAGTATTGGCCAGAGTTTTGGTGCAAAATGTACAAAATGAAGCGAAAAAAGATGAAAGTGGCCCTTTGCGTGGCTGTACATATAAATTTAATGGAGGAAGAAGAGAAAAAAAGGATATGGGTTAAGAAATGGATGGAGGATCGTAACACATATGGCCATATGCCACTAATAAATGATCTACGACAAAATTTTCCTGGCGATTTTAAGAATTATCTACGTATGGATTCTGATACATTTAATATCTTATTGGATTTGGTCTCACCTGTTATTTCTAAACAAAACACAAAGATGAGAGAAAGTATAAGTGCCGAGGAAAGACTAGCAGCCACTTTGCGTTATTTAGCTACAGGTCGCTCTTTTGAAGATCTTAAATTTTCGACTGGGATTTCGCCATCTTCCTTATGTCACATCATACCAGAAACAAGCAAAGCTATATACCAGGTTCTTAAGGAAACATACATCAAGGTAAATTTATTATTAAGAATAAAAAATAAACAAAACACTTCGAAATTACTTATATGTTGCTAATTTGGTTGTGGGTGTGTCGGGATAATATTGTATGCAGCAATTCTATACGGATCCACCAAAGATGTCGATGGTGCCTCAACTCGCTGTTCTGGCACTTTCGGTGATGTCACTTGCCAATATTGCTGTCCAGAAGAATCTGACAGCACAGTGTATGCACTGCAAGATGAAACCGATGTAGACCTTTGTTCGTCTGCATCGAACAGGGTTGTTGTGTCGGTCAGCTTGTTCAATAACCCTTGGGTGATAACTTTATTGATTAAAGCTTCCGCAAAAATGGCTTGCATGGAGTTCATCCTCTTTAATTTTTTCGCCCATGAAATTCCCGCTGCATCATATTCATCAATATCATTGTTGGTTTGCAGTTGAGTTTTGCAAAAATCCATAAACTCTTCATTTCGTTTATTAATGCTGCTCTTGCCTTTTCGCCTTTTCGTTTTTGGCGTTGAAACAGAAATCTGAAAGTTAGATAGTATTGATTAAGTAGTATCATTTTATTGCAGTTTCCATCAACAAAAGAAGATTGGTGTAAAATAGCGTCCGGATTTAAAAACAAATGGCAGTTTATAAATTGTGGAGGAGCCCTTGACGGAAAGCATATACGCATTGTTCCTCCTCCTCATACTGGGGCTCAATATTACAACTATAAAAACTTCTACAGTATCGTTCTAATGGCGCTTGTAAACGCAAATTATGAATTTATATTCATCGATGTTGGGAAAAATGGAAGAAATTCAGATGGGGGTATTTTGGAATATACACAGTTTTATCATAAATTGATGAACGGTACGGAATTAGTTTTTATGCAACAACAAAAATGCAGCAAAAACGGTTTTTCTTCTAGGTCAGTTACATTTGCCAAACAATGACGAAACGGAGAAACACCTTAATTTTGTTTTCTTAGGGGATGAGGCTTTCGCACTGCAAGAGAATTTTTTGAAACCATATCCCCAAAAAGGTCTATCCTATGAAAAGAGAATTTTTAACTACCGATTATCTCGAGCTCGAAATGTTTCGGAGAATGCTTTTGGTTTGTTAGCCGCTCGTTTCCGAATTTTACATACAGCCATACACATGAACGATCCACGCAATGTTACCTATGTAGTTTTGGCTATTTGTGCTCTTCACAATTTTCTTATAAAACGCAGAACTTCATACGCAACACCCACACCATTTGATCAAGAGGATTCAGTGACTCATGAATTACAAATGGGTGCATGGCGAAATATCAGCACCGAACTCACCGGTTTGCAAACCACTGGACAAAGAAATTTATCAGTAGGCGCTAAAACTAATCGCGAGAAGTACACACAATATTTTAATTTGGAAGGAAAAGTTCACTGGCAGGATGATATGTTGAAAAAAGGAAAATCTTAATTTATGATAACATACCTGGTTTAATAAAATATTTTCTGCATTGGTTTCATTATTGTTTGCTTCCACTACAGATTCCTGAGTTTCCCTTTCAGTATTATTCTGTTCTGACCTTTGGCTCTCATTATTCTCTTCCTCTCCTCGGTCCTCATTCTCATCATCCACTGCCTCTATTTCTTCAGTATCCATATTGCTAACGCTAGTAGTTGGTATTTCCTGATCAATGGTAAATAGCAGTAAATCATAATACCATAACGTTGGCACATACACATCGTCTGCCCCTGCTCCACTCCTCTTTGATTCTACAACTTTTTTGACTTCTTTGCGAAATGATCCCCTAAAGCTTTGAATTTTCTTCACCGCATAATCTCTGGTTGCCTCCGGGTTTACTGTTTTGCAAACATCTACCAATTTATCGTAAGCTATATTTTTCAAATTTTTATTGGTATACTCTTTAGACTTGACCTTCCATAGACAGGGATTTGATTTGTAAACTTCAATAAAATGACTTATGAACTCTTTTGACCAGTACCTGCAATCCGCCATGGTACACACAACAGGTTAGGTTGACTTTTTAGTCTAAAAATACATTATACCATTATTATTTAACTATAATTTTAAGTTTTGTGTACGTACTTACCGGATATCTGTTGCCACGCTCAAATCGCACGCGATAGTCAGCACTACGAACGAAAACAACACCGTTACAATCAAGTCTACACGAAAAATACTCGCTGTTTTCGCGCATGCCAAATTTACATTTAGATTGCCGCTCTTTCGCGCGGGATTGGTACGCTACGTGTTAAACTCATGCGAAAGAGTGTAAGTGTAAAGGTACCAAATGGCTGATTTACGTGACATCAGCGGAAACCAATCAACGTGAAGGGCAAAGGTTTCAAACATCCGCGTCGTGAATCAAGACCTCTTTAAAATCGGACAGATATTCACCGCGTGAACGCAATTCTGGCTCTAGGCAAGGATGGGCTAATTTTATAAAATGAATTTGTTCGTTTGGTCGGAAACTTCTAACGAAAATACGTTAGTACGACAGTTTTCGGGAAAATTACGCAGGCGAAGAATTGTACATTCCTACACCTAACGTGTGAAACAAAACGAAGCGTTCTAAAAATAGACCGGAACGTTGAAATGTGCACTATACAGGGTGTGTTTAGCACACAAACGAAAAATAAACTGTAACAAGATTTGTAGCATCGAGGTACAGTATAAAATTAGTTGGTTTCCTAGATTCGAATCTTTGTAAAAATTGATTATTAGCATTCTCAATCCTTTTAGTGCACATACTCACACCTTCTCGAATACCCATGCTGAAAAAATGTAACATATCAACATCTTCTAGTAATTCTAACTTAATTTTTGTCATTCGTAACATTGCATCCCAACTTAATCCTGGAGCGGTAAAAAAATGGCAAGGATCTAGTTTATAATTACTAATACAGAGATCTCTAAAATTTTCAAACACATCTGCTAAAAGTAGGACGTCTGATTTTAAATATATGTCGCTGTAATCACTCATAGTTTTACAATTAAATAAGTTCCAAACATGTTGTGCTCTTTTCATACTCTTCAACTCGTATGTGTTCATCACTTAAGACGCCATAAAAATCTCCTCTGGCAGGTAAATTCGGAAAATCCAATTTTATAAATGAATCAATAAAGTTGTACGGAAATATTCCTTTCTGACGTACTAACTTGAACATTTCATCATCTTGGAAATGTTTCCTAATTTCTCTACATTGCCAATCTTTCAAGTACGAGATTAATTTTTTCAAAGACGACTGCATAAAACGAAACGAATCAACGAATCTTATTTTGAAATACTCTACGTCTTTTTCCTTTACAGTCAACCTTATCCCCCACGTGTATTATTTTTGAAAACGATATATATTTTTCTTTATTTTGTGCGATCACATCGACGTCTTCTCCTTCTAATGCCATGGTTTTCACAAATAAGTGACTATCATAATTAGAAAGATTATGGAAGAAAACGGGAATGAATTTTGGTACCTTAAAATTAACGTTACACACCGAATGAGCAGCACCTCTAAACGATCCAGTTATGTAACTTCGTGGTCACAGACTTTTTCCTTAACATCCAAGATTGGTTTTTCACAAATATGACACACCGTTGCATGATCAAATGCCTGTTTCTCTTCTTGTGTTAACTCAGTCATCGGCACAATTTTATCTAAATATTTCTCGTATATGTCTTTAATATCATAATTAAAGCTGGTTCTTGTCCGATGAAAATTGTATCACAAACTCTTTTAAACGGACACTAAATGGCGCACAAACACTTAACGTTTCGCAGTCGTTCGACTTCTGACGAAGCTGTCGAACAACTGCGAAACGTTAAGTGTTTGAGCGCCTTTTAGTGTCCGTTTAAAAGAGTTTGTGATACAGTCTTTAATATCCTTTTCTAATGTACCCATAAACTCTGTAGCCGCATTCTTTCCGCGATATACGTTCAATTTCGATAAATTTTCATTAAAACTGCATTTAATATAATATGAAAAAGAATATGGCTCATGTTCGTAACATTTCACTGTAAAAGGCGTATTAGAATTTGATTGTACCCTGTCTAAAGGTTCTAGTAAAGCTTCAAAATCAGCGTACACAACAAACGGGAGTTTCTCAAAATTTTCAAATTGCAATATATTCTCTGGTATAGAGTCACCATATTTATTAATTTTTAATTCTGTCGATGGTAACACGGTTCTTATAATTTTACAATCTTCTCTTTCGTGACGCTGTAATTTTTGCAAAGACGAAAAATGTACTTAACATCCTTCGAAAATGTATTTCTCGTGACCATGGTGTGATGTCTGTTTTGTTATCATCAACCAATAATAAATTTACGTGAATGTCTTTTCGGCTTTTAGTGAAATGTAGCGGTCCCACAACTTCATCCACCATAACACCGTTATTATGCAGAGAATTTAAACCATACACGTTTATAGAAATGTTATTTTTACTTTCAAATTTTTTCTCGTCACATACTTTCAAAGGAAATTCTAAGTCTGTAAAATCCGCCACTGTATTATAATGTGAATATGAAGACATCCTTTGAGGAAGACCTGTTGGCTGACATAATGCTGATGTATTGATCAAGCAAAACAAGCGTTGTCATTATTTTTAACATTTATAACAGCTTTCTTCGCGTTTATTGAAGGTGGTAATATCATGAAGCTGGATGCTTTCAATGGATTATACTTATTAATATTGACTTCCATGTACAGAATTCTGAACAAAGTCCACCCTGTAATAATATTTGCAACATTAGTATTATTTGTAAGAAGAATGACGAAGAATGAATCTTTACCTGAGTCTCGTTCTTGAAATTCGGACATTTTTACTTGGATTTCGTTTACAAATGTTTCGTTTACATATGTGCTATAGATGTCCGTTCCGAAACAAATTATTTTATTCTTCATGTTAAAAGACTTTATTTCAGTGCTTTCCTTAGATTCTAAGAAATATAGTCCGAAAATTTCCACATTCCATTTTATTGCTTTATGGATGTCTAATAAGCTTTGAACCAACGTTAATACTTTTTCTCGAACATTATACGCAAAATCGTCAACATCCACATAACTGTAGGGTTCGGTGATCCGGTATGTAACAATTTTGTCAACGAATGCACCTGCTATTTTTTCGACACCGTTATCAACGATTACAAACGCATTACTCTTATGTGAATTACTATGTATATGTGCTGATAAACATTTCCTGCTAATGTATATGTCGCACACATCACACTTTATAACATTTACAGGATCAATGACTTTAGAAGGACCGGCAGACTCACTTAATTTCAAGCGTTTACCTTGACATGCCGTACGCGTATGACGATTCATATTATCAATTCGAGTAAATTCTTTTCGGCACTGACTACACTCAAACATGTTTCTGTAACTTTAACTCCACACCACGGTCACGAGAATACTATGTTTACAGTAAAATGTTAACTCACCGCGAGAGTTGCACATCGTCTGCAACTTTGAACTTATATACCCTCCTTAAGTATACGGATACATTTTTTGAGTAGACTGGTTTTAGAATATATTCATATGTAATTGAGGAGTTGACATTCAAAAAGGCATTTGTCCAATTCGATAAATAAAAAACATAAAAACATAAAAAGCCAATATTTTAGCAATTATTGATTATTTAAAAATTTTCTTTTTAGTAATGTTTACAATATTAATAGGGAAGGTAGGAAACATAGTTTGTAAAAATATCTCAATATTAACAATTCAGAAATAAGTGCTAAATTGTACAAAACACGTTTGGACAACGTGCATTTTGAATGTCCACTCCTCAATTATACCATGATTTTATTTTAATATGAAACATAGCTATTCATATTACTATGGAAACTAATTCCAATTTTTGTCATCTCATGTTCTATTTTAAAAAGGACAGTTTAATTTAAAAATTGTAACTGTTGCTATGGATTCTCATATTCGTACGTAATAGTAATGTTCTCTGTTAAAATAAATTCACGTTATAATCACGAATGCAAGAAAAACAACACTTGTCTGTGACCGCGCAAGCCCTTGTAAATAATCACATCATTATACGAAAAGAGGTTGTAATTAAATAGCAGGAAAAAATTTTAGCGTTGCATACTTGCTCTCATATGCGAGCGTTAATCAGAACACTGGACAGTCTGATATAGCCAGAATACGAATACAATTTTATTGTAAATTCTAGAAGATAATAATTGCTTTTTCTTAAATTTAAAAACGATAACTAAACACTTATTTTTTGTAGTATGGTAATGAAAATAGTATTTTGGATTAAAGCAAGAATAGTACTTGTACGACAAATAAGATAAATAACATCTTTCCTCCAAAAGGCCACCTATATATTGGAGTATAACAAATTAATTACGAGACTCTGCATGAGTATTAATTAAATAAAGTAAATTTTAATGAGTGATAAAGTCATAGAAATATGGCTCTTAAAAACAATTAAAACAATACATTAATGTCCGTTTAAAAGAGTTTGTGATACAATTTTCATCGGACAAGAACCAGCTTTAATTAAAAAAATAGTTCGAAAAAACCGGAATTTTATATTTATATAAATATAAGAAATGAAATGCACGCAATTGCAGAAATTTCACTTATTTATGACTAAAAAATTTAAACTGCTGGGTACAAAATACAGAATGGATATTGGCCATACTATTAAATAATTTAACAGATTTTTTATGTACGAGAAATAATGTTTCCCGTGAGCATTAAATTCAAACTTTCCCGAGCGACAAATGGTTGCCGCAGGCTTCATTCCGAGCCGCTGCTTAGGCATCTAGTTATACATATATTAAACAATAGTAATGTTCTCTGTTAAAATAAATTCACGATATAATCACGAATGCAAGAAAAACAACTTCCACACACACTTGTCTGTGACCACGTGAGCCATTGTAAATAATTACAACATTATACGAAACCGGGGTCTTAATTTTGCATTTTGTTTACGATCGTATTCTCGTCTGATATGCCATCGTCCATAATGGGATGTAACAATAGTATATTACATATCGAGAGTTGTAAATAGCAAATTACGCACGGTGGAAAAGTTGCGCATGAGCCGCGCAGCGGCGAATGCAAGTAATTCCACAAGTGCGTAATTGTTTTACAACTCGAGTTTTGTACTATACTTTATCTACGACCACGAAAATTACCTTCAAAATAATCAGCAATGACACTTGCAATTTCGACGACTGTCAATCTAATGAGATGCGGCTACGTAGATCTAACTGCAAATGTGCGTAAAGTAGGTGCGTTGTGCGTTTTTCTTACTTTACGCACGACGTTTGTAAACACCGGCTTACTTAGTTTATGTATTGTACGTAATTCGTCATTTACAGTAGTGGTCGTAGATAAAGAAACTTTCACACTCGTTGGTTACCGCGCGAATCCTTTTAATCACCTCATTATACGACAACGAGGTCCTAATTAAACGCATTAAGTTTAAGCGTTTGTTTACAATCGTTTTATACTTTATGTAAATATGTATCGAAAGAGAAAATCGATTATTTTTACAGAGTCTAGGTTATAAAGTGGCTCATAGAGAATTATACTGTAGAAGCGAGATAACCTTGAAAGGGTGAGCATAATAGTTACACGTAAATCAGTCATCTATTCAGAACGAAATGGATATTTTGGAAGTGACTGACAAAATTAAAATGGGCACTTAAATAACTAGTCTTTAATAATTTGATAATATAAATTTAGAAATTTTTTCTTACATTAGAATTATTTAATGTGACTGTTGTATCATATAAGGATAAGGTAAACGAATACTGAAATAGTGTATGACTTACGTTTCAAAATCGGTCAAGGTCAGGGGTAGGTCGATTCTGGAACCTCCTCCGATCTTGACCTACATTTTCAGAGGATAGGTCGATTCTGGAACCTCCTCCGACCTTGACCTACATTTTCAGAGGATAGGCGGATTCTGGAACCTCCTCCGACCTTGACCTATATTTTTAGAGGATAGGCCGATTCTGTAACCTCCTCCGACCTTGACCTACATTTTCAGAGAATAGGCCGATTCTGGAACCTCCTCCGACCTTGACCTACATTTTCCCGGTCAAGGTCAGAGGAGGTTCCAGAATCGGCCTATGCCCTCTACTGACGATACTACTTTCAAAATACTTTTTTGCATTAGCCATTTCCACCAACGAATATGAAATTCAGTTTGCAGATATTTCAAATATTTGTCGGTGTACCTATTTATCATAAATAATAATAATAATACGTTTATTCACAATTTGATTCAATACTGAACATTGTTTTGTCACAAGAAATTAAATACGATTAAAATAAAACTAACGTTACATATCAGTGTAACAGTATCACATTTCATACAAGTATACATTACATTCAGTTTCATCTTAACGTAAAAGTAGACAATGCAGGAGAACACAAAGCACTATTCTAAGTTACAGAACTAACCATTCAGGAATTCATTTATTGAGTAATATGGAATACTGAGAAAGAACTGTTTTAAGTTCATTTTGTAACGATTTCTATTTGGAATTATTTTTATTTCTTGGGGCAGTTTATTATAAATCTTAGTTCCCATATAGCCGGAGCCTTTTGCAAGAAAAGTTGTTCTGTGAGCAGGAATACGCAACGCTTCGCCATTTCGTGTATTATATGTTACATTTACATCGGTATTTGTTGTGAATTTATCTAAATTGTCGTACATAAATAACGCAAGATTGTACATATAAAGAGAGTAATAAGTCATAATTTGTAGTTCTTGGAACTGTAGTTTACAGTGGTCCCTCCACTTGGCGTCTGTTAACAGTCTAACAATTTTTTTCTGAATTACGAATAATCTATTAACATTAACCGCGTGTCCCCATATTATTATACCATATTCAAGTAGTGAACGAACGTGCGCATTATAATACATCAGGAGAACGTTGGTTGTTGCATTTTTCTTAAGGTTCATTAGAGCGAAGAACGAGCTATTCAGTTTGCTGGCAATCTTATTTACTTGGTGATCCCAGTTTAAATTAGAGTCGACTAATATACCAAGAAATTTAGATATTGAGGTGACGGGAATTGATTTATGATGACACCTTACAAGCATGCTTTCATTTTGAGACTCTGAGTTTTTTTTTATGGAAAATTGAACAATTGACGACTTGATAACATTGAGACGTAAGTGGTTTTTACGACACCAATCTGCCATTGTTTGAGCCAGTTCGTTGCAGTTTTTCTGTAGATCCAAATAATTGTACGTGTTTGCTATCATGGTTGTATCATCAGTGTATTGACACAACTTTAAATGATCTTCTTTAGGGAGGGAGAACTGTTTAGATAAGTCATTACTGTATATGAGGAACAAAAGAGGAGACAATATACCGCCTTGTGGAACTCCTTTGTTAAGTGTACCATACGTCGATCTAAATGGTATACTCCCTTTGTTTCATGCGTATCACTTCTTATTTCAACGAATTGTCTTCGTCCATGCAGATACGAAGTAAACCATTTTAGCACAGGACCATTAATTCCGTGTTCACTTAATTTCTGACATAGAATGCTGTGATCCAGTAGATCGAACGCTCTCGTTAGATCAAAAAATATTCCTGACACCGAGCATTTATTATCTAGACAGGTGATGATATGGTCAATGATGTTATATAGGGCGCTAACGGTATTTCTACCTTTTCTAAAACCGTGATGGCTATCGGATAACAAATTATGTTTATCCAAAAAGTGCAGCAATCTTTTATACATTAGTTTGTCTTTCGCAAAAACTGATAAGTTAGCAATGGGTCTATAATTTTCGGGGTTTGAGGAGTCGCCTTTTTTATGCACAGCTATGACTTTTGCAGTTTTTAATTCTAGGTGGTAAATTCTCGATTTGAAAGAGGAGTTTATTATATCTGTAAGTGGATCAGCTATTAATTTGGCCACGTATCCAACAATATTACAAGGAATGCCATCAGGACCCTCGGATTTTTTTTTGAGATGTCTCGTAACACATCGACCACTTCATTAGAGGAGGCTTTTGACAAGAACATAGAGAAATTTATTGAATTATTGGAGCGTATGTGATTATTAAATATATTATTTTCATCGTTAAACTGAGAGAAAAACTTATTAAATTCGTTAACTATTTTTAGTGGGTCGGTGATTAGTTGTTGATTGATTTTTAAACCATATTTGTTATCCTTGCTTGTTTTGAGAGTGGAATTTATATGATTCCAACAGGCCTTACTGAAATTTGTGGATTTAAGTAACCTTTCAGCAGTGGACTCCTTTTTTGATTCCTGTAATTTGCGGTTATATATTTTTTTAAAATATCCTTATTTAATCAATACATTATCATCCTTTGTGTTTTTATACAGCCAATGGAGATTCTTTCTTTAACTGATCCGACATCTGTATTATTTCAGCATTTATCCATGATTTTGAAGAGTTATTTTTTATATAGCGCTTGGAAACTGTTGGAAAAGAAGTGTCCAAGTAATATTTGAAGATCTTTATGAAGACATTGTATTTTTCATCGGCGCTTGCGGCATTATAGACTTGCAGCCAATCTTCTTGCAGCAGCTGATTAAAAAATGTGGCATAGTTCTGTTCTGAGTATTGTCGCTTGACAATGTATGTATCCTTTACTTTTGTGGATTCTTGTTCGATGTGTAAGTTGATTAGAACTGAGTCATGATCAGAGAATTCCGTAAAAACAACTTCTGATTTAATTTTACCTTTATAATTTGTGAATATATTATCCAATGAGTTGCCATTTCTGGTCGGTGAAAAATTTAGTTGAAATAAGCCAACAGACTCCATAATGTCAAGGACATACCCTTTTTCTTTGGAGTGCGATAATAAATTGACCTTTAAATCACCGCTTACAAAAGTAACATTGCTACGATCATAAATGGTACTGAGCACTTCATGTAGCCTGGAGCAAAATAATTTAAGATCGCCTTGGGGAGACAGATAAAACGGTAAACAGATAAAAGAATACAATTCAAATCTGCCAATCTAAAACTAACATTGAAAACTTATTTTTTTATATTTCAGAATTGCAACTTCAAATTTCTCTTCTGTTAGTTTTTACGAAATTTGGTAAGCAAATTAAATTAATCATAACACGAGAAAACGGGCTATATTGCTAGAATTAAATTCAAATTAATTTTTTTATGTTTATGACTTATGACTTACTACCTCTAACATAGAACCCTCTCCATCATGAAATCGGAAACAATGCTCGGTGAGTCTCTCATTTCAGTTCTCAAGCACCGCAACTTTTGTTAAAAATTATATTCTGTGACGTCATTTTTAAAAGATTGTTCTTTTATGTAGTCTTTCATGTAATTGATAAGGAACGTTTAGCTGTGTAAGCCTCCTTGTATCTACTACTCAGACTTTTTCGACAAACATACCCATGTATCTAAACTTTTACATTTAACTGGAGTTATTTTTTTTACGATTTAGACAATTTGTATAAAACAACTGTCAAACTCTCTTTACCTCAGTTAGCTCGTCAGTTACCTCAAAGCTTATAACATAATATTCAATTTCTTAATACTTTCCACATTTGGAGCTCTTGTAATGATTGTAAAATTTTCCTTATTTTACATTTTTGAGGCAATTTGTTTAGAATATCATTAATAACCTTTTCTAAACTTACATCTTCCCTCAAGATTATAATTCAATTACGAGTAATATACTGAACATTTTCTTTTTGGCTTGTGTATAATAAAATAACCAAAAATTGTATATGCATTTATAGATCATTTTTCACTATATGCCGATCGTATAAATCTAAGTTAAGAAAATATACGACGAAATGACGACATGAGGAGATAGCTACATATAAAAGTTCTCTGACTTATCGATCGATCGATCGGCACACAGCAAAAAAATGAACTGTAGTTACAGGAGAAAATTAATTAATGAACGAATGTAATAATTCTTGTTACATCGTTTATTACATCATACACTGTTGTAGAGAAAATTATTATCTTTATGCAAGAACGTTTTTACGTATTCTATTTCTTGCTTTTAATTGTGCCACATTCGGTATATGGTACATTCAAAAATAATTTAGCAGTGAATTCATTTTTGTCCATTGTAGTATTTTAAAAAAGTCTTCTCTCCTCACTTACGTATTATTTGCAAATTGTTTTCCGGGTTTTTCTTTTTGTATACAGGGTGCCCGGATTTCGTAGGGACAACATTTGTAACTTTTGTATTTGAAGAGATAGAAAGATGGTTAAATTAGCAAAAAGGTGCAGGTTCGATAGCTCATTAAGAATCCATTTTCAAATTGTACTTGTCATTGCTATCTTGGTTAAAATTAAAAAAAAAAAAAAAATCTCATAATTTCTTTTATTTTCCATAACTTTTTTTTACTTAAGATATTTAGATGCGGTTTGAACTAATTTGCAGTACTTGAGGCATTTGACAGTATTAATGGCAATACTATCCGTAAAGTCATTAATAGTGTTCAGAAACGGTGCCAACTTTGTGTTGCAAATAATGGTGGCTTATTTGAGTGGTTTAATATTTTAGATTATTATTTTTGTAATTGAGTTTGGTTTTGTTTAATTTAACCATCTCTCTATCTCCTCGAATAAAAAAGTTACCTATATTGTCGCTACGAAATCCGGGCACCTATATATTCATCCTAATGTCAGCTGGAGGAAGTTATCTAAATGAAATATTAAAACCTCCCAACATCTCAGACGTCGTGTTCTCGTGTTTTCGCGAACGGAACGTGCGCAGCTTGGAAACGGAATTTGGGATTAAATTTAATTCCGCATTTTTCGGACGGAAGCAACTCGTTTTTTATTGCCGTGATGTATCACGTAAAAGAGTATATAAAATTGTACACAAATGTTTTGCTTCCCTTTAGGTACATGATTTAATATCAATTTTTGAGAACACGAAAATAAATTCACGCAGCACTCTTGAATGAAGTTTAAAAATATATTTCTCTGTCCGCAAATTAAATAGAGTAGTCTCTCAACGCCCAGCTTTTTATTCATTAATAACAACGAAGAAGTGTCTCCCGTGAAGAAATATTAGTACAATTAGGAAGTGCCGCAGTTGGATTAGGTAAGCCTAATTAATCTTGTCTGAATTAATTATTATTAGTATCATTGTGTTTTCAACTTATTCAGTGGATCAAACAGATACGGATATTAACTACCTTCTAGGAAAATGATCATAAAAAAATTCTTAATAATTTTTTGTGTAAATAAGAAAGATTTGTGAAAAATAAAGCGGTATTAGAGATCATACCAATATATCTACATATTTTCTCCTTTGTTTTGCCTACTTTATGAACTGCTGTTAATAATAATCACACAATTCATAAAAATTTATTACGCTCTTATCTATAAATTTAGTGCTGCCAACACACGTTAACAGCATTTTTTGATGGTACTATGATGCAAAGGTTCTAAATATTTTTAATTCACCTCTAAAGCTGGGTACACAGTGGCCGCACTGCACCTGTATTGCAACGTTGCAATAGAGGTTCGCTGAAAATAAAAGTTAATGCACCCGTCATGCACCTTGAACGCACCAATGGTTCGTTCGAGGTGCGCATTGGTGCGTTCGAGGTTCATGACGGGTGCATTAACTTTTATTTTCAGCGAACCTGTATTGCAACGTTGCAATACAGATGCGGTGCGGCCAATGTCTACCCAGCTTAAAACTTTTCATTTGCGTAACGTCGCCACGTAATTTTCACCCATAAAGTATTACTCCTACTTCATTAGGTACCTTTACACTTACGCTCAAACACACGCGATTGGAGCGCCCCGTTGAAAGCCCATGCGAAAGCGCGCCAGTTTAAATGCAAATAATCGCGCATGTTTAGACTTTAATTAATATCACTCGGGGAATTTGACGTTTTTCAATATACATTAGCAGTTTTATCACCTGACGTTTAACGTTGCATTCTAAAACCGCGGATTAAAGCGTTGCAATTTTTAGGAACAAATTGTAAGACGCGACACTCTTGACCGCGGGAAAACACGCGTGATTAGAACGGGGCGCTCCAATCGCACGTATTTGAGCGTAAGTGTAAAGGTACCTATTAGGTGCCTTTACACGAACAGCATTCGCGAGTGATTTAGGAGATGCTAGTTCCAATCGCGCGTGATGGATTGTTTGTCTAAATGCAACTAGTAGGACGGGGTTTGGATGTACCTAATTCGTCAGTATTTTACCGCGGAATTTAGCACACGATATCTGCTGTTATTTATTTTTCTAAAGAACGGACAGTAACGCATGACTGAAGTTGGTACGTGTTTGTGTCTAAAATTAAATATATAAATATTTGTATATTAATATCAATATGAGTGAAATTAGACACTGGAGTAAAGAATTTTTAACGAACTTTATTGACGAATATGAACGTCATCCTTGCTTGTGGAAAATAAAATCGCGTGAATACACCAACAGAAATTTGAAAAGTGTTGCTTATGCAAAACTCGTAGAAATGTCAAAAAAAGTGTATTTAGAAGCAAACAGAGAATGGGTGGTCACGAGAATTCAAAGTTTGAGAGGATCTTTCAGAAAAGAACTAAAAAAAATTGAGGATTCGATAAATCCTTTTCAAATTTTAAATATGACACACGACAGTCCATTAACGCGTGAAATGACACAATTTTTGCATTTACACGTAAGCGATTATCATTTCCCATTCTATCATGTGTGCAATCACTTGCATTAATCACTTGTAAAATATTTTGTACATACTTTTGGAACGTCTCACTCCAAATACCCGTGAAATCGCACGCGACTGGATTGGACAGTCCAATCTTGTGCAACGGAGTGCACGTGTAAAGGCACCTATTATCAAGAAGTTCCAATTTTATACGAAGAACATGTTTGAAATTCATTTCGTCGATTTGCATACCGTCGTCTTCGCCCCAGTACATTCGAGCCGTGTGCTGAGATTAAATTATCTAGCTGCTAATCGAGTATGTGCGAGTTGTGTTAAGTAATTTATATCAGAGGCGTTAACATTACCAAAACTACATTAACCCTCTTATTCGGTACTCCAGAGCCTGAGTATTTGCAGGAAATCTCTTATCATGTTGTGCCACATGGTTAGGAAGAAAGTATCTGAAGATTATTTAGAAGTTGTCACAGATGTAAATGAAAATAATTAATAGATACGTAGATAATATGATTGTGTAAATGTGCATAAAAATACCAATAGTATTGTGGTAATTTTACATAGGCGTCAATATTTTATCTGTATTTATGATAAAACACGAAAATTATGTACATGCATATTCGAGATAAAAGTACAGTTTTACTATAAAATTATAGAGGAGCTCTATAGATCGTAGATAGAGGATTTCCCTTCAAACACATTATGTGTGTGTTATATGAACCCTACAACTATGCATAGGTTCGGACATTTTAACTTTTTTCGCCCTAATATACCATGTTTTTAATAGAATGAAAATATTAACATGCTATGTGAATTAGACATCATATAAGGACAGTCAGAATTATAAGTAATGTCATTCCAATAAAAAATAAATGCTTTATCTTATCCATTCTGATCGCCTTAACAAGCAGGCGGCCAAACAAACATCGACAAGAATTCGATGCGTATCAGTTAGAAGTGATTAGGCCGCAATTTAGTTTTTTATTGAGGAGACATTACTTTTAATTCTAACTGTACATTCCAACAGAAAATTATGCAAGCCGTGTCAACTTAAATCGAAGTCGAACAAGAAAAGTATTGTTGTTTTTATCAACTGACAAGAATAGTCGCTGCCAAGTCGATTTAATGGACATGCAGACGAATTCTGATGACAAGTAATTTACTGGTCTACCACTCTACCAGGATCATTTTACAAAGTTTATACAGATTAGACCGTTGAATACTAAATCCACCGAATAATTGGCAAAAGTATTGTTGGACATTTTCTGCAATATTTGGAGCCCCATCAATTTTGCAATCGGATAATGGAAGAGAACTGCGAATAGGATTGTTGAAGATTTGACTTCTATGTGGCCAGGATTGAAGACAGTACATGGCAAACCACGTCATAGCCAATCTCAAGGTAGAAAGAGCAAAACAAGATGTTCAGAACCTTGATGAAAGATGAAAACTTTCAAAAAATGGTTTGAAAGGCTTAGATTTGTTCAACTAATGAATAATAGAGCGTATCATGATGATATTAAGCGCTCATCATAGAAAGCCATGTTCGGTTGTGACGTAAAAGTAGGACTAAAATTATCTGGATTAACGTCAAAAATTATTAACACTATTGTAAACGAAGAATACCTAGAAGAGATAGTCGGAAACCTAGAAAAAAATATTCAATGCAACAGTGAGAAATTGATAGCAGACGATGCAGTACCTAATGTTGATTGTGAATTGTGCAAAAATAAGGATGGGATATGCAATATTTGCTGTAAAAGAGAAAATATAGTTAGCAATAAGATCGAAGCAAAAGCGAACTTAGAAAAAACAGTCAAACAAAATGAAATCTTTATCCAATATAAAATTTCCACCATGCAATGTTGGTGATAACGTTAGAGTTAAAATTCCAGATTGCCAAAAAGATTGCATTTTCAAAAAATTAATTAACAACTTTTTATTCCATAGCCGAGTTGAAACGACATTTCTTTTCCGACTGTATTAACTCGACTATATCACTATCAACTCGTCCTCCGCTCGGAAAGGTCGAGACAACGAGGTATCTGCTCCTCTTCTACTACTGGTTCTTCAACCGAAAGTTGTCGAGGTGCTGGTCGCAGTTGATCCTCGTGTAAACGAGATAAGTGCCCGTACTGATCTGCTAGGTATATTGCCCCTACGAGTATTTCTCTTATTATAAATGGACCTGGCCATTTAATCATGAATCCCGGTGCACCTCTTGGATTTTTCTTCGGCTGAGGATGAGACTGAACCGTAACACGTTCGCCAACTTGGAATCGTGGTTGTTGGTCTTCTCCCCGATAACGTTGTCGGTACTGTTCTTGTCGCCTTCTTATATTTTTCAACCGTTCGGTACGGTTAGGGTGTGTAGGAGCTTCAACTTGATGCTGAAACAGAATATTATCACCCGGTCATAGGATGATGTAACTTAATAGGGATTGTGGGGGAGTGGAACCTGTAGCAGCATTCTATAGACAACAAATTTGAAACAATACTCTCGATACCATGTATTGTGTCGTCTACCCTGCAGATTCAGATGCAAGATATTCTTGATTCCTTGATTGCATCTTTTTGCAAGATTGGTACGTAGATGATAGGGACGTATAAGAAAATGATTAACTTTCCAAATTCTGCAAGACTGTCCATCGGTTGCAAAAAAATTGTCAGCCATTGTCAGTAATTATAGCTCGTGAATAGCTGTATCGATGAAATATTTCGCTTTCTAGAATAGTAACAACGTTTTTAGCGACAGCGTCTTTTGTGGCAAATGCTTCTATCCACCTGGTGAATAAATCGGTAACTACTAAGATATATTTGTTGCCCTCTTTGGTTTCTGGGTAAGGTCCTATGATGTCAACAGCTATTGTATGCCATGGATGATGTGGAATTCCTGGCCGTTGAGGTGCTCTTGTTTATCGCACTCCTTTTTTACACGTAATACATAACAAGTAAGCACCAACATGCTTTCTGACAGCTGTTCACACGAAGGGTCAGTAGTATCTCTCTTGTATCGCTCGAAGTGAATGGATACTTTTTGTTGATAAGTAGTGGACACAACAACTTTCTTAAAACCTTCTGATCTCCACCATAATAGGTTATCTTGTACGATGTAGTTTCTAAGGAATTTGTGTTGTTTCGGCTCGTACTGGAGATTTTCATTTTATTCGAGCTCCGTCCAAGTAGTAATGAGTCGCTGTGTATAATGGTCAGTGTGTTGGGATTCTATAATTTCTTCAAATAATGTTTCAATTGTCATAAGTTCGGGTTTTATTTCTGATGAAAAAATACTTGCCTCTGGTGGCGGCAGTCTATCCCATGAAGGAGGATCTTCTCCTGTCGTGTCCTCGACGAGTTTTCTGGAAGTCGTATCAGGTAATTCATTTTTAGATCCTGGACAATGTTCCACTTAAAAAAGAAATTGTTGTATTAACAAGGCCCATCGTGTGAGCTTAGCTCGACGATCGTGTGTCTCCTGTAGCCAAGTGAGTGCCTTGTTACCTGTTCGAAGCAAGAATACGTCCCTTCTAATTACGGTCGATAACGTCGTATCGCCCAAACAACAGCTAGACACTCTTGCTCGTTGATGTGATTGTGACATTCTGCTGGGGTTAATTTTGCGCCAGCATAGGACATTATTCTTCGGGTGTCTTCTATTTTTTTGATACAGTACAGCTGCGATGCCATTTCCACTGACGTCTGTCTGGAGGATCATACGATGCTCTGGTAATGGGCGGTGAAGTTTGTGTGGTTTCTCTAAAGCTGCTTGGAGTTGATCAAATGCTTCATTTTCAACTTCGTGCTTGTGAGACACAGGAGCCGCCATATCTGCGAAATGAGACACATAATCTTGAAGCCAGAAGCTTAGGCCGATATAACTTTGTAATTCTTTGCGATTTCTCTGATTCGACAGAAATGTTCTTCTTGTGGAACTATACCATCACCTTCAATTCGATGATCGAACATTTCGTTGCCATTAATAAAATACATAAGCGTACTACTTCCTTTGAGAGAGAGACGAGTGTTCTTTCCAGCAATATTGATACCTGACGGTTCACTTGGGCATATTTGGTCAGCGACTTGAATGTTAGCAAAATTGTGGGTTGCAGTAGTATCCAGTACAGCATGTATTTTCTTACAAGCAGGTACAATTTCGACGCGGGGTAGTGGTAGTTCAGAATTGGTGTTTAAGGTTTGATTAGCAGAACTGATTGTGACAAGTATACTTAACAGACTTGACAGTTCATTGACAGTTTGATTGGGCATATCAATTTTACTTACAAATTTAACACTTTTAGGAGACGTCTCTAACTTACGAGTCACTTTGGTAATATGTCGCCAACAGTTGTCTTTCTTCGTCGATTTTTTGAAATTTTCCTCTGCGATTGTTTTCTTGAGAACTAACCGTTTCACCATATTTATCATTAATTTGTCTTTATCTGGATACTTGATTTGATCTGCTAACCAACTTTTACGCCGGAGAAAAGTTTCATCTTGCTCTTGAGGCACGGTAGTTATACTAATTCGAACACATTCGCTGTCGTAATAGCTAATCAATTTTGAACGAAACTGGTTCCAGTCAAATTTACGTTTGTCGTAGAGATGCCACCAAGTTTTAGCGTCATCTAAATATTTCCTAATTATTTGAGGCCAATATGTCATCGGAAGTTGCTTCGATGAGAAATATTCTTCAGCCAAGGAAAGGTATTCCTTTGGCTCTTCATCAGTGCCTGTAAAGATGGAAGAGGTAGAATTGTGTTGAATTCGACTTGTGTAGAAGTATCTTGACTCATATCTTCAAATATGGTTTGGTCGCAGGGTGTACGTGAAACTTTTTGTCTTGTAGTGGGTTTGTTTGGGCTGTCAATTGTTAAAGAGAGTTTACTTTTTAGAATATCTCAAAAAAAGTTGTCCAAAGCTGAAACTCTTAAGAATACTTTCTTATGAACTTTTTAATGTTTTTTTTTTATTTCTTTGATTACTTCTGTGAAAACAGTCAATCTAAAGAAGTTAATAGAGAAAAGATATTAAAATGTAGGTCGTCAAGTCATGGATATTTTAGAAGAAGCAAGTCGAGCACGTGGCGTGCAAGACTATGTGGCATCATTCTCAGAATATGAGGAAAGTGAGCCAATTCCGTCATATACCTATGTATAGGGCATTTTGGTAAATAAATTCGTAAAAAAAGTATCACTGGCTTATAAATAAGCAGCGGACGGTCGTTGGGAGTGCGAGAGTGGGGGACGTGTCGAACGGGCGAAAAGTACATAAACTAGTAGAGGCGATGTATTTTTCGCCCGTTCGATACGAGCCCACTCTCGCCTGTCCAACGACCGTCCGCTGCCTACTTATAAATTCTCATTGCACAAGAAAATTAATACAGTAAGAATTTCAGTAATTTTCAGTTGTAAAAACTTAGGTGGAGTAATTTAGAAACCCAGTTTCCCAAAGGACAGATTATTCGAGTTTGCTTGTTTGAACATTTTTTCTTATTTATTTTTATCCGTACTTTTATGCAAAAAATACGCTCTTGTACTTTAGCTACTTGTTTTAGAATGCTTAGGCCCAGTTTTGCAATCGTAGAACAAAGACTGTTCGCTGAATAATTACTATTCGCCTAATATCCTTTATATTCTCCCATATCTATGTCACGTTATTCCAAGAATAATGTTATACATAGTTTATCCGACGATTGTAGAAACGGGATTTAGAGTGTGTTCGTAAACTTTCGTGGATACTCTTGGGTAATATTCCTTCTCTCTCATATAAATGATTTTTTATATTTTACTTTTCATTTTATTCACTCCTAGCGTTACCCCATGGAGACTTTACGAATCAAGCCTTAGGCCGGGTTCGTAAAGTTTCCATGGGTAATACTAGGAATGAATAAAATGAAAATCAAAATATACAAAATCATATGAGAGAGAAAGAATATTACTCAGGAGACCCCAAGAGAGTTTACGAACACACTCTAAAGCCCGTATGCACAGACAAATAAATCTCAAGGTAGACTTAAGGAAAAAGTGCCACTTAAAGCTAACTTCATTTCAGTTGTGCGTCGTATAGTTACATTGTTCAAAGTAAAGGTTTACTTTGGCTTAAGTCTAAGATTTGTCTGTGCATACGGACATTAGTGTGTAGGAAGCACAAGGAAGAGTGGCAGTACCCAACAACCTACACTTCCGGCCGGCTGTAGCCAAAAGAAGTTTCTACTCTAAAAAAAGTTTATTTCTTTTTTTTTATCTGCTTCCTTTTTAGATGATGGGTTTATTAAATTTAGTTTTGCAAAATTTATTTGCCTTCACTATTTTGTCTTTTTCGAGTTTATAATTTTTTTTTCTTGACTTCGCGCATCATGTTGTCATTTTTTATTATTTTCTAATAAGTTTTTTACCTTAGCTGCTCGTAACTTCTATCTACGTCTTTGTGTGCTTTACGGAACACGCCTAATTTATCTCCGGTAGTTATGTTCATCCACCAAAGCTCCAGTATCGCCAGTAAAAGTCTTTGTCTGACACAAAGTTCATGTCTAATTGAAACCATTGATAAGTCTCGTTTTCTTTTTTAATATCTCTTTGAACCAGAAACGACTATATTCGACCTTATTATCGACTATATTTGACCTTATTATCGGAGGTACAGGAAATACAACAAATTACGTTTTATTTCTTGTTAAAATGAGGGACATAAAAACGTTGTAAAGAGACAGTAATAATGTGTGTAATTTCCTCGAGAATGACTGAGGAACAAAATGAAAATGTCTAAATTGTAATTTTCGCAACGAGTTCTTTTTGATTAATGTTCTCAACCTGTTCTCTGAATAAATAACTAAGAAATTATCTCGCTGAGAAAAATATTTTGACGTAGACGAATGAGGCCTAAATCTGACTTATTTCTGCGAAAGTATAATCAAAGTATTATTCTTCAATAAAATTATTAATATAAATATGTATAAATATTTACCATTTAGGGAATTTATATATGCAATAAAAGTAGGCACTTCCTAATTTCTTAAATGCTTTTATTCGGTTTCGGGTGAAAAATACACCTTCTTCAGAGCTGCAAATTTGGAAAGAAAAGATGTTAAAGTATTTTTCATAAGAGAAGAGCTCTGTGCCATTAATCGCCGAAGTTACAACCGGCAAATATTTTAATAATATTTCTTTATCAACGGTAATAAGAAAAGATGTCATACATTAAATTATGGTTGAAAATATTGCAGCGCCAAAAAATGCCTATGTAGTTTTTCTCAGTTTACTTGTCCAAAGCCCCCACATACTCGTGGGATCTTTCACATTGCAGTCTCTGGCTATACGGTTGCTAGGCCACTGTGTGAATGTACCGGGTGTCCCAACGGTGTGTATTTCTTCTGTGGAGCCTATTGAAATAACAAGTAGAAAAAAAGAGACTAAGAAAGTTATACTAGACATCATGCGCCACATTTTAAAATTATTTTTAACTATACAGGATATTCCAGAAAATGGTGGTGTAGGGAGAGAGAATTTTTTTAAATGGAACATCCCGTATAGTTTTACAAATTTAGATGTTCCGCGGAGAGCTGATTACAACAATATAAATATTATCCATTCACGTTCTTTTTGCATTCTAGTAGGCCATGTTTTGTTTTTCGTTAAGTTACGTACATGAATTTTGATAGAACTCAAAATGTGACAAATGTAAACTTCTGTCACTTTAATGTCAGACCCATCGACTATATTGCTTATTATACTCTACGATGGTATGAAGAAAGTAAAATATGTAATAGCATTAAAACAAATAATGTAATACTTATGCCCGATTTCTTCATCGCCTTATCTTGAGGTTAAATTTATCTGTCAGTTAGAATGTGACACATAGAATGTGTACGGCCAACTGTACGGCGCATTCCAACTGTTAGATAAATTAACCTTAGGTTAAACATGGTGAAAAAATCGGCCATAAGTCAAAATGATAAAAATCATCAGTGCTTTTCGGTGACAGTTTTCAAAAATATAACCATCAAATTAAAATAGAACATATTCACTTGGAGGTACCAACAAAAAATTGTCACCCTAACACGGCCTACTCTGAATGCAAAAAGAACGTGAGTGGATTATATACAGACTGATTGATTATAAAGGCCCCAAGCTGTAACTCATTTATTTTTATTCAAATACCCAATAAAGTATATATATTCTTAAATGGCACGTTGTTCTCTAGAGAACGAAATACAACAATATTTTTTTGTCTACACTGTATACGAGTGATGACGTCATCGACAATTTTTTTAAACGGCAAGACAATATTTTTCTTGCGAAACATGATAGAAAATTCTTTTCTCTTTTCAACCATATCAAACTTTTGTATCATTACATTTAAAATTTTCCAGAAAAGTCGGTCAAACTCTGTCATATCGGTTTCTTCATTAATTTTATTCATTTCTTACGAGGACAGATTGACATTACCGCTATTTTAAATACAAGTTTTTACAAACTAAATAAAATATTACAAATTTCAGTAAAATTATTTTCATGTTCTGTTCTATTCATGGCCTGTTTTAGATATTAGCATGCTTTAAAAGTTAAACCAAGGAAGTTATGTTTTTAACTTTTCTCGAAAATTTTTTTATGTAAGGATACAAAAGTTTGATATGGTTGAAAAGAGAAAAGAATTTTCTATCATATTTCGCAAAAAAAAATATTATCTTGCCATTAAAAAAATGTCGATGACGTCATCACTCCTATACAGTATAGACAAAAAAATGTTGTATTTCATTCTCTAGAGAACAACGTCCCATTTAAGAATATATATACTTTATTGGGTGTTTGAATAAAAATAAATGAGTTACAGCTTGGGGCCTTTATAATCAATCAGTCTGTATATTGGTTTCACTTATTTTCGTAAAAAAAAAAATTTCTCTTCGAGAATTCCTTAAAAATTTACAAATTTTGAACTTATGTTTCTGACTATAGAGATGACACAGACTTACGAAAATATAACAAAATATTCTTAAGACTTTGGACATTATGAAAATATTAAAAAAGTAAAAATATCTTTTAGCATTATACAAGGCAAACAGTACTTGTTTTTCTCGCATCAATGAGTATTGTAAAACGTTAAATGTGTAGACCTGGACGTTTCTTCAGGTGTGATATAAATACACTCTGGGATTTACTTTTTGCTCATTTACTATACAAAAATTATAAATGGAAGGCTAAATTGTTCAAATAGTAGTAAAATCAAGGTTTCTAATGAAAGAAATGCTAGAAATATAGGTATATAACCTGGTATCAGTAGAGAGCTAAGTTTAAGAACTACCCATTTCTGAAATAAAAAATAGGTCGTTCCATCTAAAAAAAATTAGATACTGAGTGCTTCGCAAGTACTGTTTGCCCTGTATAATGCTAAAAGATATTTTAACTTTTTTCATATTTTCAAAAAGCCCAAAGTCCTAAGAATATTTTGTTATATTTTCGTAAGTATATGTCATCTCCATAGTCAGCAACATAAATTCAAGATTTGTAAATTTTTAAGGAATTTTCGAAGAAAATTTTTTTTCTTACGAAAATAGTTGAGCGAAATTATATATCTTTATATTATTGTAATCATCTCTCCGAGGGACATCTAAATTTATAATATACAGGGTGTTCCATTAAAAAAAAATCGCTTTGTATGCACCAAACTTTTTCTGGAACACCCTGTATAGTTGAAAATAATTTTAGAATGTGCCGCGTGATGTCTAGTATAACTTTCATCATCTTTTCAATTCAATTCAATTCAATTCAATTTATTTGTCATATGTTTCACATGAAACTTCGACATTGTCAAAAAATATAATGTAAATGTAAATGTGTATGAGTAACAAATAATATAACAAATAAATTAAAACAGATATGACAAACAGAACACCTAATTATCACAGAATTAATCATTAATTATCACATAAAAAATTCGTCGAGTGTATATAGACACTTATCTAAGAGGTATGATTTGATTTCTCTCTTAAATGTTGAGACGTTACTTAATAATTTAAATCTCTCGGGGAGCACATTGTATGCTTTAATACCCATATAATTGGGCGATTTTTGCGACATTGAGAGCCTGTTTAACGGTAAGCAGAAATTTTCTTTATTACGTGTAAGGTAATTGTGATGAAAATCGTTTTTAATAAATTTGTCTTTATTTTTAAAAATATAAATAAAAGGTCATAGTAATACAGGCCATATAATGTTAAGATTCCATATTTTTTGAAAATTGGCTTACAGGTAGTACCAAAGGGCACTCCTTCTATTATTCGTAAAATTCTTTTTTGTGCTACAAAGACAATACTGCTGTGAGAAGAAACTCCCCATAGACAAATTCTGTATGTCTGAAGAGATTGCACTTGAGCAAAGTAATAAGATAAAATTGACTCTTTACTGAGAATATCTTTTAGAACTCTTATTTGAAAACATAAAGGACTGATTTTACTTGTCACAAAATTACAATGCGTTTTCCATTCCAAATCATCTTGAAAATAAATGCCTAAAAATTTTTGAGTGTCAGATTTATTAGTATTTAAATTATAATTAATTGAAAAATTTTTATTGCGGGAAGTATGAAACACAGTGTACCTAGTTTTACTGGGATTTAAATATAATGAATTTACATGAAAGTATTCAACTAACTGGTTTGTGGTATCATTTAGTTCTTTCTGAACAGTTTGAGTTGTTTCACCTTTGACAAGTACAGAAGTATCATCGGCGTATAAAACGATGTCACTGCACGCTACTCCGCTTACTATGTCATTAATGTAGAGTAGGAATAACACAGGACCCAAAATGGAACCCTGTGGTACTCCCACACCCGTAGATAAAATATTTGATGTAACATTACTGACAATCTGGCTAGATTCATCAAAATATCTTAATGTTACATATTGTGAACGATCTTGTAAGTAGGTTTTAAACCAATTATGAACAGTGCCACGAATGCCATAATATTCTAGCTTATCCAAAAGTGTATTATGATTGACACAGTCAAATGCTCGACTCAAGTCACAGAACAAGCCCACTGAACATTGACCTTTATCTAAGTATTTAAGAATTTCTGCATAAAAATGTGCTACTGCAGTAAAAGTGGAGCGTGCGGTTCTGAAACCATGTTGTTTATCCGTTAAAATATTATGTTTTATAATAAAGTTATTTAAATGGTGTAGCATCGCATATTCAAATATTTTCGCAAACCCTGACGTAAGAGATACCGGTCTGTAATTTTCTACATTCGTTTTGGACTCCTTTTTAAAGATTGGACATACTGCCGCTAGTTTCAAAGCTGACGGAAATACACCTTCATCAAAACTACAATTAATCAAGTGAGGAAATGGTTTTGCCAAAATGAAACACATATCTCTAATTATTTTTAAAGGAATACCATCCGGACCACTCGACCATTTATTTTTTAATTTCAAGAAAAAATTAATCACTTCATTTTCAGAAACATGAAATGCAGACATACTGTGATCGTTACGTATTATGTTATGTTTAATTTTAGATTGTGTATTAGGAATACTATCTACTAGACTTACAGGGGCTTGAATGAAAAATTCATTAAAATGATTTACGACTACTTTCGGATCAGATATTAATTTACTATTTATATTCAGTGTTATATTATTCAAACAAGTGTCCTTGCCATTCAAGTCAGCTACGATTTTCCATGCTGTACGTTGTGGATTATCGGAAGAATTGATTTTATTATTATAAAATTTTGATTTTGTTTCTTTCATAAAATTAACGTGATTATTTTTTTCTTTTTTATAAGTTTCTTTTAGATTGACATGTACTTTTTGTAGGTGGTACAAATTCACTAGATTATTGTGTGATTTCTTGACGTCAGTGCTAATCCAGTTACTACAAGCATTTTTTATCAGTACTTTTTTTAATGGGAAATAATAATTGAAGTGTTTTTTGATGATATTATAAAAATAGTCGAACTTCTGGTCGGCTGATTTTAAATTATACATGTAATGCCACGATTCCTGATCCATAGCATGATGGAAATTTTTTATGCTTTGTCTCGCGAACAACCTAGTATATTTATATTTAGGGTGTTTTATTACATCAAAACCCGTAGCAAGCAGAAGCATTTTATGATCCAAGTAATAAACATCTCTTAAGCTAACACAAGTTGGATCTTGATTATTGGTAAAAATGTTGTCTATAGTACTTGAAGAGCCATTACAGATTCTGGTGGCCTCATATGTGATGTGTTTCATGTTGAAAGATAGCATTAATTCCTGAAGCAGCAGTAGTTCCGTCGAGCTTCCATTAAAATCAATATTAAAATCGCCTGTAAAATATATGGTGCATTTTAAATGTGCTACAGAGTCTAACAATTTATTTAGACTGCTTATAAAAAGATTTAAATCTCTTTATCTCTTTGCACTTACTATTTAAAGTCCAGATTATACCGCAAATCTCAAAATTTTTTTCAGAACAAAATTTTTTAACGTCTAACTGTTTTTCAACTTTGTCAATTCATGTTCTATTTCATTGATTTTAGAAGTATTTAATGAACGTACATTAAGAGAAATCAAATCATACCCATTATCGTCAAACCCAATGAGCGATTCTTGGCTATCGTCGTAATGCTCTGATGTTATAAAAAATCCTTGTGGACCGTGCCTGATTGTAAGCTTGAGAGAAGAGAAGCATCGGAATCACTTCCATAATCTCCATCGCTGCATTCCTCGTTGAATATAACCGTAGTCTCCAGGTCACTATCACCGTTGATTGATACTCCAGATGAAAGAGATGAAAGAGATGAAAGAGATGAAAGAGATGAAAGAGATGAAAGAGATGAAAGAGATGAAAGAGATGAAAGAGATGAAAGAGATGAAAGACTACTTGACCTCATTAATGAATGGCACTCATCATTTACTTGAGGTTGCACGTAGTTATCTTGGCAGGATTTCAAATGTTTTATGATTTTCAGTGATGAACCTGATGTTTGCTTGATACACTGATTTATTTTATTCACTACATTCAACTTTCCTTTATAATTATAGTGAAAACCATCCCTTGTATAAAAACCTCTGTTCAGCGATTTATTTAAGTCCAGAAATCTTATTGAATTTTTACATAACACGTCGAACTTCTCAACTTGATGACAAAGTCTCTGATTAATTTTAAACACTACATCATTCAGATGTTCATCTTTGTATCGATATGGTACTGAGCAAATTACAAGATTTGTGTGACTACAAGAGTTTATCAAATTATTTATATGTTGAATAGACGGATACAAACATTTTCCATTAATGTCATTCGCACCACTTAGAACAAAGACAATATCGTTTTCGTCAAAAGAAATTATTAACCCATTAATATTATTTATTGTTTCGTAAAAATTTGCGTTAGGTTTACAAAAATTTTCTACTGTGTAACCTGAAGTCTGTAAAATTTGATGCAACATCACGCACATTCCGCGTCCGTAACTATTGGATAGGAACAAAACTTTTCTTCGCTTAACAAAATTAAAATTGGAGACCTTATCACAGTTTATAAGAACATTATTAACCGCTTGTTCTTGCTTGAGTTTTTCGTGACACTCATACAAGCCACCTGCTTTGCTTTTGCTTTATGCAGCAACACCTTTAATGCTTCAATGCTCGCGTTAAGCACAGAATTTTTATCATGTAATCGCTGTAGTTCGTTATTCACATCTTTTAGACGTAATCTTAGCTCGTCACACATTACACGATCTTGCAAACACTTTACCGATTTTTTGTCTTTGCCGTCCTCACTTGAAAATTTACTATATTTATCAGAGTTATTAATTGTTACAGCACCGTTATGTAGTTTATGTAGCAAGTCTATTAGTTCAGATTTTTTTAAACCCTTTACTTCAACGTTAAACTTGCCAAGTTCGTCAATTAGCTCGCTGACCTTCAATTTGTGCAGTTTTTCCACACTTATTTCAGCCATTATTCCGCTCGAACACTCGGATTTGAACACTTATTCAACAAACATGTAAAACATTTACAGTAAACATGAAAAAGATTGAATTGAATTTTTTCTCGGCGGACACAGAACACGTCCGCTCCACTCGAACGCTCAACTCAACTCAAATAAACAAGAACCTTCAATTTTCAGTTAAAAATATAATTACTCTTGATACCGTATTAATACTTATTATTAATTATTAATACGTTTGTCTGTGGGTGCGTTTCGTTTTGTTTACTTGTTATTGCTATAGGCACCACAGAAGAAATTCACACCGTGGGGACACCCGATACAATAAATTAAATTATAATTGTAGACATATTGCTGTGATATTACTAAAAATACTCAAAGTTTCCTACGTACCATACCATCAAAGAAGGAAAATCAACCAATTACTCTTTAATTCATATAAATTTATTTAATGTATCACAATTCCACATACATCACAAACAAAGTATCTGAAAAATAAAAATCATTAACAAAAACTAAATTCATAAAGAGTTTTTAAAACATTTAACTTACCAAAAGTATATAAAAAGTAATATTCTTTTAAAGAACCAATGTTGAAGAAAAAGGGGAAATATTACTTCACATCGAAGATGAAAAGGTGATGTGGGTCCAAGAGTTTGAGAAGGACATGCATTGGAAGGAATTCTGCGAATGGATGAATAAATATAATAAAAAACCAATTCATCCACTTACCGCAAGATATTGGCCGACCATAAAAGGAAATAATAATAAAAGAAAAAGGAGTTTGGTGTATCTTGAAGACGGTCGGCGGGTGCGTGCAAAGATGACTGATGCAGAGGACGTCTGTTTAGATTATCAAAAACTTTTGGATCAACACCTAAAATTATAAATATTAGTTTAATAATGTCAACATAATAAAATTTGTTATATATGACATGTTAATAATTCTAACTTTAAAAATAAAGTTATTATCATTATTCAAGTGGTTATGGGCCCAGAAAACGCAGAATAGTTGTGCTTAAAACTCTGAGCAGTAGTATTTACATAAACATGGATGTGAAAGTGATTCTAGAAAAGTTAGAAGGACCTAACTGGCCCAGGTGGAAGAGACAAGTTGAATTACTTCTCAAACATCATGATGTATATGAAGTTACTATCGGAGATTCTAGATGCCCAGAGAAACCGGAAGAAGGCGAGTCTGACAGCGAACTTAAAAAGTGGAAGAAAGCAGATTCATTAGCACAAGTTATATTAGTAACTAATATGAATGATGCAAATGTAGACATGACAGCGACGTGTCATTCTGCTTATGAAATTTGGAAGCAACTTTTGTCGGTGTACGAACAAAGTTCTGGTCAACGATTAGATAGACTTTTCGAATCTTTCTTCTCTGCAGAAAAGAAAACAGAAGAGGATAGAGCAACGTATATTTCTCGATTAAAGAGGCTTTTCGCTGAGATTAATGAAGAACTAAATAAGTTGTCAAAGGTTCAATTGCCGGAGTTATTGTTACTGAGCAGAATAATGAGTACACTACCGTCAGAATATTTCGAATTTAAAAACGTATGGGAGAGTATACCCGTAGGTGATAGAAGCGTCAGTCTTTTGTTAGAAAGGTTAAGACTCATAGAAATGAGATTACCTAATCAGCCAGAAAATGCTAATGGAACAGCTCTGGAGGTTGGTGCTAAAGAAAAACCGAATAATAGTAAAAGAAGACAAAAGAAGAATCCGAACGCAATAAAATGCTTTATTTGCAACGAGGTAGGTCATTTTGCGTCGAAATGTCCCTCTAAAAGTAAGATTATGTTACTCAGCGGAAATAAGAGTTGACAATGACAAGTGGATTGCGGATAGTGGTGCTTCACATCACATGACTTTCTGCAAAGAATGGTTTGAGACTTATGAAGAATTTTCGGTGCCAGTTGAAGTGACTGTTGGTAATAAGGCTACCATTAAAGCTTTTGGTGAAGGAACTATTCGTATAAAAACTATTGTGTCTCGTCAAAAATATATAAAGACTATAGATAATGTGTGGTATGTTCCTGATTTAGGCAAAAATTTACTCTCAGTTGGTCAAACAGTAAGAAAGGGCTTCGTCTTTAAAGCTAGTGGCGATAAATGTGTATTTTTACAATTGGGAAAACCTATATTGTTCGGTCTCCGTAAAAATGAACTATTTGAACTTGAACTTGAGGTTATTAAACCTTTATGTAAAGCAAAAGCACATTTAAGTTTTAAGGATGATAACAGTCTTCAACAGTGGCATGAGCGCTTGGCTCACCAAGATAAGCTTCATGTATGGCGTGTGTTACGTGACAGATCTATAAATGTAGAAAATCGTAACGAATTTTGTACTGGATGTCCTTTTGGTAAGCAGCACAGAAAATCTTATCACTCGAGAAAAGAAAGAGCTACAATCCCTGGTGAAATTATTCTTGCTGACTTATGTGGTCCAATGGAAGTGCCATCAGTCGGAGGTTCCAGATATTGTCTTGTAATCAAAGACGATTACACGCGTTTTAGGCAAGTTTTCTTCTTGAAACAGAAGACTGAAGTAGCAGATTGTATTAAAATTTTTCTTGCTGAAGCGAAAACAGCGGGTCGGGTTGTTAAGACATTTATGAGCGACGGAGGAAAAGAGTTTGTAAATAACAACGTCAAAACTATTCTCAATAAATGGGGCATTACAATGAGAACAGTCATGCCTTATACGCCAGAGCAAAATGGAGGTATTGAACGAGAAATGAGGACCCTAGTGGAAAGTGCGCGAACAATGCTCCAGACCAAAGACTTACCAAAACGTTTATGGGCGGAAGCTATGAATACTGCTTGCCATGTAATAAATCGTACAGGTCCGTCAACGGTCATTGGTAAAGCACCTATTGAACTTTGGCTTGGAAAAGGTCCATCGCCTATTAGTCACTTCAGGGCGTTCGGAACTCCCTGTTATGTGCACATTCCTAAACAAAAACGAAGCAAATGGTCTCCTAAGGCTGAAAAAGGAATTTTAGTCGGTTATTGTGGAGAGCGAGATGGTTTTCGAGTATTTAATGGTCACGTGGTTATTACGTCAGCTGATGTTATTTTCGAACCAGAGAAGCCTGAAAACATAAATGCTTCAAAAAGCAGTAAGGTATCAGAAATGAGCCTGAACTTGTCATCATCTGTCTCAGAGGGAGAAAATACTAGAGATAGTGACAATGATTATCTTGAGACAGATGATCAAAATGAAAACGTCACTACAAAATCTGGAAGGTTGGTGAAACGTCCAATTCATTTAAAGGACTTCGTATGTATCGCAGAAGGAGTACCAAATATTGAAGATGCATTAAAATCTGATGATTGGCGTGATGCAATGGATGAAGAAATGCAATCTCTTATTAAAAACAATGTTTTTGAACTTGTTAATCTTCCTGCTGGCAATAAGGTTATAGGAAATCGA
Organism: Dorcus parallelipipedus; assembly: GCA_958336345.1. Lineage (NCBI taxonomy): Eukaryota > Metazoa > Arthropoda > Insecta > Coleoptera > Lucanidae > Dorcus > Dorcus parallelipipedus. The sequence continues at coordinate 37,166,385 of OY284475.1, forward strand.
TGGGTTCTTCGAGAAAAGACAAGATCCGACGGAACAGTTGATCGTCTTAAGGCCCGACTTGTAGCAAAAGGGTATTCGCAACAAAAGGGAATTGATTTTGAAGAAACCTTCAGCCCTGTAGCCAGACTTGAAACGGTGAGAGCAGTTTTAACTGTTGCTGCAAATGAAAGATTATCGTTACGCCAGTTTGATGTTAAAACAGCATTTTTGTACGGCACTCTTAATGAGGAGGTATATATGAATCAACCTCAGGGATACAACGACGGCACAGATCGTGTCTGGAAATTAAAAAAGAGTCTTTATGCTCTAAAACAAAGTCCGAGATGTTAGAATGAGCGATTTCTCAATTTAATGAATAAACTAGGATTCAATAGAAGTGAATCAGATCCGTGTTTGTACGTTTGTCATAAAAATGGTAAGAAAATCATTGTAGTTTGTTACGTTGATGATGGTCTTATAGCAGGAACTGATATGTCTGATATTGATAATTTTTTGATTGAAATGGAAAAGGAGTTTGAAATTAAGGTCTCACCTCCTGATTGCTACTTAGGAATTGTAATAAAACAAAACGACGATGGGTCATTATCACTCAGTCAAAGAGCTTACGTTGAAAAACTGTTGCTCAGATTTGGCATGACTGATGCCAAACCCGTGAAAATTAAAGCAAGCCTAATCAAAATTTTCATTCATTATCAAAACTCTCAATTAACAACACTAAAAACTTTCCTCTCTGATTTCAAACCAAGTTCAATTTAATTTTTGCATTCAAGACATTTATTAATATTCATTTTTTCAATTCAATTTATCTGTTCAGTTCTAAATAGTTTTCTCGTTAATTTTTCTATTAATAATTTTGACGTTAACAATTATTCATTTTGACATTTAACATAGTTTCAATAAATAAAATTTTTAAATTTTATTTAATAAAGAAAGGAGCCTAAAAAAGAAAAGATGTCCCAGTAAGTACTAAGAAAGTATAAAATTATCTGATTATTGTTAGAAACATTTGTACAACTGTCAACACATAATAATTAAATTTGAATCAATTAACAAATACTATTCGTAGACGATTCGCAATAATCGTAAGCGAGGTATTTAAACTTATTGGTAAAAAATTTAAAGCTATATTCAAATTTATTTAACGGATGTATCCAAAGACGATTCGCAACAATTGTAGTTGGATCATCTAAACCGAATAAATTTTAATACATACAAATACTTGAAATTTCTAATTAAAAGTAAATTGGAGACGATTCGCAACAATCGATTTATAAAACATATTAGAAATTACAATACACACACTTTTTCAAAATTTTAAATTACAAAAAGGCTTTCTTAACTAAAAGTACCTACAACTTGAATTAAGCCTCACAAAATAAAAAGGAAAAATCCTATCAAAAGAAGAATACGAAGGAAACGGTAGAATCAATAACAAAAAATTAAAAGATATATCACTACAATATGTATGAAATTAGTGATTGAATGAAAGCGCGCTAGAAAAAAAATTATCATTTATCGCAAGCTCAACGTTTTGTGTTCGGATACTCGTACTTGTATAAAAAGTCACAGGTAGTAACTCGTATCCAAAGATCTTTGCATATCGGAAGGAAACCGAAATTTTCCAGGGTAAAACTTTTTTTTATTAAGAGCACCCGTTTTATCTCCTCTGATTCTCCAACAACTTGATTTAGCATGAAGGATAAATGAGTTTTGATATCGTCAACGGCTGGGAGGTTTTCATTAAAGTATCGTTCTCTTGCTCCGTAGATTATCAATAAAGCTCGGATTTTTATGCATTTAAAAAGACTGAATTAGGCAGGCAAATAGGCAATTAATATCTAAGAAATAGGCGAACTTTTAGGCAGCCTAAAAAATTTAGGCGTTTAATAATTTCTCTTCTTTCGTCGTTTTATATACAGTGTGTCCCAAAAAGTTTTATACAAATGGAGAAAAAGTTTATCTTACATTTCACAAAAAAAACTATTCTTTATAAAAAGCTCTGCATGACTTGTAGATCCATAATCAGGTACAAAATTTTTAAAAAATTGGCTGGAACACAGGGAAAATAAAAAATAATGAATTGGACGGAGAGCAAAATACGTTCAAACTGTAGTGGAGAAGCAAAATGTTCATTGAAATTGTGATTAAATAGCAAAAAATTATGCACACTTGTAGATTATTGATATTCCCAGATAAAAAATTGATAAAGAAGGTTATCAATGTTCTATAAAAATAAATTATCTAAGAATTGCTGAGGTGTTTATTTTTTAATTTTTATCTGGGAATATCAATAATCTACAAGTTACATAATTTTCTGCTATTTAATTACAATTTCAATGAACATTTTGCTTCTCCCTACAGTTTGAACGTATTTTGCCCTCCGTCCAAATCATTATTTTTTATTTTCCCTGTATTCCAACCAATTTTTTAAAAATTTTGTACCTGATTATGGATCTACAAGTCATGCAAAGCTTTTTATAAAGAATAGTTTTTTTTGTGAAATGTAAGATAAACTTTTTCTCCATTTGTATAAAACTTTTTGAGACACACTGTATATTAATATATTAATAATAATATATATTAATAATAATATATATTAATGCTTGTTCTAGTTACATGGTCATTTATTAAGAAATCGGAGGGAGGTTCTTTCATAAATCGACGTTCAGGTAAAAAAATCCAGACAGGACCTAAATGGTTTCCTTTCTGATAGAGTAGTTCGAGGACTCAGTAACAGACCTCTTCCCAGCTTTCCCTTTGAGGACTATGGGGCTCTAGGCGGAGGGTTTTCTTTTCATATATTATCACTAGAGAGCGGATTTGTAAGCAAAATAAAAATAAGCGCTTAAAAAAGCACGTGAAATTTTCATTAGGTCGTAAATTATTTTTTTTAACAGCAACAGCAACAGCAACAGCAACAGCAACAGCAACAACAACAACAACAACAACAACAACAATAATAATAATAAAAAAAAAATTATTTTTCAGTATGCAAAGCTATGTATGGTGTATTTTCGTTCTAATGCGTTCTAATTCGAGAAAGCAACTTCTTTGGTTGCACTTTGGTTTATTAACATTTTTACAGCATGTGAAATTTTCATTAGGTCGTAAATTATTTTTTTTAACGAAACTTATTTAAAAGACGCTGTTTATCCCAGAGAAAATTAATACAGAAGATGAACTTTGGCAGAGAGTTGTAAACGCTTGTCAGCAACTGAAAAATCAAGTTGCTTTCAATCAAGTGCGCGAGTCTCTTCGACGGCGATTGCAACTTTGTTTACAACAGCAAGGACGACAGTTCGAACATCTTCTGTGACAATTTTAGTGTGTTAAATTCGTTATTGATTGTTTGATTATTTTTTAATTAAACCATACTTCAAATGCCATTGAATATTGAACCTGGGTTTATTAGAATTTTTTTTGTTTTGTTCTCTGCTATCACGTGCTAAAATGTGTAAAGTTTTTATATTAACATTTGCATACCGGTAATGGCTTATTTTTTCAGTTAAGCTGCCACATGCCATCCCAAATTTCATTGCAAGAGTTGATAAAGATTTTAAAAAAATAACCCTCTATTTGGTATCGGCGTATTAAAAAAAATGTTTTATTAAACTGCGTTAAAAAACGCATGAAGTTCCGTTAAAAAAATAATTTAGTTAATAAACCAAAGTGCAACCAAAGAAGTTGCTTTCTCGAATTACTTGGTCGCATTAGAACCAAAATACACCATACATAGCTTTGCATACTGAAAAACAAAAAAAAATTTTTTTCGTTGTCATGGAAACCAAAATTACCAAGTGATACATATTCGGACTCACAATGATCTGTACTGGTTGATGTAATTATTGCTGTCTAGATGTTAGGTTATAAAACTGAATACTCATTTTAAATGAAAAACAAAGTGAAATGTACTTTTTTTATTATATATTTTTGGTTTTTTCATTAGAAATATAATAGTTTACAATTACATGTCACATTTTTTCATAGGAAAGAATTATAATGCATGAAAATAATAACAATGTGCAACCATTAATAATAATAATAATAACAATTTGCAACCATTTTGTCTTCAGTGTTGTAAATTGTATTTCAAGTTAAAAATAATTCTTAAAAATAAATTGTTCGCAAACTTAGTTAATACTAACTAAATCGTCGACTGTCCCGAAATTATTCAGTAACCGCTCACAAACACCAACAACCATTTGGTTACTATTTGCTATTTACGATACATACCCTAAGAATACAAGTTTTAATTTGATTTTTCAATGCCAACTAACACCAGACGCGTATGATTTATGACGCAGGACTCATCTTTTATGATTATCTACCACTATAATTAGCTTTATCACTAATATCACGGACGACATAAAAGATCTGTTCGATAGCTCTGCACTTTTCTACACTTTACATCAAGTGCTCCTGAAAGAGTGAGATGTATATAATTAATGCGAGTAGGAGTGAGAAAAATAGAGTAAAGGTGTTAAAAGTGTAGAAAGTGCACAGCTATCGAACAGACCTAATAACAGTGAATTATGTTCGCGGTTTTCCCTCAAATATTTTTAATCTCTCGGGCAATTTTATAATCCGTACATAAAACTGAGGCAATACTGTGTTAATAGACTTGGTTTTACTAGCGCGCGAACTGTATTTAATAGAGATAATGGGAGACTGGTGCAATTTAACTTTGCTGACGCGAAACAATTCTCTCTCAACGCCTTCTTCTCATCTCAGACAATAACCCGCTTCAATTTTAGAGGTTATTGGCTTGGCGGGCTTGTGATTAATTTCAGAAATTAGTTTTTAAGCGTGATGCATAGCATCACGATCACGCTTCATTATTGGTGTTAGCGAAATTTAAATGATCGGCGCCGACGTTTAAATCTACTGGTGTAATTTATTGACACATGCATGAAATTTCTTGATAAAAAGTGAGCAAATAAAAATCAGATTAGAGCAGGCGGTGCAAAGAAAAGGTATGTCTGTGATTAACTGAATTAATTAATGTAATACATTCGTGCGCTGTCAAAATTTATTGACTTTTCATTTAATCACAGACATACATTTTCTTTGCACCGCCTGCTCTAATCTGATTTTTAGTTGCTCACAGGTTATAAATTGCCACTGTCAAATATTAAAAAAAATTAGTGGCAATCTACAAAATGACACTTACCACCCTATTTTTCCTTATGTAGTTTACATGGTAAACCCAATTAAATAGGCAGAAATATGAGACGGCTATGGATTGTTTTAGCATCAAATAAAATTATGAATTTTTTTTTCATATTTCACAATTATTTTTGGGTTTTTGTGTTGAGAATTGTGAAACATGAAAAAAATTACATAACTTTATCTCACACTAAAACAATTCATAGCCGTCTCATATTTCTGCCTGCTTAATTGGCTTGACCACGTAAACTACATAAGGAAAAACTCTCCTCATTTAGGTCGTTGTAAAAGAATATTTAGGGGGTTTTTGTGACAGGAATTCATGAATAGGAGTAGATTAGAGTTTTTAGAAGACATTCCAACATCTGTTATCATTAAAAATATTTCTCGTCAAAAGCATATTGCATCAAAAAGGTTGCAATTATGTACAAATATTACTTTTTGGTAAATAATAAAATACCGTTCTCTATTTCTTTTTACAGTTATAAATCTTTGTTTTCATCTAAAATTATTTGAAATTTAAAATTAAGTTTTGATATGTGAAATTTTGTGAAAAGTTCAAAAATTGAAAAATTCTATTTTTGCGGAAGTTAAAGAAATGTTATTTTCTGGCCATGAGATTGTTCAGTAAGCTAAAACTAATACACCGTAAAAAATCTCGTTGAAATCTTGATTAATTTCCAAGAAATAACAATTTTAGGATTTTGGCAATTTCGAAAAACGCTATTTTCTAACCAAGTAAAAATCACTCGATATATCTAATAGAGACTAAATAGGTTTTCATACAAGCACACATTATTGCCATAAAAAGTTTTTTCAAAAAATCAGAAATAAAAATTGTTCCCATTTGATGCCGACTTTTTGGCGAGCCCTGTATACAGGGTCTCCCAAATAGAGTGGCCTATTAAAAGTTTTCGGGGAAGGAAATATACAAAAATTCTGAAAATTAGTACACTGCCCTAAGGGAAAGCGATCTTTCAGATTAAAATATTTTCACTTTTATATCACTTCCGATTATACCGGAAGTCGCCGTTAACTTTCTTATTTTAAATGTAAAACTATACTTTTCACAGCAAATTCTCATTCTACACCAAGCATTGATCCAAAATTTATTTGTGTCATCTGTCTCTGTCATATATTTGTCAAAATTCCTTTATTTGCCTCTGATTTTAGTGAAGATCTATTTTAAAACTTATTGTGACATTTTTTTAATTGATATCTGGTCCTCTAGAGTTCTTCTTCTTGAATCGGGATTTTCTAGCTACTAAAGAAATGAATCTCTAAAATATTTAATAATTTATGTATATTTTATGAAATTGAATGTAGTGAATGTTTATTTTATTAAATTCAAAAGTCTAATCAAATGAAAACCAACATCAGTATTAATTATTTTGTTTGAACGAAATGAAAAATCTAAATTGTTAAAGGAAATATTCAAAATTAAATTCAAGTTAAAATCAAGGTTTACCAAAGTTATGCAAATTTCAAAATTGGATGTTGTCTTTGTAAAGGGCAGATGTGAATGAATTACTTTTTTCTCGAATCGGTTATTTATAACTGATAAATATTTATCACCATATCGACAATCTACATGACAACTGTAAGTTTAACGTATTTTCTGTCAAGATCTGTTTTTTATACTCTAATGTCACGTTTTGACATTTATTAGCATCATGCTAATTTTTAGTGTAAATTTGTTTTACAATAATAACTTCTTATTTTCTAAACATAATATAAGTACTCCTATAATAATCAAATCTAGCACATATACAGGATGTTATCAATTAAGATGGCAAAATTATACTACGTATAGAGGACATTAAAATAATACGATGTAGTCTAATTTATCTACATCCAAAAGTTTTTCGTTTCTGATATAAAGGACAACTTGGAAAGTATATTTTCTGAAATATCTATGGAAGGGTTTAAGATAGAGGATTGAAATTTGACATGCAAGACAAATGAAATACAGGAATGAACACGTCACAGGCAAAATTGAACATTCTTCACTAGTTGTGTAGATCCAGGGTGTTATTAAGGGGCATTTACATTACATACATGTTTTCAACAAATTGAAAAACAAATCTATACAAAAATGTGGATTTGTCGCATACAAATCAGGATGAATGTTTAGCACAAATCTTTGACAACTACTAGAAAAGGACCTCGTTTACACTGTGTGACTTGTTCGCTACATATTTAGTATTTAATAATAAAAAATTTCGCAGATGAATGATGACGATCAATTTTTGTTTTTGTCCGCGACCGCATATTATTACTTTAGGAAACTACGTGAAAAGCAATTAATGCAACTGTGCTCTTTTTAGACCACTCCATTCTCACAAAACATCAGTTCGCTTGACAATTTAAAACAACCGGCTATTGTGCACATGCGCAAGTACCTTTGTATGGTCTGTGATCGCTCTGTTTTCCATTAATTTGGAATACAAATCCATACTATAAAACATGTCGGAAACATGTCCAATACAAGAAAAGTCTAGCACTTGTATGAGATAAATTTTAGATATGTTCCAAACTTTTCAACCGACATGTAGGATACATGTACATTTCAAACATGTATGTAATGTAAACGCCCCTTTAGGTTATCATTTCGTAAACAACTTTTTTATTGTCACTTTTTCAAAAAATCTGAAACAAAAACTGATTTTCTTTGCTTTTCTACAAAATTTGTAGTAACAGTAAATGCCAAAAGGCAAGTTTTTATCATTTCCATGGTATCTTAACAAAATTAAAAATATTTGACGTATTAAAATTGTAAATTTTTATTAATTAAATATCAAAAATGTTTCATAACTCAAAAACCGTTAAAGTTAGGTAAATGCTAATGCAGTTCGGCGCAGAATTTAATTCAACGCTGGTGTATTAAAATATTGGTCGTTCCATCTGAAATAATGTGTTTGAATATCTTCTAGTGGAGTGGTAGCTGTAGCTTGAAGTTGGTAGCTGGTAGCTGGAGTGGTGGCTGTAGCTTAATAGTTTATGCTAATGAAATTTTTAAAAATCTTAACCCGCGCTCGCGTAATAAAATCTAACGCCGTTACTCGCGTGGATTACAACTGTAGTCCAAATTAATTATTATTAGTATCATTGTGTTTTCAAGTTATTCAGTGAAACAAGCAGATGTGGTTATTAATTATCTTCTAGGAAAATGATTAGAAAAAATTCTTAGTACTTTTTTGTGTAAATAAAGTTAAATAAGAATGATTTGTGAAAAATAAACCGGTATTAGAGATCATATGGCAATTTATTTCATTGAATATAAACTAAGTAATTATTTTTCTTTCTTGTTATTATAAGGTAGGAAAATTATAAATGTGTTGAAAATAATATTATAATATTAAACAATAAAACACAACTACAATAACTCGTGAAGATATGATAAAGGGAGTTTTTGCAATTACGTTTTCGTATTAAACGTATACGCAAATGACCAGTTGCTTAGTTACATTCAGCTTTAACGTTTACGTTCAGGTTTTTTGTATGACGGACTACGTGAAACTTAAGTTCATTACGTATGCAATGACGGGCCGGTCAATTTATGAAATTTGACATTTCAAAGCGTTGGAATATGTTATCGAAAGTCACAAAACTCAGATTTGGTACTTAAATTAAATGACAATGACTGCAACCAAATCTGAGAAGACAAAATACTATGATTTACTTTCTTGAATCACATTCACGTTTACGTCGACGTAATATGATGCAAAAACTTTCAAAATGTAAATTACGTAAATTCCTACACCGGGGTTAATAAAGTTGACTTTAAAGGATGACGGGCACGTGAAACGTAATTGCAAAGACTCCCTAATATGATTTACGTGAATACTCGCGTGGCATACAATTGTACTCCACTCAAACTTGACAATGTTTTATAGAAAAAGTATTAATATAATAATCACAAAACCTTACTCATAACTTATTTAACATATAATAGACAGCTACTGAAAGCACTGCCTCTGTAAATAAAACTAAATTTGACTTATGGGCGAAATATAAACCCTGGATTACAATTGTAATCCACGCGAGCAATGAGGGGTTAAAGCGTGGACTACAATATTAGCAATTACAAATAAAATTGCTTCAATAATAATAAGTGTGATATGATTTTTTGAAAATCAGGTTGCAGAATCCAGATTTCTAAGAAAACTCAGAATATCTCAAAAATGATGCAATTAAGAGATAGGGAAATGTATTGCAATTTTACATGTTTTTACATGTAGAATTCAAAAACGTGATAAAAAGTGTACCTTCCCATTTTAAATAAGCAAGTTAATAGGGACTTCCGAGATAACCGGAAGCAATTGGAAGTACATTTTATTTTATTTTAAAAGATCGTTTCGAAGTATCTCTGCTCCGTAAATATCAAATTTCTATCTATACTTCTTCCTTGAAAACTTTTAATGAACGGTTTGCGTGAATAACCCTGTATACTTTTCAAGTTGTCCTTTAGGAGGTTATATCTTAGAAACGAAAAACTTTTGGAAATAGATAAATTAGGTTAAATCGTAATATTTTGATGTCCTCTATACGCGGTATAATTATTGCCACCTTAATTGATAACATCCTGTAGATACATATACAAGCTGAGTCCAAGAAAAAATGGATACGCGAATAGAGTCGGTGTTTATTGTCGGATTTGCATTTAAAAAACAAAAGTTGTCAGTAGTCATCCTTCTGTCTTCATCTTAATTGTATTAAAGACGCAAGATATGGTATACTGTAGAGTTTTCTCTGCCATTTCATTTGATTTTTTGAGTGCCCAAATCCGACAATAAACACCGACGCTATTAGCGTAGGTTTTCTGAAATATAAAGGAATAACTTAGAAAGTATATTTTCTTAAATATCTCTGAACGTAGAGGTAGAGATAGAGGGTTGAAATTTGATATGTAAGATAAATGAAATACAAGGATGGATACCTATTAGGCAAAATTGAACGTTCTTATAGACATATCCATCCTTGTATTTCAGTTGTCTTACGTATGAAATTTTAACCCTCTATCTTAAACCGTTCCAGAGATAATTAAGAAAATATACTAGTACTTTTCAAATTGTCCCTTTAGGAGGTATATCTCCGAAACGAAAAACTTTTGGATATAGGATTGGATAAATTAAGTTAAATCGCAATATTTTGATGTCCTCCATAGGTAGTATAATTATTGTCACCTTAATTAATAACATCCTGTATACTCCCCTCGAACATATAAAACTCTACATCATTTGTATTTAAAGGTGTTCTCTAGACCTTAAAATGATACCTCTAGGTATAGTGCAAAATACATATTAAAAAAAAAAAACTACATGAAAATCTGAGCATAATCGCTTTGATTTTGACGAGCTAATCCAGCTGGGACTATAAAACTCCTGCGAGTCCGTTGATAGCATTCAGAGTTAATAATTAATCAAAGGTAGACAGATTCACTGGAACGTAAACAGTTGTTTTATCGGAGGTTGAACTTTGAGTAATTATCAGAAAATTGCTTAGGGTTTCCGCACTTCATTTTAACCTAGAAAGTGCTAAATTTAAATATATTTAGTTCACGATTAAATTATAATACCTACCTTGACATAAAATGATATATATTAATATACAATGCTGATTGCACTTTAACGTCGCGTAAGATTTGTCGATTTTCTATAATTTAATATAATTGAAATAAACATTCAGTAACTACTACAAACCATCTTTTAAATACAACCATAGATTAAAAGTAAAAAGCTTTAACCCCTAATTTTGAAAGTCTATATGTCAAAAATAGAGGGGCCGAATTTGTTAAAAATCTTGGAAATTCTTTTCATACAATGTGATGGTATACAAAAAAATATTGATTAGCATAGAGAAAGTTAATAAACTTTAATTGACAACAGGGTTTAATTTTTAGATCCAATTTTTGAGAACATCTGTCACAATTTACCTTACAGGTAATATTCGAAGGTAACATTCTGCTTAATCTTGCCCGACGCAGCCCGAGTCTTAGCTGCGTGTACGTTCGTATACTATCGATCTCCTAGACTCCCATAAGTAAAAGGCGATGGGGTTTGTCAGGTAACCGATGAATTAAAAAAACCGAACCTCCACTAGGGTGGGTCATTTTTGTATGAAAAAAAAAACGAATATTGCGCTTTTGATTTTTAATAGCAAAATTATGTTGCCTTTACATGAAAACAGTGTAATGCTAGAATTTAAAGTAAATAGCACCTCATCTTCAGGTTGCGCTTTGCCTTGGAAATACGAATAACTTGAATATATTCTGTTAGTCATATAACATAAATGTCTCAAGAAAAATAGGGTTTTTAGAATAAAATAATCATTTATTAATAATTAAAAAAATAACACAACAGAAAAATTAATGAAAATCATTCAATATTGAAATCTTTCTTGCTATTGAATTTAGGGATTGTTGCGAGATTCAAGTTTTAATTTTATCCACTTTCTCTTGCCCTTTTAGTATACGGTTTTGATGATAACTCTGTTATTATGTTATTATTATTATTACAAATACGAACTTTTCATAGCATACTATATGGCCTTTCTTGTATAATTTCAAAAATTCAATTATTTAAAATTTAAATGCTCACCTATAACACGGCTATAATGTGAGGGGAGGGGGGGGGGCGTTATGTAAGAACCACGTATGCTCTCGTTGCAAATCTGGTGCCCACTGGGAATTTGTATTGCGCAACTATTGTTTTGCTTACTAAAGGCCACCACAGACTATGACGGAACGAACCGCAACGCATCACACTGCAAAAATGTGCATGCAATCGTTTTCATACATCTTATACAGTCGCAGACAAAAAAAAGTGGACACAACCGAAACTTACGGATGGCAATCAGTAACATTTATCATTTGCCATCCGTAAGTGTCGGCTCTTAATTATAACCACTCAGCAAAAGTTTTAAATTATAACAATGGTCCACTTTTTTTGTCCGCAACTGTATGGACTCTCTCTAATAGCCGAAGAGCCGAAGTGATGCGCAATGGCATGTCGCTAGGTAAGCGGAGTTTTGCGACCCGCTCCACCTTTTCGGAAGGAAAAATAAATAAATATTCTTCCTGATGACATTCTAAAATACTAAAAAAAATTTCTCTCATCTTTTAAGTAAATTTTTGAAAAGAGTGACATTTTGCAAATAATTTTCTTTAAGGGTCATTCCATATGAAGTGATCCAATGAAGGTTGCTTGACCATTTTAAATATTTTTAATTTTTTTATATATTATTGCTATATGTACTGGGAGTACAAAAATGATGTTATTAAATTTTTGTCTCAGCCCATTTGTTTTTTGGCGGCCATTTTTGTTTTGCAACCCGTACCAATTAGAGAGTTTGCAGACGTTAACGTAAACTTATTTTTCTTAGGACTGGATTCAACGGAATTTAACAAATGCCAATTTTTGGAACCTAAGTTTATGATGAAGGGGTGGTATATCACAGTTGATTTTTTAATTACAATTACATATACTACAGTGAGTAGGTATAATAGGCCGGTACGGTGACAGTTTCAAGGTCGTGCGAGCTCCAGGTGGAGCTGGTGGACCTGAGTGGGGGAAGTTATCTGTGAAGAGGTCGATGGGTGTGTTGCGCAACCAGACTAAACAATCCCGATAAAAAAAACAAACAATGAATAAGATTAATTGTGCAGATTTCCAGCCCATCACAAATAATATTATGTTGTTGTTTTAAAAAAAAAGAGGTGGCGCCACGGTTCAGTTTTTATTAATTATTATCGGAATATAAACATTTTAGAAGATCGCTGCGACAGGTCGATGACCGACGGATGCGTGTTTCAACTTGTTGAGCGCAAGCGACTAAACAATTGAGCGCTAAAAATCAATATGATTTATAATTTTAAACGCATTATTTTGTCTTAGTTGTGCAGATTTCTAATTTAAATCACATACAAGACGTGAATATTTTTGCACCAAACACATTTGTCTTACTTGTGTGTAGATTTCCAGTTAAATCGGTCCATCATAAATATGTTGTTTTAAAAAAAACGTAAATCAGAGGCGGTGATTTATTATCGGGATATAAACATTTAAGAAAAAATATACATCAATGAAATAAAATATGATTATTCAATAAAAATGCCTTGAGAACGAAGCAATATACAGTGTGTCCCAAAAAGTTTTATACAAATGGAGAAAAAGTTTATCTTACATTTCACGAAAAAAACTATTCTTTATAAAAAGCTCTGCATGACTTGTAGATCCATAATCAGGTACAATTTTTTTAAAAAATTGGCTGGAATACAGGGAAAATAAAAAATAATGATTTGGACGGAGGGCAAAATACGTTCAAACTGTAGTGGAGAAGCAAAATGTTCATTGAAATTGTAATTAAATAGCAGAAAATTATACACATTTGTAGATTATTGATATTCCCAGATAAAAATTAAAAATAAAACACCTCAGCAATTGTTAGATAATTTATTTTTATAAAACATTGATAACCTTCTTTATCAATTTTTATCTGGGAATATCAATAATCTACAAGTGTGCATAATTTTTTGCTATTTAATCACAATTTCAATGAACATTTTGCTTCTCCACTACAGTTTGAACGTATTTTGCTCTCCGTCCAAATCATTATTTTTTATTTTCCCTGTATTCCAGCCAATTTTTTAAAAATTTTGTACCTGATTATGGATCTACAAGTCATGCAGAGATTTTTATAAAGAATAGTTTTTTTTGTGAATTGTAAGATAAACTTTTTCTCCATTTGTATAAAACTTTTTGGGACACACTGTATATATATAAATATAAACATTTTAGAAATTTAGTCTTTAGTAAGATGCCTGCGATGTAAATAAAATCACATTAAGTTGGCAGCATTGCATTACCCTTAAGTTAGGAACTTTTGTTCTTATTCAACAAAAATGTCCTAAGAACGAAGCAATAAAATTGATTTAGGTATTTGTTATCAGTTAAATAAATATACATAGAAGTTTAACCCAAATAAGTAATTAGTCACGTACAGTCTTTAGTGACAGAGAGAGAGAGAGAGAGAGATAGAATATAGTTCTGTCTGTCATTGGTAAAATGCTGATGTATGTAAAAATAAAAATAAAAACAAATGATGTCACAGACTGCATAAAAAGACCAGTCAACATGATTTCCTAACAGTTTAATAGTTTTTATACTTGTGTGTGTGTGTGTGTGCGTGAAATAAAAAGTGAGTAAATTTGTTTGTTATACATTTCAGTCAAATTAAGAACAATTTTTTTATTTTTATTTTAAGATGGATTTAGGAAAGCTAAATAAAGTTTCTCTTTTAGAAACTAAAGAAATAGGGAAGCTTGCTGAATTACCTGTAAATGTGCCGCAGCCGATATACGAGGCATAAATAATAAAAACTAAATTTGGAGAAACTGTTTTATTAGAATTCGGGGAAAAGAGAACCTTTCTACCAAAAAGGATGCTCTAATGAAAGATAATTTATCCCAATTTACCAACGGCAAATATAGTATAGTTTATCAGGGCTTAAAGGATGTAAAAAAGCCTTCGAAGGGAGTGCTATTTCAGTTTATCGAAAGTAAGTAAAAAATTCTACACATAATTTTTTTTTACAAATATTAAGTTTTTGTAACTTTTAGCTGAAGCTGAGGAGAGGGAATGAGAAGGCGACCTATAAATATAATAGACAAAGAAGAACAACTTTAGTTATTTTCGGATTCTTCGATACACGTACAAGTACGAGAGCAAATCAAACATCTCGATAATGAAATTATCAGAAAGTTTAGAGAAGTAGAAACACTTCTAGTGAATAGTTGTACCCCTAGGCAGAGAGAGATAAGGATAAAACAGGTAAAATCACATATTAGACTTTACAATAGAGCTATTAAGCATTCTGATTTATCTATAGGAGTTCTACGGAAATTGCAAACCAATTTAGGACATTTGAAAAGGTTTAAAAATCTCATTGAAAAACAAATTTATATCGGAGCTAGAGCTGGAGAATCATTACGTAGTAATCGAGTAAAATGGGAGGAATTAGTGACAGTTTTTAAGAGTAGGGTTCGCACTGGGATAATAATTATTAATTTAAAACATAAAGATTTAAATCAATTTTTCGATGATGCGTTTAATCTTTTCAAAAGTAGACTTAGAAATGCTTTAAAAAATGCCCATGCTTAAAGTAAATACTTGTTTTTTGGTGACGAGACGTGTTTCGCTTGGGCTATAGTTAGTGCTCTTTTCCCTGCAAATGTAAAATCAAATCCAAGTCGAATTTCTTCGTATCCTCATTATCCTCATTAGATTTATTCTTAGATCAACTTCTTTCATTACTTCAGTCTATTTATAAAAAAGACACTTTAATAGTAGTCTGTGGTGATTTAATGTTGACTTTTCTACCAAGTCTAAAATCTCAGCTGATGTGCTAAATGTCTTTGCTTCATTTAACTTGATACCCGTTGTTACTGAGCCTACTGGAGTCATCTTCTCTACTTCTACACAGATAAATAATGTTTTTGCCAGCGTTTGTGATACTATTTTAGAATGTCGCATTTCCGATGGTGCTTTAACCGATCATTATTATCAAATATTGACTTTGGCAGATTTAGATACAAACTTTGACAATAACCTGAAATTTATCTACAAAAGAGATTACAATTCCAATAACTTTGAACGTATGAAGTCGCAATTAGAAGGTGAATCGTGGAATGAGGTTTCCAGTTCAACTGATGCAAATCAGGCCTTTGAACATTTTTATAATATTTTTTTACAATATTTTAAATTTTGTTTTCCTTTAGTTAAACGTAAAATTCATGATAAGCAATGCAAGGTACCATGGTATAATAGTACTCTTAGTCTGATTTCTAGTAATCTCAAAGATATCAGTGCTCTCTTAAAGAGACACAATGATGTTACGTTGCGTAACTTCTATAAGGCTTTGAAGAAATATTATGATGCCGCTTTGAGGAGCGCCAAAATAAATTATTTTCATAACAAGATTCAATTGTCATCTAATAAAACAAAAACTACATGGAACATTGTTAAACAATTGTCAGCTTCGAGAAAAGAGTCCAACATTGAAATACTCTCAGACTCTGGTAACAAGATTACCAATCCAGACCATTTAACGGAATTATTTTGTGATCATTTTAGTAGCATAATATCAAAAACTAGTCAACGCTGTAGTGATTATTCTCTCAATTTCTCTCGTGCACACATGTACCTTTATCCTACTGATGAGTTTGAAGTACGAGCATCTCAAACAAAAATTCTTCAGGCATAGATGGAATACCCTGTTCCCTACTAAATCGATACTCTGACTATATAATCAACCCGCTTGTTGATGTAATAAATAAATGTTTGTCGCAAGGTGTTTTTCCTAATCAAATGAAACGTGCTAAAGTAATTCCGATCCATAAGAAAGGCAGTCGTTCCGACATTAACAACTATCGTCCAGTCTCTCTATTACCATCTTTCAGTAAAATTTTTGAAAAAATTTTAAATACAAGATTAGTTTCATACTTAGACAAACACGAAATTTTAAATAAAGCACAATTCGGTTTTATAACAAACTCTTCTACTAAAAACGCCATTCATAATACATTAACTTACATTTACGATAACTTAGACAAAAATTTCAATGTGTCCGGTATTTTTTTTGACCTTTCCAAGGCATTCGATCTTTTAGATCACTCGGTTCTATTATCCAAAATGGAAGCCTATGGAATATGTAGTACTTCGTTAAGCATCTTTCGCTCTTACCTCTCGAATCGTAGTCAGATTATTTCATTAACCTCAGAACATCAAGACGTAGTAAGTGATCATTTATCCTCCGAAACAACTATTTACCGCGGAGTTCCTCAAGGATCGGTGTTGGGGCCGACTCTTTTCCTGATTTAAGTAAATGATTTGCCTTTAGCTTTGGAACCATGTTTACTTTCACATTACGCAGATGACACTAACGCTGTTATCGCTAATGAATCCATCAACACCATCTCGACGACCTGTACTACTATCATACATCAGATGTCTGACTGGTGTGCCAAAAATGAACTTAGGATGAACACCTCAAAAACTAAAATTGTCACTTTTAGTAAGGTTAAGCTCGATTATAGCACATACGTGAAGCTTAATAATAAGTCTATACCAACAGCTAACTCTGTTGATTTCCTGGGTCTTGTGGTAGATTCTGAACTCGATTGCGAGCAACATTGCACTAAACTTTGTTCCAAACTATGTTCTGCACATTATGCCTTGATCAACTTGAGGCAGAATGTCGGATTATATTCCTTAAAATTATTTTATTTTGCGTACGTGGAATCGAGGCTGAGGTACGGATTAATATTTTGGGGGTCATCCACTAGCTTTAAATCTATATTTCTATTGCAAAAAAGGTTAGTTAGAATAATGTGTAGAGTGCCTGTAAATACTCCTTGTAGACCCCTATTCAGAAAGCTGAACATTTTACCTCTAGCTTGCTTATACATTTTAGAATTGGCCATTTTTATAAAGCGAAACGAGCACCTGTATATTCGAAATAATCATTTCTACTCCACTATGTGTACTCGATTCTGCAACGATTTTAGAATACCAAAACATAAGTCCTCTTTCTTCACTCAGGGAGCGCATTTCAAAGCTATTAAAGTTTATAACGCATTGCCTGCGAATATTAAAGAATCAAATTTTACAAAATACAAGTCATTGGTCAAGACTTATTTATTAGAAAAAAACTTTTATCATATAAATGAGTTTATATCATAATTTATCTAAACTCGATGAATATTTTTCTTTATCAATCTTGTTTCCCCTATGTGATTTATATATCTCTTCTTCTAGGTGACAAATTATTTATTGTAATTTATATGTTGTTTGCACTCTATGTGTGTATTATACAAGTTGTACTACAAGATGTACTAAATATAAAAGAAATTGAATTTCCTATGACATTACCTCAAATTTCTAAATTTGAAAAAAATAATGCTATCTCTGTTAATGTATTTGGGTTGGAAATGGACTCAAAATTAAATTTTCTGTTGTTCCAGTCCGTGTAACTAAACAAAAATTAGAAAAACATGTAAATTTGTTAATTGTTCAAGATATTTATTTTCCAAAAGTAAACGAATTTGAATCGATATCGGATGATGACGACCTGGAAGTAGAAATAAAGTATCATTATTGCTACATTAAAGATATATCTAGGCTATTAACTAATCAGCTTTCTAAAAAGAATCATAAAAAATATATCTGCGATGGATGTCTAAATTATTTCAGTTCGGAGGATAAGTTAAACGAGCATGTTGTGTATTGTAAAAAACTTAATGATTGTAAAATTGAGTTTTCCAGAGAACCATTTGTTAAATTTAAAAATTTCGTTTACAAAGAAAAAGTTCCGTTTATTATTTATGCAGATTTCGAATTTTTGCTGGAGCCATTTAATGATGATAGCCATTGTAAAGCGAGTAGATATCAGAAACACATAGCATACAGTGCAGGGTATTTTTTTAAATGCAGCTATAATCAAGACTGGTCGTATTATAAAACTGCTCGAGGTTTAAATTGTGTCTTGGTTCACGGAGGAATTAAGCAAAGTTGCACAATTTGTCTCTTCCAAGTTAAATCACGTGGAGCCCATGAATGTTGAAGTTAGTTTACGAGATGCTAGTAAAACTTGTCATATTTGCGAAGAGGAGTTTAAGGAAACAGATAAGATTGTTAGGGACCACTGCCATCTCTCTGCAAACTTCAGAGGTTTTGCTCACAATAAATGTAATTTAAATTACAAAAAGTCCTTTGTAATTCCGGTGGTGTTTCACAACCTCGGGGGCTATGACGCAAACTTTGTAATCAGAGAGCTTGCGCAGAGGTATCATATTACTTTATTACCTTAGAATAAGGAAAAATATATTAGTTTCACAGTTCACGATGATAAAACTAAATTAAGATTTAGATTTATAGACTCCTTCAGATTCATGGGTTGTTCTCTAGAAGAACTAGCTTCCACATTGAAAGATGAAAACTTTGAAAATCTCAAACGCGAATTTCAGGATTTAGATGAGGAAACATTTCATTTATTAACGCGAAAAGGCGTATTCTTTTATGATTATTTAGACAGCATTGAACGACTCGATGAAAAAAAATTACCTGATATAAAACACTTTTACAATAAGTTAAACGACAAGAACATAGAAGAGGCTGATTATGTGCATGCATAAATCGTTTGGAAGAAATTTAATATGAGAACTCTAGGCGACTACAGTGATCTCTATATGAAAACCGATATCATGCTATTAACTTTTCGAAACTTCTCGTAGTACTTGCTACAAGACGTACAACCTTGACCCTGCCCACTATTACACGATTCCAGGGTATACGTGGGACTGTATGCTTAAATATACAGGGTATAGACTCGAAACAATTCAAGATGTTGATATGCTAATGTTCATAGAACGCGGTATTCGTGGTGGGATAAGTCAATGTTGTAATCGGTTTTCTCAGGCAAACAATAAGTATTTAGAAGATTATGATAGTAACAAACCCTCAACATACCTTATGTATTTTGATGTAAATAATTTATATGGTTGGGCTATGAGTCAATCTCTTCCATATGGGGGACTTGAATGGACCGATAACAACATTGATGTTACTACTATCCCCGATGACGCTGAAACTGGTTATATCTTAGATGTTGATCTAGAATATCCAGAAAATTTACATGACTTAGATAAAGATTTACCTTTCTGCGCTGAATATAGAAAACCTCCAAATTGAAGATTCTCTAAATTAATGACCACTCTGTATTCTAAAGAAAACTACGTTATTCGCTATAGAAATCTTAAGTAAGTTCTATAGCATGGTTTACGATTAATTCATATCAATAAAGTTGTAAAATTTAAACAGCCCCCATGATTGAATTCCTACATAGATTTAAACAAATCATTAAGGACTCAAGCAAAGTCGAACTTTGAAAAAAACAACTATAAATTAATGAATAACGCTACGTTTGGGAAAACAATGCAGAATGTTCGAAAACATCGAATCGTGAAAATCGTTGGCAGCTGGCACGGTCGTTACGGAGCTAAAAATTTTATTTCAAGTCCTAATTTCCAGAACAGATCCATTTTCAGTGATAATCTTGGCAATAGAAATGAAAAAATCATGCATTATATTCGATAAACCTCTGTATATCGGAATGGATATCCTAGATATTTCTAAAACTTGCGTGTACGATTGATTACATGTTAACGAAATTCCCTGTGGAAAAATGTAAACTTTTGTACACTGATACAGACAGTCTCGTGTACGAACTTCAGTGTAATGACGTATATGAAGAGGTTATCAAAAAAGGCATTCATAAATTTGATACTAGTGATTACCTTCCAGGCAATCGTTGGAATATTCCATTAGTAAACAAAAAAATACCTGGTCTAATGAAGGATGAGAACAACAGCAAGTTAATGACTCACTTTATTGGGTTACGTTCTAAACAGTACACCTATAGAGTTGAGTCCGACAACGAAGTTAAAAAAGCGAAAGGTGTAAAGTCTAATGTGGTGAAAAATAAAATTATCTTTGATGATTACCTCAACTGTCTGGAGAAATTTGCAAAGAAAAATCCTCAGGAAGTGTGCTTACTACACAAAACTCTGTATACAATCAAAATTACATGAAGTATACAGCGTCCAGCAAACAAAAATTGCTCTTAATCCTTTGGATGATAAGCGGTGCACTTTTCCTGAGGTTCACGATACTCTCCCGTGGGGTCACTATTCAATCATGGACTCCATCACCGAGATTCTTTAAAAAAGAAACTTTGTCTATTATATGTATTTTAATTGTAATTATTTATATATTATATATTTTAATCGTAATTATTGATATTTTCTTTTATTATATGTATTGAAATAATTTAATGATTTTTTATTTCAAACCTAACCTAAAAATAAAAAGGACAACAAGATTCTATTAATATTTTTATTTAAGCACTTGATAAAAACATTTTTCTAAGTCATTCATAACCTTATTTACATTATAAAATAAACATTCACGCATACTGTATGTCTGAATATTACAAGGATACAAGTCACATAAACTTAACTTAATAGCACATGGAGTCAATTCACAATTACTAGATTCACTTAGAATATTATTAGTTACATTTAAAAAAGTTATTATAGTAATTTTCAAAACTTAAACTATGTAATATATCCATATGAGATGATACAAGTTTGTTAATAATTATAAACTCGCGTACGGTATTTCCAGATAAATAAAATGTACCATCAGTCACTTTCAGCATCTTATTACCAATAAATGGTGATTTTATTAGTGTATAATTGGAAAACTGAACTTCTTCCTCTTCTTGTTCGTCTTCTTTTGATTCCCTCACAGCATCAAAGTAATCTACGATAAATTGTTGAAGGTAAGTAATGAAATCATTCCAGTTTTCTCTTCTGAAAGAAATATTGTCAGGTTTCGTAAACACTCCATGTACATTCATTAGTATCCTCACCGCTGGTACGTAACCTGCAGCACTAAGTCCAGTAATTATTTTATAATGGGCTACGTAAAAAACCTTTTCACAGATATAACGTTATTTTTATTTATTTTATTTTATTCTATATTGCCTCTCGATATATTTCACTCATTCTATCGGTTTCTTGCCAATAACCAGAATCTTCTGAAGAGGGTGAGCTGCTGAGTGCAAAATCTTCTGTAGAAGGTGAGCTAGGTGTAAAATCTTCTGAAGAGGGTGAACTGGGTGTAGGTGAAGCCATGGTCATAATCAAACCAACTTAACACTAGCAGAGGTTAAAAAATACTAATAAACAACTTTAGTTCTAGCTTCCTTTTATACCTATGCTTTAAGCACAAAAAAATATAATATTAGTCATACATTTACTTCAAAAAGGCCTCCCCTCCCCTCCTTCAGTTCATGTAAATGCGAATTTCCTTAAGAAATAACATAATTTTAGACATTTATAGAATATTATCGGAATCAATCCAACTGTTATGGGATGCATCTAGACCTAACCATCGTACGTGAACTTGTTTCCCGCGTCTACATAACACCTTTTCAACGAGATACACATCGAGATTTTTCGTTTTCTGTAGTTCTTCTTCGTAGAATCCTCCACTAATAGGTCTACCATTCATATCTT
The DNA here is from genome assembly GCA_958336345.1 of Dorcus parallelipipedus. NCBI lineage: Eukaryota > Metazoa > Arthropoda > Insecta > Coleoptera > Lucanidae > Dorcus > Dorcus parallelipipedus. The sequence continues at coordinate 37,188,688 of OY284475.1, forward strand.
CCAGTAAATAAGTTATAGGATTAGTAATTCGTACTTTTGCTATTTTAAATAACTCGGTTGTCCAGTTAGGTGTGTATCCCTTGGTAAACACATCTTTATTCTGACTCGTACAATGTCGCCAACCTTGTACCGTTGCGGTGCTGCCAACTTAATGTGATTGTAGGCTGAATTTAGAATTTGTTTTTCGTTACTTTTATTTACATCACAGGGCTACATTCCAATTGTTCGATGACGTTGATTATTATACTCTTTGACGATCACTGAAAGTATACCTATCCACCTGTATGAACTGTTTAAACTAAAATACTTGTATATTTGTATAACCTCTCTTTTAATGTTCTTATGCCCTCTCAACTATAGAGGCTTTTTCCACGGTATATGTGCTGTAGTGGTTAACGTTATATTTTTTCATCAAGTTTTTAAAGTGTACGTTATAAAATTCAGTTCCTTGATCTCTATTTAAATTATTACATGCTCTCTTGCTCTCCTTAAAAATTGCATCCATTGCCTGTGTAACTTCAGATCCGCTCTTGTTTTTTGTAGGTTTAGCCCATACGAATTTTGAAAAACAATCTATTACAACAATTATGTATCTAAAATTACGGTTCTCCTTAGCATAGTTACCCATTTCGGCTAAATCTGCTTGCCACAGGTCATCTATCCCCTTTAATTACTGTGCGCCTGCGCTTAATGTTTCTACGCGCCGGCTTATGTAGTTCGTTAACCAATTGAATCTTTTCGAAGGAATTCTTCATCCTACGTACGTGGTAGTTGAATCAGTGTTATTTAAGTAAATGAATCTATAGGGAATCAATAGACGCTTTTATAATAATTTTATTCTATCTTGTCGTAGATGTATGTTCCTTTAAACTTATTAATCTCCTTCTCAATACTTTTTATTGCGTTAGACAGAGAGGTAATATTCGACTCTATAGTAGTGGTTACGTCAGTATTGAATTTTTCGACGTTTATAACTTGCGTTTGCAATTTTTTAACAGAATATTTAATGTCATTTATAAACGTTTTCTGTTTGTCTAAACGAGTAGAAGTATTCTTTCTGAGACTGGTAAACTCCGATACAATAGTGGATATATTCTCATCCACATACTTTTTATTAACAGCATCACCGTCCTCCGTAGGAGCCTGAACATTACATAATTTTAATTTTTTAGTATCGATGTTTCCATCTTCGGTAAAAATGAAACCTCGATGATGTGATGAAGACAATAGCTGTGAGCTACTGATTTCACCACCACCACCACCACTCCGAGCTGACCGTCCGAACTTATCGAGACTCGTGAAAATGATGTAGAGTACAACAGACACACATTGTATATTAATAGATAATTCCAGCTTCACGCAATTCATTAATAATAGCTAAAATTTAATTATTGTGGGAATCGGTATTTCCTGCAGCCTTGGATGCATTCAAGAGTTTCAACCTATCAATAAGCTCGTTCACATCATCCCAATAAATATATTCAGTAGGTTTTTCGTCGTAAATCATACTATTACTTATACCTGATCCACTACGTGACTAAGTAGATTTCATACTCGGTGGTGTACTACTACTAAGAGATGAGACGTTATTTCGTAACCTGTTATTTTGTCACAGTGATTTTTCTGTAACAGTGACAAACAATGATACGTAACTGGAACTGGTAACGTTTAATTGTACCTGTTACTGTTCCACGTAGTAACGACTTGTCATTGTTACACAAAAATAACGTGTTCTGACGTATGTACATAAGTGACAAAATAATAAATTATTTTAAATCAAACGCTCCTAGATTCCTTTTTTTAATAAATTTCGGAAGTTACAGCGAATTAGTAATTAAACCAACTTTTCAATTGATGCAAAATGTTTGAATTGATTTGATTGAAGTGATTAAACGACACTACCATGGCGTGAAATGGGCTTAACATTGTAGTCTCCGTTCATGTAATTGACTTTGGAATAAGAATAGATGAACATTATACCTGTAGAACAGTGCCGATAATAAAAAATGGCTGATTGACCCACTAAAAATTAAGAAATTAAGATATAATACACTTTTTAATTAAAGTAATCTTTATTTTTGACACAAACACGTATTGTTAATAAAACCGTTTTAAGTAACGAAGAAACTAAAAAATATTTTGCGTACTACAAATAAACTAATATTTCCATCTATTTTGTATTTTACACACATATCGAATTTTGTTTAAGTAAGTATAATATGTAACACAAAACCTTCCAATTACCATGAAAATCTGGTAAAATTTATGACAAATTCGATCAACGGACACTGAAATTGCACACTAATTACTTAACGTTTCGCTATCGGTTATGTTTATTTATTCTATGTTGTTAAGGAACATTATTTCTTTTACTATTTTATTTTATTTTAGAACGGTTCTATTAACAATACGTGTTTGTGTCAAAAATAAAGATTACATACTTTAATTAAAAATTTAAAGTTGGTTTAATTACTAATTCGCTGTAACTTCCGAAATTCATTAAAAAAAGGAATCTAGGAACGTTTGATTTAAAATAATTTATTAATTTATCACTTACGTTCATACGTCAGAACACGTTATTTTTGTGTAACAGTGACAAGTCGTTACTACGTGGAACAGTAACAGGTACAACTAGACGTTACCAGTTCCAGTTACTTATCATTGTTTGTCACTGTTACAGAAAAATCACTGTGACAAAATAACAGGTTACGAAATAACGTCTCATCTCTAACTACTACTACTACACGGGGAAACCCATGTTGTTTACCGTAAATAAATTAATATCTTTAACTTAATTTATTTCATTCAAACAACAATTTAGTTCATTCAAAAAATTCATCGAAAAATCATGTTTTCAACGAAGCAAAAAATTTGGTTAGAATATTTTTTTAAAGCAACAAATTTACTTTTTTGAATGATTTTTCAATGAAATTATATTCTTACAATAACAAAAATGCATACTTCTTTGTTAATATCACACAATCGTTCTTCTGCTTGAAGTAAAGTTTTGTTGACTTGACTAAATTCTTAATTTCATAATTTCTTTTATGTGCACTACTAGTTTCTAGAATTTCCTTATAATCGTCTAAATCTTGTTTATCGTAATCTTTTGGATTTTTCATAAATAGCAATTCGTATAAGCCTCGTTTTCCAGCATACATTTTATCATCAGTACTTATTCCAGCATTGGCACCAATATACATATAGTTCCCTATTACCAATGTACAATTTATCCATATTATTATCAAATCTGACTCAGTAGGTTTCATCATAGTCCTTACTTCTATCATAGAGACCCTTTATGTAGCTCCTACCTGGATCTTCTTCTTCTTCTTCTTCTTCTTCTTCTTCTTCTTCTTCTTCTTCTCCTCCTTCTCCTTCCTCTTCCTCTTCCTCTTCCCCTTCCCCTTCCCCTTCCCCTTCCCCTTCTCCTTCTCCTTCTCCTCCTTCCAGAAATTTTGCCCAAATTTCTAATTTTTTTTCCAATTTTTGACCTCTTGAAAAATTGAATACTACTACATACTTTTGCTAAAATAAAACTTTCCTGTATACGCAGTCCTCTGCTAACGAAAGAAAAAAAATCCCCATCCCTGTGAAAATCTCGTACCCCCCAACCCACAATTTAAAAAAAAAAACAAAAAATAATTGATAAAGCTGTACTATGTATCACTTATCAACACCCCATAGAAAAACATCATAACAAAGAAAGATGAACATGTATAAAGCTGTAGAGTTCTTACATTACGTCAAAAAAGTAAACCGCAGGTGACAAATATGACATATCTTAGGCGAGTTAGTGGAGTGACAAGACGTGACAGGATAAGAAACGATAGACTACGAGAGGAATCTAGAATAAAATCGCTGCACGAATTTATAGAGTAAGGCCCGGTCTTTTAACTTCCTTTTAAGTTACTTGTAAATTTATCTGTCTTGTAACTGAAAAATCTATCATTTAGTTGCCTACCAAGCATTATGCATCTCTTTCGGATTAACTAGACGAATGCATCTATCTCAATCACATGAATACGCGTTGCTATAGCAACTTATTTAATGTTCATTTTAGTAAAAAGGGAGTTTACAAGGAAGTTAAAAGACCGGTCCTAAAGGCAATAAAGTTGGCGAGGCCATTTACAAAGGATCAACAGCAATGTGCCAGTAAAGAAAGTATGGGAAGCTAAAAGTCAGTATAAAAATGTCAGAAATATGCCTAGAGAAACGTGGGACAGCGTATTAGGAAAAATATAGAATAAAGGAGGAGAGACGTGGATTTGAGCCAAGAAGATAGCACAGGACAGAAACGAAAATTTAATTTGCATATGGCCAGTAGTGTATTGCAAACCACGATACCCTAATGGGTAAATGTGGAATATGATTATGTATATGTAATAAGAGCGCATCGATATCGACCGCTGCCTTAAAAATAAAATATTCAACGTGTAAAACAGAGAATGCGAAATTCCTTTGCGTTTCGGTTAAAAATAGATCCGGAGGCGTCGTAATTTACGAGCAATTTATTATCAGTGCGCTTACGAACCGAATTGAATTTTCACATCCGTCTGATCCTCCTCGAATTTCCTTTAATGTGGGACGGGCGAAATCTGAAAAATAAGTTCTTGCCTTCCATAAATGTATTATCGAAACGTTATTTTGGATTTTAAAACAAATTGAGCTCTTGAACTATCTCAATTTCATTGACTAAAATTAGTCAGTGTAGTAACTAAGCTCAGATACAATATCGTTCAAAAAGTATGCTACAAATGAGATTTTTTTTAATTATCGATTTTTATAAAAATTTATTGACACAGAACGCTTCTGCATCACATGACTTATTTGTTGTTATTTAAATGTTATTTGAAGTTATTCAAGACAAATTAATACTTTACTGTGAAGAATACCACAAATTATAAGCTTATATAAAATGCAACAAGTTTAAATGTGTGATAATTTTTTTTAATGTATGAATGGTTAATGCTATAAGAAAGCACAAAGTTTCGGAACGCATTGAAATAATCACTAAGAACCAAATGAAAAAAATTGAGAAATAAGAACGAATTTCGTGTTTTTCTATTCATATTATTTTGGCGGACACTAATCCTACCAGTATTTGCTTATGTACTGTGTATAAAGAGTGATTTACAATAAATTGTGATTTTTTAAAAAAAAATTGAGATAGGAAGCTGTAATTTCATATCTATAACTTTTATTTCTGAACCACTTACTCTTATGACATTTTCCTATATCTTGTAAAATAAGGGCGCTACTCTTAAAACGTCTTCATTCTCGGTGTCCACGCTGTATACCATAAAGATAAATTTTATCTGACATTTGCCAATTTGACTTTCAAGGATGCAGAAGCGTTCTGAGTCAATAATTTTTTTATAAAAATCGATAATAAAAAATATCCCATTTGTAGCACACTTTTTGAAAAACATTGTACAGGGTATTCCAAACCTCCGAATTAGTGTAAAAATGCCTTTTTATATATATTTTCTAAAAAAAATGTCTTAATAAAAAATGTGTAGATTTCCATTCCGCATAATTTCACACTATAAATGAAGAAAATGAATTTAATGTGTTATTGCTGTTACAAGAAAACTCTCATAGAAATATTCGAGAAATGTCTATAAATACGGAAATTACAAAATTCTCGGTAAATCGCATTAGAAAGAAATATAAATATTATAAATAAATATAAATATTTATATTTATTTGTTTAGTGATGAAGCGACTTTCAAAAGTTACAAAAGTCTTTTAAAAGGACATAACATGCACAAAAAATCCAAGGACGAGGCAAGTTAATTTACAAAATCATTAGTGTTTAAACGTTTGTGAAGGTATATTAAATAATAAGTAATAACACAACTGATCCGTACTTTTTTGATGGCCATGGAACACGGGAAAGATTTCTGAAAGAGGAACTGCCGGTTTCGTTAGAAAATTTAAGTTAAATGTAGGAATAGGATGTATTAGTGCTTTAAATTGGCCTCCACGGTCACCAGATTTAAAACCTCTGCACTTCTTGCTATGGGGGATATGTAAAGGGACAAGTATTTGTCCACAGCGGAAGACATGAAACTGTATTTAGCAAAATTTCAAATTTATATCGTGCAATAACAGAGATATTTGTTTTTTCGATACTCTGCCCTGGCAAATTAGTCAGGTAATAAGGATATCTGGATAAAAAATGATAATCGGGTAATTGCATGGATAGTAATCGTATTACTGGGTATCCGATGCCTTCCCTACTTTCTTACTCATCACCCGGGTAACAATTGTACGAGTAGTACTCGTGTACCTGATGTATTCCTCACTTTCTTATATCTACCTTGATAATATAATAACAGATACTTGGATACCTGTGTAACAATTATACGGGTAGTACTCGGGTACTAATACTAATACTAATCGAATTTATTTTGCGTTTTTATTTTTGCCGCTAAAGCAATAATGAATGATTTATTAATTTGAACAAAAATAAACTGTCTGATAAACCTTTTGACTGATATAGCAGACAAAATATTCCCGAAACGAATAAAAATAGTTTACAGCGAATTTCCCTAAGTTGATTATCGAGAAATGGTTGTGATGTTATTGGAAAACTCGTTAAAAGAGCTATCCAGATATGTTATAATATATAGGGTTTTCCATTTGAAAAAATTGACTAATTCTACAATATGCTAACTGAACCGTATTGATAGTCGCTCGATATTTAAAAATGTTGAATATTTTAAACGTACAGAGATTTAGAAATATTTTGGTCCGAAACTGAATGTTGTATCATTAAAAATGACAATTTGGCAACCAATCAAATATGACTCATTTTTTTGCATAAAGATAAACATAACTCGGTAAATATTCAAAATAAGTAAATATAATGTTATATCATTTTCATCAGTTCTTCAAGGATTAACCAAAACTGCAATAAAATATACAGGGTGATTGAAATTGAAGGGTCAGCATGGGGATCTCGCTTATGTATAAGAGATAGATAAAATCGGTTAAATGGAAACAAAATTGCCAAATTTCATATTGATTAATAATCTGTTAAGAAATTTGAAATATCTCGAACGGTTTCTTCGCAATCAGAGAAAAACTAAAAATTACGATTTTCGAATATCGAACATATGCTTGATTGGATTCCGGACGTACTTTATTTCTGGAGCAATTAGTTTTTGATTTTTCAGAGCCAACTTCATTTTTTCTTATGGGCGTGATATTTGATTTTTAGATAGGTAAGTAGCACATTTTTTTCTGAATCCATTGGTATGCTATTTTGTTTTAATTTTCATTGAGAAGTTTCGAAAAAAGCTGAAATTAAATTATGTGCACACACTAAGTTAGCTTAGGTTCAACTGTTTGCTGCGTAGCCAAGGAAACGTATATCTTTATTTAATTCGTCTGTCATTAAATACAGAATGGCGTATTCAAATGAAGAAAAACGTGATAGGTTGCGCACCTTTATTTGTCACAAAATCCTATTACAAGTGCTCAGTGGTATTTAGCACGTTGAGTGCCGTATGAGACCACGTTGGTCTCGCGTCTTTTTGGGGCATAGTGGCCGCGCGATACAGGGGCGGTCTCGCATTTACAAAACATTTATTAGGCCATGTCGCACCACGATGGTCTCGCAGAGTATGCTAAAATACATACAGTCGGCAAGACTACGGCCAGCTGGACCTTTCTACATCTTTAGCCTGCTAATATGAGACCACCGTGGCATCACGCGGCATGTCAAATTATATTGGAGTGGTAAACCCATAAAAATTATATTTTTCATATTTTTATTAGCAAAATAAACAAACTAATACAAGAATAAGGATTTCTATTTATTAATAAAAGAAATTGTAATTTCTAGTAAACAAAGAACCTGAAATATCATAAGATATTTAGCCGAGAAAGTTTAATGTAAAATGCATTTTTTATATAAATAAAAAACTTTAATTGAAAATGCATTTTTTATATAAATAAAAAATGCCTTTTACATTAAAATTTCTATGGTTTCATCAACATTATTTGGAATAGTAGACGGCTCCGCTGATTGCTGATTGCCTACAGTCGACTGTATCTTTCTTACGTTTTTTACTTTGGGGCCTATAATCATATTCAGATTCCGAGTCTGAAGTTTCTGGCTGCTCATATTCATCTGACGAACCATCCCCTTCAAATGCATCAGGCTCCTCATCCGAAAGTAATTCGTCCCATAATTTATGTAAACGTGCTTGTTCTTCTTCGTAAGACATGATGCACCAACACACATGAATAGGCGCATCTAATACATGAATCGGCGCATCTAATGCGGCATGCGCAGATAGGTAACGCGTGCGGACAGTTTTGAACATGAGGTGACACATTGGACTCACGTGGCCATACAAGACTTACGACACCACAGCAGGCCGCGTGAGACCAATGTGTCACCGCAAAATAAAATTTGAAAAAAAGGGGTAAAACATACTTGAAAAAATAATGTGTAACGACCTCTAGCTATAAGCCTGTATATATATGCATTTTCAGGAAAAAAAAAGTGGTGGCCTACGGGACCCATTTTTTTTAATACATGGTGGCACTCAACGTGTTAGAAACCTATCCTGAAATAACTCAATCAAGTACATATTAGACATTTTTCCAAGTTGGATAACAATTTCATTCAAAACGGTACATTTGAAACTCGAAGAGAATGTACAGAAATGGAATACAGACACAAAATAAGAGCATTTGTTTGAAGACATTTCCATTTTCTGCAGTACATAGCCGTAGGTATAAGTTGTATCATTTTGAATCAAATTATTGTTATCCAACTTGGAAAAATATTTAATATGTATTTGGTTGAATTCTTTCCCGATAAGTTTCTAAATACCGCTGAGTACTTGTAATGGAATTTTGTTGCGACAATAAAAAATACGCAACGTAACACGTCTTTCTTTATTTGGGTACGCCATTCTGTATTTAATGACCAGGGTCACAACTTAAGGCAACCTTGCGCGCGAAGAGAACGTAAATTGTGTACGCATGTGTAAATTGCGGACTTGCCCCGCGTATAGCATTGAGAACGCGTTACCGCGCTGTAAGCGTATCGTAGCCATGAAAGATGGAAGGAGTGCGTAAGTACATTCGTTCTCAAAAGCGTCTAGCTTACTTAAGTGGTCTGAAATTGCTACCCTGTTAATGACAGACCAGACAAAGTAAACGTTTCCTTGGCTACGCAGCATACAATTGAACCTGAACGATTGTGAAGAAATCGTTCGAGATATTTCAAATTTCTTAACAGATTGTTAATCAGCATGAAATTTGGCAACTTTGCCTCCATTTAACCGATTCTCTACCTTTTATAATAAGCGAGATCCCCATGCTGGCCCTCGAATTTCAATCAGCCTGTCTAGTAGGGTGGGTCAAAAAACCAAACATTGAGATAATCTTACCTAATAGCAAAATTATGTTGTCTTTTAGTGATATTATGACACCTACGAAATATTTTTGAATTAAATTAATGTTTAGAGGGTTTGCCTTACGTTTGAATTTTTGAAATTATACAAGAAAGGCTATAGTATGCCATGAAAAGTTCGTATTTGTAATAATAATAATAACAGAATTATCATCAAAACCGTATACTAAAAGGGCAAGAGACGGTGGATAAAATTAAAACTCGAATCTCGCAGCAATCCCTAAATTCCTAGCAAGAACGATTTCAATATTGAATGATTTTCATTAATTTTTCTGTTGTATTATTTTTTTAATTGTTAATGAATGATTATTTTATTCTAAAAACCCTATTTTCCTTGAGACATTTATGTTATATGACTACCAGAATATATCAAGTTATTCGTATTTCCAAGGCAAAGCGCAACCTGAAGATGAGGTGCTATTTACTTTAAATTCTAGCATTACACTGTTTTCATGTAAAGGCAACACAATTTTGCTATTAAAAATCAAAAGCGCAATATTCGTTTTATTCCATACAAAAATAACCCACCCTACTGTATAGTGTTCTATTTAAAAAGTTATAGATTTATTTGATATGCCAGATTCATATAGCCTAGCTCATTGCGTTAGTCAAGATTTTAGAATGTCTGCTGGAATAGCAAAAATGTTTAAAAAAAAATTTAAACAAGTTAATACATTGCGCCAACAAGAACCAGAAATTGGAAATATTGCTTACTTAAAAGTTAATACTCGCTTTATATACTACTTAGTAACTAAAGAAAAATATTATCATAAACCAACACTTCAATCGGTATTTAATTCAATAGTTAAACTAAAAGAACACATGTTGCAAAATGACGTGAAACAATTAGCAATACCAAAATTAGCTTGTGGTAAAGATAAAGGCGATTGGAAAATAATTAAACAAATTATAGAATTTATTTTTCGCAGTACTAATATAGAAATAATAATCTGTATTTTAAAGAAAAAGAAGGCGATTCAAACGAATAATGTTTATCATAATTCCAGTATCGATAATTGGTTAGAATTACCGAAACAAGAAATAGTTAATGAAATTTCTAATAATGCTCCCATTAAAATCACTGGCAGAGGACGTTGTTATTAAAGAAAATAGTAACTTATCGTGTACTATTAATTTTTCAAAAGAAATTAAGAACGATAAAACATGTGTGTTCATATTCTTTCCTAAAATAAGTCTTTTACACAAAAGTAAATTAGAAATAAATGATGAATTTGAAAACTTAGCTGAAAATAAATTAAATATTGTAAACTATGGCAATTCTCTATATAAATTAAAAAGGGGAACCATATTAGGCTATTTATGTAAAGATATCGACGATAGACTGGGTAATGCAATAAGAGAAAGGGAACAAATTAATTTAGAAAATGAAAATAATACTTTCCATGTAAATGCAGAAAAAAGTTATAACGTAAATAAGGAACTAACCTCTAAGGAGTATAGATTATTAGGTGATTTGCTAAGAAAATATAACAACCTTATGGCATGGGATAAGACAAAATTAGGGCTTACTCATTTAGCAGAACATACTATTGATATTAGTAATAATGCTCCGGTATCTTCACGTCCGTACAGAGTCAGTCTTAAGGAAAGACAAATAATATCAGAACAAATAAAGGAAATGTTGGAACTAGGTATAATTAGGCCTTCAGATTCTCAATTTGCCTCTCCCGTAGTTCTCGTTAAAAAACCCGATAATTCAATTAGATTTTGCGTGGATTATAGAAAATTAAACGCTATAACAACAAAGATGGCTTATCCTCTTCCACTAATTGACGACATTTTGAATTTTTTAGGTGGAAATTCTTATTTTACTACACTAGATTTAAATAGTGGATATTGGCAATGTCCAATTAAAGAGGAAGATAAATATAAAACGGCTTTTGTTACTACCGATGGTCTATACGAATTCAATAGATTAAGTTTCGGGCTATGTAACGCGCCTGGTACATTTCAAAGGTTAACAGATTCAATATTCCGAGATCTGAAATGGAAAATACTAGCGGTCTACTTAGACGATATTATCATTGTTAGTAAAACATTTCAAGAAGATTTAAAACGTCTTGAAACAGTATTCGATTGTATTAGAAAAGCAGGCTTAACTTTAAAACCATCCAAGTGTAACTTCGCCTTTCAAAATATTAAAATTTTAGGGCACTCAATATCTAACAAAGGAATCGAACCAGACATGGAAAAAGTTCGAGGTGTCCTTTCTTTTCCCATTCCGACAAAAGTAAAAGACGTTCAAAGTTTTCTAGGAATGTGTAATTATTATCGTCGGTTTATTGCACAATTTTCCTTAATTGCAAAGCCATTATATGATATAATAGGGTGTAAATCGAAATTTGTGTGGCAAAAGGAACAACAGAGAGCTTTTGAAGAACTAAAACTTAAACTCATAAATCCACCTCTGTTAAGACATTTCGATCCATTTGCAAACACAGAACTGCATGTAGATGCTAGTGGAGTCGGTCTAGGCGCAGTGCTTCTTCAGAATGATTCAGCAACACAAAAACTTCATCCAGTAGCGTTTATTTCCCGTACCCTTACTTGTAGTGAGAGAAACTATACTATAAGTGAGTTGGAATGCCTCGCTGTTGTATGGGCAATCGAATATTTCAGAACATTCTTATGGGGTTTAAAAGATTTCATTATTGTCACTGACCATCACTTACTTTGCTGGTTAAAGTCACTAAAAAATCCTGGAAGTAGATTATTAAGATGGTCTTTAAAGTTAATGGAATATTCATATACGATTTATCACAAAAAGGGATCATCGAATAAAGACGCTGACGCTTTATCTCGGTATCCATGTTTAAATGCTATAATGATAGATCAAAGTAATGCACTGGAAATTCCAACTTTTATCATCTCACAAGAACGACTTATTAATTTACAATCAAAAGATAAACGAATTAGCGACATAATTGCGGCTATAAACGATAGTAATTACGGGGGTCCTTCCTTGCAAAAAGCAGCAAAAAATTACGAACTTATGAAAGGAGTGCTGTATAAATCACATCCAGATCGTCATAACACTACAAAATTATTAGTCATTCCGTCAGATTTAAGAGCCGAAATTTTATTTAATAATCATGACGAACCAATAAGTGGACATCTTGGTATTACACGTACTCTAGACAAAATTAAAAAACGTTATTATTGGGACGGTATGGCACGCGATGTCGAAAAGTATGTCAAAGGATGCCCGGATTGTCAAATTCGCAAGGGTCCCACAAATCAAAAGCCTATGGGTTTATTACATCCAATTTCAATTTCCTACCCTTTTGAGATGGTCGGTATTGATCTGTTGGGTCCATTTCGTAGAAGTTCGTCTGGGGCAACGTTTATAGTCGTAGCTACTGATTACGCTACCAGGTGGGCTGAAGCAAAAGCTCTGCCAAATGGTAAAGCTGAAGCCGTCGCTAAGTTCATCGTCAACCAAATTATCTGTAGACATGGTTCTCCAAAAAAATTGCTTAGTGATAGAGGTGCAGTATTTATGTCAAAACTCGTTACCGAAATTTTGAGATTACTTGGAAGTCAAAGCAGCTTCACAACTGCATACAAACCATCAACAAATGGTCTTACAGAAAGACTAAACAAGACAATCGCGGATATGTTAAGTAAGTATACTTCAACATCTCAAAAAGATTGGGACGTGTTTCTTCCTCACTGCATTTTTGCTTATAATACTACTAGGCAAGAAACGATTAAATGCTCTCCATTTTCATTAGTGTACGGTCGAGAACCTATACTTCCAACTGATGCAGAATTAATGCAACCGATGGCAACTGACTTTGCATTACGTAGTCAGGAAGTTATTTTAAAATTACGTGAGGACGCACGATTAAATATGCAAAAACAACAACATATTGATAAAACGCGCTACGATGAAAAACACCGGGATGTAGAATTTAAGGTAGGAGATAAAGTGAAATTGAGATCTTTCATAAGACAGGTTGGAAAGAGTGATAAATTACAACCTAAGTACATAGGTCCGTTTAAAATTATTGAGAAACGTAATAAACTAAATTATGTCATAGAAACAGGTAAAGGTAAACGGAGGAAAACGGATGTAGTACATGTGTCTCGGTTGGCACCATTTTATGAAAAATGGACACCGTAATTTTTTTAAAATGACTCAAATATTATTATATTGAGTGTAATCATAATTAGCTGTTATTTTTATCTTGGAAATATGGAAGTTTGGTCATAAGAAAATTCAATATTTCTTTTAAGAAAATTATATTGACATTCGATGCAAAATTACAAAAATCAACAACTGTGTTTTATTTATGTTCTAAAAACATTAAACATAAGCTTGCTATTTCTCGTAGCGAAACTGTATTATATAAAATAAAACAGAAGACAAAATCCGAATTCCAACACTTCCCCTCGATGCGAGAATATTATACATTCAACAACCATTCTTGATATGTTGCATCCCGGACAGGTTGATACAATTTTGTAGTTTAGGTCTGGGGAGACTCTTTGTAAGCATGTCAGCTATGTTGTCACTTGATGCCTAAACAATAATCAACGGGACCTATATCTCTGATGTCGAAATTATCCGACAGTTTCCTCCCAAGTTGCGTGATTGATTTCGAGTTTCGTGAGGCAACTAGTATGTCGTCCACGTACACCGCGATAAGGACGATTCCTTCCCCTCGGCCCTTATAATATAAGCATGGATCGCCACTGGATGGCGTAGCGCCGCAATTCAACAGGACCTGTTTTAGCTTCGTATACCATTGTCTTCCGGCTTGACGAAGTCCGTATATAGACTTTTTCAGTAGGCATACTTTACTCCCTCCGTTCAATTCGGTTAGTGCTTTTCTCGCCTTTGATCTTATGTCTAGATCAACATTACCACCCTCGCGAGCGATTATTTGAAGTAATTCAGGCAGTTGTTTCGGGGGTTCCATCATAATTTGCTCTTCGAGGTCGCCGTTCAGGTATGCAGTGTTGACATCAAATTGCCTAATGTGCATTCCGTTTCGAGCCGCTAGTGCAGTCATCAGTCTGATGGTACTCAGTCGAGCAACTGGTGCGAAGGTATCCGTGAAGTGGATGCCTGGTCGTTGACTAAACCCCTGCGCCACCAGTCTTGCCTTCCTTCTTTCCAAATTGCCGTCAGGTCCATATTTATTGCGCAACACAAATCGGCTCCCTATGATCTCAGCTTTCTCAGGACGATCGATTAATTGCCATGTATCGTTCTTGATGATAGATCTTAGCTCGCTGACCATTGCATCTTTCCAATCATCGGAATCGGGACCTGATAAAGCTTGTCGTACCGGTATTTCACATAGGAATGCTTGACCTTGTTCGACCATTTCTGTAACAGACTGTACACTCACCCCGTATTGTTTCCGTGGTCGCCCCGGTTTACCGGTGCGTATGATCCTCGGTCTGCCTCGAGTTCGCTTGGCCACTTGTTCTGAGCCTTCAGGCGTACCTTCAACTTGTTCTTGGTCGGCGTTGATTAAATCTTCAAATGAAATCGGTACCGGAGGATCTAGTTCGACTTCTACGATGCCAGGCTCGGATGTAGATTCTTGAGTATCAACTTCCCCTCCAGTTATGTCCTTTGAAGTGAAGTCCAGATACTCGCTAACTTCGATAAACCGATCTTCGGAAAATCTAACATCTCGCGAAATAATAACTTTCCTCTCCTCAGGCAACCAGATTCTGTAGCCTTTGCATTCATCTGAAAAGCCTACCAACACTCCATCTTTAGTGCGAGGTTCTAGCTTACCCTTTCCTGGCTTCCTATCTAGACAATGAACTCGAGATCCGAAATCACGTAAATAGCTCACGTCAGGAATCTTTCCCGTCCAGATCTCGTGGGGTGTTTTCCCATTCAGAACTCTTGTAGGACAACGATTCCTAATATGATTGGCCGCGTTCACCGCCTCTGCCCAGAATCGAGGTGGCAATCCTGATTGAATCAGCAAACACCGCGCCGTTTCGAGCAAAGTTCGATTCTTTCGCTCAGCGATGCCATTTTGTTCAGGATTGTACGGAATGGTCAGCCGTCTTGTGATCCCGCGTGATTTCAAAAAATTATCGAAGTCGTTGCTCAGATATTCTCTGCCATTATCACTTTGAAGGCATTTGACTTTGCGTCCACTTCGGTTTTCGACGAGTACAATGAATTCCTTGGTAAATTTCAATACCTCGTCCTTGGATTTCAAAAATCGAACTTCGCACCAACGCGAATGGTCATCGATAAATTCTACGAAATATTTCGCCCCATTGAGGGATGCTACGCGCATTGGTCCGCAGACGTCCGAATGAATCAAATTTAATAATTCGGTTTTACGTTTGGATTTCTTCGGGAAAGGTGCCCGGTTCATTTTTCCCTTGATGCAAACCGAACATTCAAGTCCATCACCCAACTCATCGCGTTTCAGTCCTCGCACGGTACCTTTACGTTCCGCTTCGCGAAGGTCTGACATGTTCAAATGTCCGAGACGTCGGTGCCATGAGATCCTCGAAGCACATGTGATCTTTCTGGGAAATTCTAATTCGGATGCGGTAACACGAGCGCACTCTTCGCGTTCACGCGCGTAATAAAGTCCGTCAATTCTATCTGCAATTAATTTTACGTTACCATTTGAATCCGATACAAATGCGTTATGTTTATCAAATTTAATTTCGAAACCTTGATCGGCAATTCTACCTACGGACAAAATATTTGTGCGTAAATCAGGAACGTGTAAGGTCCGATCCAGTGAAATGTTCTTTACTGTACCGCGTACGTTTGCCATGAATCCGGCGGTACCTTCAGCAACACTTTGCGTTATTGAACTGTTCGCTAGACTAAGAACACCACGCTTCGAATCATTTATTTCCGAAAAGAACGCGACGTTATTACATAAGTGTGAGGTAGCGCCGCTGTCCAAACACCATTTTTGTGCACGTTCTGTGGATTTTACATGAAAAGTTTCAGCGCTTAACGATTCATTTTTGGCACCGTTTGCGAACTCGTGTTTAGTGTCTTTAGTGCGACATTGCGCGGCTTTATGCCCGAACTTTTTGCACTTATGGCACCGAATCTTCAAACGATTTCTGTTTCTCATGTCCGTCTTCTCATTTTCAGATTTTTCAGTCCTTTTGTTCTGAAAATTTTGACCACGTTTTTTATTTATATATAAGGCACTTGATGACGACGAACGTTCGTTCCTATGAGCGTCATATTCCTCGATGATCTTGGTCCTTAGAGCCTCCGGCGTGGGCAAATCGTCACGG
The DNA here is from genome assembly GCA_958336345.1 of Dorcus parallelipipedus. NCBI lineage: Eukaryota > Metazoa > Arthropoda > Insecta > Coleoptera > Lucanidae > Dorcus > Dorcus parallelipipedus. The sequence goes on from OY284475.1 coordinate 37,205,402, forward strand.
GACTCTATTGCAACTCTAAAGTTCTCATAACTGGATGGTAGACTGTACAATAAGGCTATTGTTAGCACATCTGGATTAATATCTACCTCCATATCTTTTAGTTTGTCGACAGCGTCAAAGAAACGACCGACGTGTTCGCGTATGTCGCCGTTTTCTTCCAAGCGTTGTAACATCAATTGTTTTAAAAGAGATGCTTTCCTTGCTGGTCCTTTTGATTGATATATTGCTTCTAATCTAAGCCATACCTCTCGTGATGTATTACAACCCTTTATGTGTTTTAATTCCGTTGCACAAATGGAGAGAACAATATCTGATTTAGCCTTGCTGTCACCCCTTATCCACGCCTTCACAGCGTTTGTAGATGCTTCATCTCCGATGATCAACTCAGGTTTCGCACTCGTACCATTTACAAAATCCCATCCGTCATTCTTGACGAGCAAAGCCTCCATGTGAATTTTCCAAGTGTCAAAATTTTCGCGATTAAGCGTTTCAAACCTCAACACGTTTGTGGAATTCATCATGCACGGATTTTCTTGTATTTTGCTTCAAACACTTATGACCTAATTACCATGCTCTGGGCCCATAACCTCTTGGAAATATGGAAGTTTGGTCATAAGAAAATTCAATATTTCTTTTAAGAAAATTATATTGACATTCGATGCAAAATTACAAAAATCAACAACTGTGTTTTATTTATGTTCTAAAAACATTAAACATAAGCTTGCTATTTCTCGTAGCGAAACTGTATTATATAAAATAAAACAGAAGACAAAATCCGAATTCCAACATTTTATTTATAATTAAGGAGGAAATAAATCCAAACAGTATCGAAAATAAAAATAATTTTTTATAGGAATAAAACTTGCAAGAGAATAATGGTAAAAATGGAAATGTTCAAATTTGTATTCTTACTCATAATGATGAGAGAATGCAAACTAGAAGACATAGAAAGATCTTTTACTGTGGAAACCCTAGAAACTTCTTCAGGACTCTTATACGAAGATCTAGGTAATTTATTTATAACAAATACGTATTGGAATTTAATAACGTTAGTCGATTTAAAATCATATAATGAAAAATTTGAACAAATACAAGATTTATTTTCTCAAACGAGTGTTGTGTGCACAGAAGCTCTTATTTCTAAATATGTGGAAACTACATAAACTTAGTTAATCATACTATTACTCGCATTATTTGGGAAAGAGAATTAATTCCAAATTTTGTAGGTCATACAAGAGTTAAACGTGGCTATATCGATGCAATCGGCAAAGTATCTAAAGTATTGTTTGGCACTCTAACCACTGAAGATGCAGAACATTTTGAAAATGCAATCATGAATATAGCAAAGAAACAAAAAGACATGAATGAATAAACTTTTAGCAAAACAAACTTCAGTAGTAAAATCAACTTTAGACTCCCTTAACAACACTATCGGTCACATTAATCATAACGAAAAAATTATAGTGGATAATTTTAATACATTAAAATCGCTAATGAATAACACATTCGCGAAGGTTGATTTTTTGTACAAAATTGATAAAAGACTGAAAGATCATATAGCTTTGCTTACTCTTTTAGTAGATCAATATCAATTAGAAACAATAAATTTAATAAATATACTAATAGCTGCAAAACAAGGAATTTTACATCCGCTCTTAATCACACCTGTTACGATAATGAACGAATTAACTGATATAATCAAACATATACCAGCAGGTTTAAACTTTCCCGTAAATATATTAGATCCAGAGGATTGTTCAATTTTAATGCAAATTTCAAAAGTAACATTGTTCTTTCAAAATTCAAAATTAAATTGTCTTTTAAAAATACCTTTGGTACACTCTAACCCATATATTTTATATAAAATTATTCCAATTCCAATCAGACTACATAAAAATAATTTTATTTTTATCGACATACAGTTTCCGTATCTTGCAATTGATGAAATAAATAGTAGATATTTTTCATTTAACTATTACAGAATTTCAAAAAAGTCTCAATTTAAAAAATAGTAATTATATTTTACTGCACGAGAAACCAGTTATTTCTATCATTAATAAATCTTGTGACGTTCTATTGTTAAAACCTATTAAAATGCTACCAAAAACATGCGAAAGACATATTAAAAATTTCGATACTGCAGAATTTATACAATCAGATAGTTTAAATACCTGGATTTTTGTGGTTCCAAATAAAGAAACTATTTCAATAAATTGTGATAAAAATGAAACAAAGACTGTCGATCATATTGAATTATGGGGTACAGGCAAATTAACTATTGCAGGACACTGTAAGGGTTTAGGAGAAAATATTATATTGAATCCAATTCGTTCAATAAAAATGTCAAAAAGCATACAATTTTCTCCACGATTTAGTCAGATTAATGTTACTCAAAAGGATTCATTTCATCCAGTAACTGCAGATTTAAATAAGATAAATTTTAATAAATTGGATAACATGGTAGAAGATGGAAAAGTAATAAAAGGAAAATCTAAGAAATTAGAAGAAATTTTACAAGATATTGAAACTTTAGATTCAAATACAAACTTTCAAAATAATACTCAATGGGGATTTATAAGCTTGAGTACAGTCGTACTACTAATTTTTGTTCTAATTTCATTAAAAATAATTTTTAAATTAAAAAGCAAATATGCACAAAGAATGGAAAAAATAATTGACAGGTCTGAAGCTTTTACTTTAAAAAATTATGATGAAGGCACATTTGTTTTACCAGATGGGCGTAGGTATAGAGTCAATCTAAAACCGGCGAGTTCTGAAGATACTTTAACATAATTAGACTGGCCACCTAGTGTTAAAGTCTCATTATTAGCTGTGTATTGGGAAGACTTTCCATCAAATAAAAAAAAAAAAGAAAATGCCTTAAGAAATATATATATATGTAAAAGAAATTGATTCTATGTTATTAAAACAAGGAAAACCACATAATTTTATGATTGTGTTGAAAAATTGTAAAATAACAATTAATGTATCAATGTAATAAAATGTGCATAAAATATCAATGTATAAATGAGAAGCTTTCAAAATAAAGTTTCCTAAGAAATTTTGTAAAGTTAAATGTTATGTTATATCTCTTCAATATTAAGAATTAGAATATTATTTCTAATCACTGATAGAGTTATTTACAATTTAGCTTTACAAATAAATAAGTTGATAGTAAAGTATATTGATATTAAAGAAGTTATGACTTTGTGCAAATTTTGAAATAAGAATGAAATTGCATTAGTAATTCTCTATAAAATACCACATTTGTTTCTAAAGTTAAGTTTAATTCATTAATGTTTGAAAAAAAAATTATGTATATTGTCCATCGAAAAAAATAAGATCTTGTACTTATCCATTATCCGAATGTTATTATATTATTTATCTTAAACAATATTGTGTTACTGTAATACTGCTTTAATTTTTATTTTTACATGTACTCGTACAACTCTGGGCAAAAGAATGCTGCAGAATTAAACAGAGACGACGAGAATTCCAAAGTTGCCAGAATCCGTAAATCTTCGCTTTTCCGCCCTGTCTATCACTAACAACAAGCGGATATCTCTGATGGTAGTCGTAACAAGAAGCTATTATGTTTCGGCCAGAATAAACTTCTCCTACTAATTATAAGATCCACACATCAACGCCTGAATTAAGTAGGGTGTTTACAAGGATCGGAGTTAGTTAAGTAAGAAGTGAAGAAGATGGTCCAGTAAAAAGGCTTACCAAGGAGGAATCGTTAAAATATATGGAACCGGAAAAGAGTGAAGTGGGTCAGGAAACATGAAAAGTAGAATTCGTTGGGTCTGCAGTTCCCCAATTTGTGCGCAAATTCTTTAACAATTGACATTTGGTTTGACTTTTAAGTGTGTCTGACTTTTAATAAGTGCCCAGGAACAAACATAAGAGTGGTTAATGTTAATTTTAATTAATTAGGAGTATATTGTAAAGTTAATGCACCTTTTGTGGCTGGATCATTTTTTTTATTCAATATGATTTTTCTAATTTTACATTGACCAGGAGGCAATGTCTTTCCCTGGAGGAGGGGAAATGCCACAAATGCTGCATTATCTATTTATTTTCTGTTGTTATTAATTATTATTGGTTGTCGTGTCAAAAGATTGTAGTAGGGGGTGATGCTAGATCTTTGGAGGGAGAGCGGAGCACAAGGCGATGATAGACATTAATCATGAGACATTCGACAATTGTCATTAAGGTTGACTAGTTGGGTAAATTACGGGAGTGTAGGAAGAGCGAAGACTAGAAGGACAGCGGGAGAGGAGATCGTGACTTGCGGTTGGTGCGTCCCGACGCAAACCCCCTACATACATGTTGGTAGTTTAATAAACAACTTATTTAGAAGTCTGAGTTTTCTTCTGGATTAGTGAAGGTAAGATATCTTTTGTTTGGGGGTCTAAACCACCCTTAAAGGTACCATGAGTGGCTGTTCTACCTGGGCTACCCCCTAGCGGAGCCCTCTGTTCCATGGCCCCGTGACAATAATACTTTACTGACCTATGTAAATAAATGTAAAATAAAACTTTAGGTCAGTTATGTTAATTCGATTTTTCTTTCAAGATGTTGGAATTTGGTATAGGAAAAAGTTGTACAAATCATACCACTTTTCATATAATCGCATAATTATTACGATCAAATTTATTAGAATCTGAATTATTAGTTTTGCAGTCATTAACTTTGGAATGTTTTACAAGGTAGCATTTTTTTACATTTTTGTGTACATCCTTTCACCTTGATAAATAATTCTTTTCGAAACACTGCAGGTATGATTTAGGAGCCTGGTATCGCAAATCTTATCACTGAGGTTCTTTTATCGTACCACTGAAATTTGCCCCTTATTAGGACGGACAAGAGACGTAGAACATTAAAGCTCGATTTTTTCAAATAATGTATTAAACTATTAAAACTTTTGTTGCAAGTCAGTTTGAATTGCAGAGGGTTCCTCTATCATCCTCTATACAGCTGTTTCGGCCCTATTTTGGGCCTTGTCAGCAGAAGCGTAGCTCGCGAATTCCACTGCAAACCAAACCGACCTGTCTTAAGGCGCATTGAAATTTACAATCCGTCATGAACCTGTCTTTCTATCGGTGGAAATACTATATCTAGGAATTAAATAAAAAATGTTTTTTATTGACAACCCAAAAAATTTGTACACATACATTATATAATTAGTTTATTTTAATATATTATACAGTTATTTATTGTAAGTATTTAGTTAATTTTATATAAAATTATTATTTACTTATCTAATTTTTAAGGAATCACTTGAAAATGCCTTATAAAAGGTGAAACCGGTTGTGGTTAATAAAAATTTTTTTGCCAGAAGACACTTCTCATTCATTCCATTATAACGGTTATCTATTACCGCGAAAACATATTTGAATCTCGTAAGTACTAAATTTGAATGATTCATAGCAAATGAAAATAAAGTGATTTTGCAATTGTGAACATAAGTGAAACTGATCTTATATGACACTGAAACTTATTTCGTAGAATTTATTACAATTGGGATATTATTGACATTAATGCATGAAACAAAAACAATAGGAGTTTTTCTTAATAGAGAGTTTTTCAAAATGATTTGTTAAAATTTGCGTACGTTAAACGTTAAAACTCGATTTCTGATTGGCTAAATTCTTAAGGTTGCTAAGCAAAATAGCCTTTAACGTAACGATATTTTTATCGTAAGGTATTGCAAAAACTCCCTAATAAGTTTTTTCGGATTTGTATATACCTAAGCATAATAACCTGTGAGCAAATAAAAATCAGATTAGAGCAGGCGGTGCAAGAAAATGTATGTCTGTGATTAAATAAAAAGTCAATATATTTGACAGTCCATGAATGTATTACATTAACTAATTCAGTTAATCACAGACATACATTTTCTTTGCTCCGCCTACTCTAATCTGATTTTTATTTGCTCACTTTTTATATCCACACATGTCAATACACAACCAAACAGCAAACACGGCTCTAGCGTCACTTTTATAACCGCTTTTCGTTACACACGTCGAGAGCTGCGTTACTGATTCAATAACACGGTCACAAATGATGACGTTGCTCACATACGTCATAACACCTTCCCCTTGATAATTCAAAACTATGTACAGATTAAACCAGTTTTATTTTTTAATATAATCTCCATTAAGAACTACACATTTATTCCACCTTTGCACCAAAGCTTGAAATTTTGTAAAATAGAAATTTTCTTCCTGCTGTCTAAACCAATTTAGGACACACTTTTTAAGTGCGTCTCCTTCTTGAAATAGTTTACCTTCTAGATGATTTTTAAGCGGTCCAAACAAATGAAAATCTGAGGAAGCCAAGTCAGGACTTTAAGCAGGATGCGGTAGAGTTTTCCAACCAAATTTGTTCCGAAAATTCCGGGTAATCGTAGCCGTCGAGCTGACACTTTTTTTATAGTTGAGGTGTTTATGGATGACTTTTTCTATTGATCCAGTACTTAAAGTAGTTGTTTTCACTATTTCCGAAACAGTAATTCGCCGATTCTGCTTAATCAAATCGTCAACAGGTTGAATAACGGCAGGAACGACTCTTGTTGCATTGGAACCTCCTCTTCCGGGATCATCACTTACACTTCGCGGCCATTTTTGAACCGAGCAGCCCACTCAAACACTTGCGACTTCTTAAGTGTACTTTCACCAAATTGTGCACTCAGTCCACGTAAAATTTCGGCACGTTTAACGCCTTCATTGACAAGAAACTGAAGCGCTGCTTCAAAGTACAACTGATGGTGTTATCTGCCATGTTTAATAAAAAATGAAAGACTACTATAACAACAAGAGTATTTGATTATTTGTTTACACTAAAGTACATTAAATATTGCATGTAATACAAAATCACACTACCTAATCTACTCTCGCAGAGAAAATTCCGGTTTTGGCGTGAACCTCCCTCGTAGTAGTAACCGTTGTGTTCGCCAGTTCAACGGTTAGTCGCGAAAAAATCCTAATATGTCGAAACACCTGACGTTTTAATATTTTAATAATTTGACATTCGTAGTGGGAAAAGCACACACAAAAGTACATACATTTAAAAAAATAATAATTAAAGTAGTGAGTGAAGATGGCGAACAGTGATGATGATACAATAATTATTGCTGCAAGTGCTTTGATAGTGTATGCTAGATTGGCGCTGTTTTGGGTTCCAAATTTCATGGTTTGAGTTCCAAATTACGGGATATTTGTCATAAAGAGTCAAAAAATCTATAATTAAATTATTAAACCCGTCCATATTGGATGTATAATGACACCAAATCGTATAAACTGAACAAAACAATGAAGATATGAAAAAAGTATGAATACGTCTTCCAAACGTTTGTCAAGTAATGTATAACGGTGTTGCCGGATCGCGTTTAAGTATGTACAAGCGGCAAACATTTCTTTGACTCGAGTCTCATTTACCGACTTGTATCGGAACGTAAACGAATGCAACGTTGGAAGGAATTTGGCAAATGCTCTACCATACACACTATTCGGCGAACTTCACTCATCACAAATGTTTGGCTAGTTTGCCATGTAATGTGTGGCCGCCTTTAGGTTATTCGCATTTGCGATGTAAAAGCTGTACAAAACAGCTGTACAAAATGATGTTCGAGGAATCCACTGCACTCAAAACCGACTTGCAACATAATTTTAAAAAAATATAAATAAAAACTATACAGTTTTTACATTATTTACCGAAAAGTAATATTTGTACAGGTTTTTTTTATATACTTTGAACGGTACCTATACATTTTGTTATTAGATATACAAAAAATTATAAATATAAAAGTTTTAGGGATTTACCTGAACCGCCAGAATTTGGTAAAAAAAGAAACAAATGACATTCGGACACCTAACAAAGGAGTATCAACTTTGTTATTTTAAATGGAACACTCAGTATCTTTTCTCGAATTATGAAAGATATTTTCTTGCTAATTCCAAAAATATGTAGTTTGTCTACAGTATGTCCCCGGATTGAGTTTACAATACGTATAATGGACCAAAAATTTTTGAATTAAGATTTCATGATCTGTAGTTCAGGTCTGCTTGGCGTGAAATGAATTTGTGCCAAATTTGACGCCGAAAGTCTTCAAGGTGGCGGAATTAGCACAAGAAGAAGTAAAATCTGTGTAGGCAAAGTGGTCTTCCTTTTGAATTTAGAAGAAAAATTTAGTAAGATAAAATGATTCTCATTTCAAATGAGATATACTAAATTTCAACATCCTAGAAAAAAAAATTGAATTACGGAAAAAATTACTAATTAAATTATATTGAATAAACAAAACACTTATTGATTTTCACAAATTTTTTTTAATTGAAATTAAATACGACGCGTTTCGCTACACTGTAGCTTCGTCAGGTCGATATAACAAGAATGTTTGCGTAAATTTGATAAAAACGGACTATTTATAGTGCTAGTATTAACCTATTTTCTACGAACTAAGGGGCTGGAAATTCACCCGAGTTGCTACATCTGGTGCATCTTAAATATTGATAATAACGGAGAGGAATTGAAATTTGTTTGTTCATTAAGTAGGTTTCCGGTATTCTTAATTCTATTAAATTATAAAAATAAATTATATTATTAAATATTATTGTGACGATTGCGGTGCCAGCCCGCCGACGCGTCTTAGACGAGAAGCTTCGACATCACGTCAGCGATGAAATCAATCTGAGACAGCCCGTCGCGTTCCAGGCCATTCTCGAAGAGAGAGCCGTTTTATAAAATGCACGCGGCCGGGAGTGGAGTTCAGTTCGAAATTAATTCTGCAGTGGACAGTTCGGAATCGAAGTCGCGTTATAAATTTTCGCTCGGCTGTTAACATAAATTACTTATTAGTTTATAAATAAATTATTGTTTAAGTTAGTGTCAATTAGTGTTACGTTTTAATAAATTAGATTATTAACTATTTCGTGTTTTGATTAAAATAATAATAATAGAACCTTTAAAATCGTTACATTGGTGTCAGGTGCGAGGTTCGTGAAAATAAATAAACAATTAAAATTGAATTAAATTTAAACAAATTATTAAACAAAGTGCAGTGTCGGAAAAAGAAAAAAAAACAATGGCTTCAAAGAAAGTGCTGTTAAAAGACTTAAAAGTGAACGACTTAAAAAGCGAATTAGAAGAGCGCGAATTGGAAATTTCCGGAAAGAAATCGATTTTGCAACAAAGATTTCACCAAGCGCTACTAGAAGCAGGAGAGGACCCGGAAAACTTTCTTTTCGAAATCTGGAGCGGACCTGCAGATTTAACTAAAATATTAGACGAGAAATTTCGAGAACAATCTGGAAACTTCAAAGATGAATTGCTGGAACAATCCAGAAGTTTAGACGAGAAATTTCGAGAACAATCTGGAAACTTCAAAGATGAATTGCTGGAACAATCCAGAAGTTTGGACGAGGAATTTCGAGAACAATCTGGAAACTTCAAAGATGAATTGCTGGAACAATCCAGAAGTTTGGACGAGAAATTTCGAGAACAATCTGGAAACTTCAAAGATGAATTACTGGAACAATCCAGAAGTTTGGACGAGATATTTCGAGAACAATCTGGAAACTTCAAAGATGAATTGCTGGAACAATCCAGAAGTTTAGACGAAAAGTTTAGAGAACAATCCGGAAATCTGAAAGACGATCTTGGAAATTTGAAAGACGATCTAGGTAAATTAATGGAATATTCCAGAAACACGGAAGAAAATGTGAAAATTTTAGAGGAGAAGCTTGAAAATAAATTGATACAACAGTCGACAGATCTGGAAAGTAAATTGCTCGAACAATCTAGAAATTTAGAAGATAAACTAGTGGTGAAAATATCAGAAGAGACGAGGAATCTGCAGGAAAATGTGGAAGAAATACTATTCCAGCAGGATAACAAAATTAAGAATCTTGAGCAAATCATGGCAGGGTTGCGAACGTTCGGGGATCCGTCACTAGCAGAAATACCAGAAAATAATGAGGCCCAAACTGTGGTAGGACCAGCGGAAATTTCTAAATTGAAAATAAAACCACCGACGTTCGATGGGAAGTCATCTTGGCCTAATTATTTCAAACAGTTCGAAGCGGCAGCAAAGGCGAACGGATGGACGGTCAATGAAAAAGCCACTTCGTTAATTGTGGCCTTGAGGGGGGACGCTAGCGATGTGCTACAAATGATGCCGGCAGAGGAACAAGAAGACTTCCACAAACTGGTGAACAGGCTGGAGATGCGTTATGGCCAGGCGTATCTGACCGACGTGTACCATGCGCAGCTAAGAAACCGTTGCCAGAAATCCGGAGAGAGTCTTTAGGAATTCGAGGCTGATGTAGAGCGCCTAGCCCGGTTGGCATATCCTACAGCGCCTGATGAATTCCTGCAATGTTTGACGATGCAGACCTTCCAATTGGATCTGAAGCGTGGCGTAATAGCGGTTAACAACGAGGAGTTGGTTCTACATCAACGAGAGGACGTGGCCGCTCGAGTTGTTCTCGCAGAAGATGTCGTATTGCCTAGCAGAACCGAGGTTATAGTCGACGCAAACCTGAACGGCGCTTTCCAAGATGGGCAAGTCATTATGGTCGAACCTAACACTGACGATCAGAAGATTGGAAAAGGAGTCCTCGTTGTAAAAATGTTGTTGACAGCAAAGAAGGAAATACCAGTCCGCCTAATGAATGTGAACTGTTTCCTTGTCAACATCAAGAAAGGTACGATCTTGGGAAGCTGTGCCATGGTGTCCTCCATCTCCCGCCAAATAGAAGCAAACGTACAACAAGAGACGAAGGTCCCGAAGAAGTTGTTGGAAATGGTCATGTCGACGGCCCAGGAACTGACTCCAGAACAGAAGACAAAAGCGAAGAACCTGATCTGTCAGTATCAAGATGTGTTCGAGGTAGAAAATGGACCTAAGGGAAGAACCGACATAGTCAAACACAAGATAGAGACCGGGGAAGAAAGGCCCATCCGTCAAGCTCCAAGGAGGTTACCATTGGCGAAGCGTGAGGAAGCAGAACGCATTATTCGTGAGATGGAAAAAGACAATGTAATTGAGCCATCGAGCAGCCCTTGGGCGTCACCGGTAGTGCTTGTGAAGAAAAAGGATGGATCCACACGGTTCTGCGTAGACTATCGATTGCTCAACAACGTCACCAAAAAGGACAGCTATCATCTGCCACGGATTGATGACACCATGGACACCCTAGCCGGTTCAAAGATCTTCTCAACCTTGGATCTAAAGAGTGGTTATTGGCAAGTGGAACTAGCGCCCGAAGATCGAGAAAAAACGGCGTTTTTCCTTGGTATGGGTCTATGGCAATTCACGGTGATGCCGTTCGGGTTATGTAATGCCCCAGCGACATTCGAGAGGCTGATGGAGACGGTTCTAAAGGGTCTGTCCTGGACAACGTGCATGGTATACCTGGACGACATAATTGTGGTGGGGAAAACTTTCGACGACCATCTGACGACCATCGCGGAGCTGGACTAAAGCTTAGTCTCAAGAAGTGCCACCTGTTCCAGAAGGAAGTGAATTATCTAGGCCATATTGTTAATGGGAATGGAATCGCCGTGGACCCAGTGAAGATTCAGGTCGTGAAAGACTGGCCAACTCCCAAGAATAAACACCAGATAATGAGTTTTCTAGGCCTATGCACTTACTATCGGCGCTATGTTCCCGGATTTGCGGACATCGCTAAGCCGTTGACAAAACTCACCGAAGGTCGTCCGTTTGAATGGGACCAACATTGCCAAATTAGTTTTGAACAACTCAAGCAGTGCTTGATAAGTGCTCCTATTCTAAGTTACCCTCTCCCAGAAGGCAAGTTCATCGTGGACACTGACGCTAGCAATGTTGGTATCGGTGGCGTACTGTCCCAGATACAAGAAGGGCAAGAGAAGGTGATTGGCTACTTCAGTAAAGTCCTGTCAAAGCCGGAACGAAATTACTGTGTCACTAGAAGGGAATTGCTAGCCGTGGTAAAGTCCATAGAACATTTCTACAAGTACTTATACGGCAGACACTTTCTCCTGAGGACGGACCATGCCGCTTTGAAATGGCTCCTCCTATTCAAGAATCCTGAAGGACAAGTCGCACGATGGATTGAACGACTTCAGGAATACGATTTTGAAATCCAGCATCGGGCCGGAACTAGCCATAGAAATGCCGATGCTCTGTCGAGAAGACCTTGTGCTGAAGACTGTAAGCATTGTAGTCGTCTGGAGGAGAAAGTAGCCACGACTGCGAGGACGGCCGTTATAGACGACAAGTGGCAAGGTGAAGAATTGCGACGAGACCAGGAGAACGATCAGGATTTGAAATTGGTGCTGGAATGGAAAAGTAGGGAGGCAAGGCCTACTTGGGGAGAGATAGCACCATGTGCACCATCCGTAAAATCGTACTGGGCGCAGTGGGACTCCATAGTGCTGGATCATGGTCTTCTGAAACGAACCATCGAGAACCAGGAAGGCACGGAACAGAAGACACAGTTACTGATCCCCAAGAATAGGGTTCTGAGGGAGCTTCACGATGGAACTTCGGGAGGGCATCTGGGAATCAAGAAGACTATGGAAAAGGTGCGCGAACGGTTCTACTGGGTGAACTGCAAGGAAGACATAAAGGACTGGTGTAGGAAGTGCGTAGTCTGCGCAGCTAGTAACGGCCCGCACCGATGAGGCAAGGCTCCCATGAAACAGTATAACGTGGGAAGTCCTTTCGAAAGAATTGTCATAGATGTAGCCGGCCCATTTCCACAAACGAATAGTGGAAATAAGTACATCGTCGTGGTGATGGACTACTTTAGCAAGTGGGTTGAAGCATACGCCCTACCAAACCAAGAGGCGATGACTATTGCTGAAGCCCTTGTCCGTGAATGGATCAGTCACGATAAGTCGCGATATGGCGCGCCCATGGAGCTCCATTCAGATCAAGGAAGGAACTTCGAATCGGCTTTGTTTAAGAACGTGTGTACTTTGCTCGGCATCCGGAAAACTAGAACCACTGCACTTCACCCGCAGTCGGACGGAATGGTGGAAAGATTCAACAGAACCATCAACCGACATTTGTCCAAAGTCGTCTCCGATCAACAGAGAGACTGGGACACGTACATTCCTCTTTTTCTACTGGCATACCGTTCGTCCGTTCATGAGACAACAGGAGAGACACCAGCGAAAGTGGTATTTGGGCGAGAGCCAAGGCTGCCCTGCGACTTGAAGTTCGACTTGAAGACAGCCCGTCGCGTTCCAGGCCATTCTCGAAGAGAGAGCCGGTTTATAAAATGCACGCGGCCGGGGGTGGTGTTCAGTTCGTAATTAATTCTGCAGTGGACAGTTCGGAGTCGAAGTCGCGTTATAAATTTTCGCTCGGCTGTTAACATAAATTACTTATTAGTTTATAAATAAATTATTGTTTAAGTTAGTGTTAATTAGTGTTACGTTTTAATAAATTAGATTATTAACTATTTCGTGTTTTGATTAAAATAAAAATAATAGAACCTTTAAAATCGTTACATTATATTAAATTATAAATATTTCAGTAAAGTTGTAAAATCTTAACGCCATCTACATATTTATTGACTGAAAACAAATAAAATATGATTATTCAAATAACAGTCCGTCCATATTAGCACCTGACAGTGTTAATGTCTTACAACTGTACTGAAATCCTAATATTCCGTAATTCAATTTTTTTTCTAGGATGTTGGAATTTGGCATGTGTCGCTAATTTGAAATGAGAATCATTTTATCTTACTAAATTTTTCTCCTAAATTCACTTTACCTACACAGATTTTACTTCTTCTTGTGTTAATTGAGCCACCTTGAAGACTTTCGGCGTCAAATTTGACACAAATTCATTTCACGTCAAGCAGACCTTAACTGCAGAACATGAAATCTTAATTCAAAAATTTTTGGTCCATTATACGTATTGTAAACTCTATCCGGGGACACACCGTATATTTGGCTTCATACTTTTTGCTATATTTAAGTTTGAAATTTAAAAAAAAATTAATTTACTTTGATTAATAAACGTGTTATTATGTAACAAGTGTTAATTATAATTAAAAGAATCCTCATCTGAGACATTTTATAAGATAAAACACTAACAACTAAAACAAATAAACGTACTATACACAATAAATTTATGAACATACAGGTTGTTCTTCAAGCTCGTGCAAAAAATTAATGGCGTATTTGGTAACAGATATTCTCATGAATGCACCAAAAATAAAACGAAAAAGAAATCAAAAATTCATACCTACACCCGGCAATTTTTTTTGAAATGTTTAGAACCGCTAGACGCAACGGACGATGAACTTCCCCCACAATAAGTGTTCGAAGTTTACCCCCTGCGCGAGACTTGTAATCGTTCTAAACGGATCAAGAACACACGCATCAGCGAAAACATTAAAAAAAACATACCGATTAAAGTGCCGTTTAACTTACCTGTATTGCATGAGGATTTTCTTCTGCCCACACTTGCATTTTGTGAAAATTAAACATACCATCCCTTGTAAACATTGATTCGTCGGTGAAGAGAATGTTATTAACAAAGTTCGGATTGTCCGTCTGTTTCCGGAGTAACCACCGAGTAACCATCCTTTGAAAATGGAACGGGTAATTGTTCCTCACGAATAATTCGCCAAACAACAAACTGCACAACTGACACAAAGGATCTGCTATTTAGCCAAGGGCGATTTGAGTAACGCTGTGCATACAAACGTCTTGCACCCAACGCATTTTGACCACATTCGCCGTAAATTAAAATCATGTCCACAATAACCCTATTGGAAAATTCGGCCATGTTTTCAACACTGTTATCTGCAACGACGTGTACTTGAGAACTGACCCACTTAAACAGCCGATGCTGACACACCAGCATACTTCTCCAATTACGTAATTACGTAATAAAAATAAGCCAGGGACTATCAAACTGTTTCATCGTTCGCCGAAAACACTTATCGTCTGTAATATTTATTAATCAATTGTGATACAAGAACTGCTCCCTTCTATCACTTTTAATGTCAACTTTCATTGGCTTCATTTTTTGTATGAAGTTAAAAAACAGCCTGTATATTGATGATGTATAATCAAGTTATTCAGGTAAAAGTGACATAATGGGTGGTATGCATAAAACGTACTATGCGTTAATATATTTTTTTAGATAAGGGGAGGCTATGAAAAACAAAATCAGTCTTAGCTTGATTCGAAACTTTTATTCTGACATTTGCTTAGCAAAATTATGTTGCCTTTACATGAAAACAGTGTAATGCTAGAATTTAAAGTAAATAGCACCTCATCTTCAGGTTGCGCTTTGCCTTGGAAATACGAATAACTTGAATATATTCTGGTGGTCATATAACATAAATGTCTCAAGGAAAATAGGGTTTTTAGAATAAAATAATCATTTATTAATAATTAAAAAAATAATACAACAGAAAAATTAATGAAAAACATTCAGTAATGAAATCTTTTTTGCTATCGAATTTAGGGATTGCTGCGAGATTCGAGTTTTAATTTTATCCACCTTCTCTTGCCCTTTTAGTATACGGTTTTGATGATAATTCTGTTATTATTATCATTACAAATAC
Organism: Dorcus parallelipipedus; assembly: GCA_958336345.1. NCBI lineage: Eukaryota > Metazoa > Arthropoda > Insecta > Coleoptera > Lucanidae > Dorcus > Dorcus parallelipipedus. Next base: position 37,220,986 of record OY284475.1, read on the forward strand.
GAACTTTTCATGGCATACTATATGGCCTTTCTTGTATAATTTCAAAAATTCAAACGTAAGGCGCAAAAGCAAAAAAAGTTGAGAATCAAAATCAAAATTATTCAAACGCTGATATTTTAAATCTGTTTCTTATATTCATGAAGAATAATCTAAAATTGTTCAGAGCAGAGAATTTGTGTTCAAAAATATGTATCCCTCTTGTCTCCTATGAATAAAACACAGTTTGGAAAGTGTGAACCTAACTTTATACAACTTGGAAAGATAAAATGTACGAAGATCAGTAACAAATAACGAAGATAATTAGACAATGGTTTTAAAACACTTTCACGCTAACCTAGAGAATCGCAAACTAGCAGCTATTTTATTGTTTGAATTGGCTTCCGGTTGGAACCGCGTCACGTTGACTTCTTCTACTGCCGACGTTTCGTTCTCCATTGCAGAAGAACTTCCTCAGGGCTGCTGCTGCTAATGGTGTTGCTCCAGTCTCAACGACTAACGAGAAGCAGCAGCAACACCAGCAGCAGCAGCAGCTGCAGCAGTAGTTAATGAGATATGAGCGTCTCAAGTTAGTACTATTTTACGGCTGAAAACTCACTTTTAATTAATTTCTAATTACTTCAAATGAACCGGCTAAAACTCAGGTTTCACTTGAAACGAAAGATCTCGACGTGTACTTTCATATTCTGTAAAGAAAATGTTTATGCAGATGCTGGTTAATCGGATATGAGCGTCTAATTTGACTATTGTCATATGAACGTGAAAGTGCACTTTTAATTAATTTGTAATTAATTAAAATCGACGATTAATTAATTTGTAATTAATTAAAATCGACGGCTAAAACTTTCCAAAGGCATTATTGAATAGTTATAGATGTTTACTTTAGTAATATAATAATTATTACAATAATCTACAATTGTGCGTAATTTTTTGCTATTTCATCACAATTTCAATGAACATTTTGCTTCTCCACTACAGTTTGAACGTATTTTGCTTTCCGTCCAAATCATTATTTTTTATTTTCCCTGTATTCCAGCCAATTTTTTTAAAATTTTGTACCTTATTATGGACCTACAAGTCATGCAGAGCTTTTTATAAACAATAGTTTTTTTTGTGAAATGTAAGATAAACTTTTTCTCCATTTGTAAAAAGAAGTTTTTGGTACACGCTGTATATACAATATATTTTTTTTAAAATGTCATAAAGGTTGGCCATGAAAATTAAAACTCATGTCGTAGCTTGGCATCTAACACATGACAAAACTGCTAATTTAAAGTACATAAATGGAGCTAAGACATGAATTTTCTTTTCCACAGCCACCCCTTATGACATTTAAAAAAAAACACATAGTATATATGTATATGTCTACACCTACATACAGGGTGTCTGAGACCACCCGTACACCCCTTTTATTTAGGAAACAGAGCATTTTAAAGAAAAATGTTTCAGACAAAAGTTATATGGTTTCGAGGGGGCCATTGAATAGTCGTTTGAAGGTGATATGAAGGTAACCTTGAATTTTTTAAATTGGGCACCCTACATATCTTTACATATTCTTATAGCTTCCCTCGAGATCTTTCCAAAACACCTTAATAAAATATTTTTTTATTAAGTATTTCTCGAGTTATAAGACTTATTGTTACAGTATTTTGATAAAAATACTTACAAAATACCTCGCAAAAGATTTTCTTTCCAATAATCTTACCTTACATTCAAGGCCGATCAGGCAAGGCAAGAACCGAGCGTGAACCAGCGAGATATTTTGTAAGTATTTTTATCAAAATACTGCAACTTTGAAGTTTTATAACTCGAAAAGTACTTAATAAAAAAATATTTTATTTTGGTGTTTTGGAAAGATATCGAGGTAAGCTATAAGAATATGTAAACATATGTAGGGTGTCCAATTTAAAAAATTCAAGGTTACCTTCATATGACCTTCAAACGAATATTCAAGGTCAAACAAATGATACCATCTTATGGCCCCCTCGCAACCATACAACTTTTGTTTGAAACATTTTTCTTTAAAATGTTCTGTTTCCGAAATTAAAGTGGTGCACGGGTGGTCTCAGACACCGTGTATATGCACAAGTCGCCAAAACGCAACCTACAGATTAGAGCAGCTCACATCCACACACCACAAATTAAGAGCACTTCACGATATTTATCTCGGAGAATCCTCTCCTTATCACACAGGTTGTTCACGGGAAGCCGCTACAATAGCTAACTTTTTTATTTGAATTTTTACGAGGTAGCTTAAATTAGAAAAAATTAGAAAAGTTTCAGAACGTCACCTGCTGGATTTTATGGCAACATCAAAAAAACAAATGACTGTCAGGTTTTCGAGATTTTTAATTGTTTTCAACTTTTTTAAATGGAACGTTATATTTTTTAACATTTCATCGCGTTCAAGGCGTCAAATTAATTATCTCTCTAAAATATTACCTTCCAAGGCATACTATTTTATGAATTATTTAGTAAATAAACATTGGTATTCGCGGGAAGTGCATAGCAACAACAGATTTTTTGTTGGCGAACACAATATGGTGTGCGTTGAAACAAGAGAACATCGAAATTGTTTTCAGTTTTGTTAACTATTCTGATTAATCGGTTCTTGAAATTTAGTTCATATTAAAAATGTCAAAATGTCAATGCCTTGGAAGGTAATATTTTAGAGACATAATTAATTTGACACCTTGAACGCGATGCGATATTAAAAAATGTAACGTTCCATTTAAAAAAGTTGGAAACAATTGAAAATCTCGAAAACCTGACAGTCATTTGTTTTTCTGATGTTGCCATAAAATCCAGCAGGTGACGTCCTGAAACTTTTCTAATTTTTTCTAATTTAAGCTACCTCGTAAAAATTCAAATAAAAAAGTTATCTATTGTAGCGGCTTCCCGTGAACACCCGGTATATCCAGTGCAAATGCATTTCAGCATTTATCTCCGAGATAAATATCGTGAAGTGCTCTTAACTTGTGGTGTGTGGGTGTGATCTGCTCTTTACATGAAGACACCTTTGGAGGCCCCAAGCTGTAACTCATTTATTTTTATTCAAACATCCAATAGAGTATATACAGTGTGTTTCACTTTACATGAAGACACCTGAATAACTTGTTGATTAAGAACTCAATTAGTATAAAATTTTTACCAGAGATAGAGACCATTAAGATTAATTCTTTGTAGGAATGGATTCCTTTTGGAGTCTAAATCTGGCCAACTATGATTTAAATAAAAACTAGTGTTTCAAGTAAAGTAAAAAAGTTGTTGCTAACCACTAAAATACTCCAATACGAAGTTTCGCTGAAAAATTTTAATTTTTAATTTTTATACATTTTTATGTATTGAATTGAAAAAATTGAAAAATACATTAATATGAAATAATAATTTTGTTACACTATTAAATATGATTATGATTTCATGTTTAATGTATTTTTCAATTTTTTCAATGAGTTTACACAAAAATGTATAAAAATTAAAAATTAAAATTTTTCAGCGAAAGTTCGTATTTGGAGTATGTTAGTGGTTAGCAACAACTTTCTTAAATACTTTTTTGCTCTATCTTCATCGCTACTATGACTTTACTTGAAACACTAGTTTTTATTTAAATCATAGTCGACCAGATTTAGACTCCAAGAAGAATCCATTCCTACAAAAAGATTACTCTTAATCTTAGTCTATCTCTTAATCTTAGTCTATCTCTCGTATAAATTTTATACTAATTGCGTTATTAATCAACAAGTTACTAAGGTGTCTTCATGTAAAGTGAAATACACTGTATATTCTTAAATGGTCTCTAGAGAATGAAATATAAAAATATTTTTTTGTCTGCACTGTATACGAGTGATGACGTCATCGACAATTTTTTTAAATGGCAGGATAATATTTTTTTTTGCGAAATGTGATAGAAAATTCTTTTCTCTTTTCAACCATATCAAACTTTTGTATCTTTACATAAGAAAATTTTCGAGAAAAGTTAAAAACATAACTTACTTGGCTTAACTTTTAAGCATGTTAATATTTAAAACAGGCCATGAATAGAACAGAACATCAAAATAATTTTACTGAAATTTGTCAAATTTTATTAAAGTTTGTAAAAAATTGTATCTTTTTAGAAAAATCAATAATAAAAAATTTTCCCATATGGTGTGAACTTTTTGGCGGCCACTGTATATACTTTATTGGTTGTTTGAATAAAAATAAATAAGTTACAGCTTGGAGCCTTTTACAATACAAAACAGACTGCTATACGGAGAAATAGACGGTCTAATGATTTTATTGTCTAAAAGTTTTTGGATTTGCGTTTGAATTTCCTGTTTCAAATGGTATGGATAGCGATAAGTTTTACAGTAAACTGGTTCATCATCAGTGGTTCGAATCTTATGCTTGACAGCATTGGTGAATGATAAATTAGAATTTTCGTCATAAAACACATCTACGTATTTTCGGCACAGAGCAAGAATCTCGCGATGCTCTTCGGAATTCAAATGAGCGGTCCTGATAACTTTAGAAATGTCTATATGTTTTAAATCGAATGTGGGGTTTTCAACTGACATATTAGTAACAGGTTGAACGTCAATCTGTTCATGCCAATTTATTATAATTTCTTTTTCTTCATCGTATGGAATGTTACAAAAACCTTTCTTAGCGTAGGCAATAGATTCAGGAATATGAAAATTATAATTTTGAATTTCTGGGATTATCACATAACCTTCTTTAATGTTAACTGGGATTGTAATCGATTTTTTTACTGATTGCTTAACTGGTATGAAATCTCGGAGATTAAGTTCTAAAAAAATTGTATTTTATATTCGACAATTTCTAACGTTCGAGTGCTATAATCTATTTTAGCTCCTAAACGCTGAAAGTCACTGCTACTTATGAGCGCATCGAATCGATCGTGCCACGGTAAAATATGGAAATTAATTTTATCAAGAACGCCAAACTCTTTTAAAATCGGATAAGTAACGTGCCTTTTTTAAAATTTCTCCTCGTAGTTGGTCATGAATTGTTAATTGTGAACCAGCTTCAATCGACTTGACGTTTGAAAATGAAATAACATGACATAAGAGATCATTAAACTTGTTTTCGAAATGACCGTCAAATTGAAGGCAAGTGGCACCATTCTATTCAGGACTTCTTCGAGCTTTCTTAAAAATATCCAAATCTTTCGCTTCCTTATGACAAATTTCGCACGTCTTTGAATTATGGTGGTTAAGCTTTTTCGATAGACAGGTTCTATTTTACGCTAATAGAGCAGTGGACGTCCCACAAAAAGGAAGTAAGAAAAACGTAAGGGAACATGTGCATGAATCTCCAAATCAAATAATGGGAATTAAAAATAATCCTCGTATGCTCTTCAACGTCAGCAAATGAATTTTAGTAGAATCCAAGCCCGTTGCGATGAAATTGGTGGATATTTTGATTACCTATTATGATTTTACTCTGAATTGTGAATAAAATTTGTTAGTAAAGATTTTTTTTAATTATGACATTTCCTTCGATAAACGTGAGGTTATGATATACGCCAGTTTCAAGCAAGGCTGTTTCCATGAGGAGAAATTTAAAAAAAGGCACCTTATTTTTATTACATCGGTAATAGTTTGATTTAGAGATTTTACCGTGAATGCCTTAGTAAATATATAATTTTTGAAGTGATTACAACCGGGTCCCGGATTTATAATGCTATTAGATGCACCGGAATCTATTAAATTTTTTTAATTTAAGCTAGGTATGGAAATGAACGGTAACTTTGGTCTATTACTAATAGAATTTAAATCTACGATTTGTGTTGTTCCGAGGCTAGTTGACAAAAATTTTCGTTATCCTCATTATAATTCGGTTCAGGATAATGTTCTTGATCGATTTCGTGGCAATATTCATCGTTAACTGTTTCGGCGTTATAATAATGTTCATTATACATGGGGTATTTTTGCGAGTATGAATTCGATTCTTGAATTCAAAATCAGTGTTTTCAAGAATGTATAGTTCTTCGAATGTAAAATTAGGCTTAGGTGGATTCGAAGGTTTTGCAAACGTGTTTCTTGTAGATATTGACATTGGTGTTGGTTTCGGTTCGGACTTTTTACCAAAAACTTGCGAATTTGTCCAGAATTTTTGCTGGACTGGTCTAAACTGTATGTTAATAGGGCCTCTTGGAAATTGATTTGAGGTAGATGGCTGTGGCAATACATTATGAATGTAACAGGTTTATGAAAAGACGGATAAAAATTGGGTCTTGGAGTAAAATCGAATGTTTGAGGTTTTATTAAATGCGTGGATTTTTTTACAGTACAGGTTTTGACCTACTTCTCATGAAAATCATAAAACTAATTCGAGCTTTTTCATTGTCGTACTTTCTGCATTCAAACAATGCTTTTTTCAAAGTTGGGATTTGTAAATTTATGAAGTGACTGCAATAAGGTTCAATTATACCGGATTTGAAAACAAATAATCAGTGCTATTCTGTAGCGTAGCGGTTTACATTGGCTACTGACGTCAGTGGTTAAATTCCTCTTCAGTCAATACAATTTAACCACTGACGTCAGTAGCCAATGTAAACCGCTACGCTACAGAATAGCACTGATTATCTGTTTTCAAATCCGATATAATTGCAGTCTACTGACGTCAGTGGTTAAATTCCTCTTCAGTCAATACAATTTAACCACTGACGTCAGTAGCCAATGTAAACCACCACGCTACAGAATAGCACTGAATGCCTGACTTGTACAAGTTTCTTCTTTACTTTTCTTAATGTTATTATTAATGGTATGAATACTAACATGTTCTAATAAAATTTGTAACTTTCCTTTGACATTTTGAAAATCATCTTCATACGATTCGGAATGTTTTTGGAAACAAATAGTTAGATCATGTAAAAGAAGTTCCTCTGATCGCGAATCACCGAATTTTTGTAACAATGCCGCTTTTAATTCAGTCCATTTATTACAGTTAGAAGTTATTAATAAATCCCCAGCGTTTCCAATTAATTTAGACTTAATTTGTTCAAATATGAGTGCATTAAATAGACAACCTTCATCAGGTCTCCTTAAGAGATTTATGAAATTATCTGCTTGTCTTATGAAATAGGCTAAATTTTTTGATCCTCCTGAATATTCAGGTAACATATCTTTAGCCAAACTTAATTCAACTTGAGTAATGTTCGCCATTTTATTATTATTATCGTACCTTATATTACGTTTGTGTGTTCTTTCAGAATCTGACGAGTGTGAGTCGCTTAAATTATCTACACTGCATTTAAATATAATTTGAGATCTATCTCTTAATATTTAAAATACATGCGTATTATTACGATAAAAGGAAATGGAAAATAGAAATCTTAACTCACAGAGTAAGTGCCAAGAGCATCTCGGATGCCTAGCGTTTCCGACGAAGACGTTCGGGCGAGGAGATGTCATCCAGGTGAAGTCGATCTGATGCAGCGCTCTGATAACGTAGTTGAGGGCGGACACCGGTGGACCTCTCTCTCTTGATGTCTAGTGGAGTTGCACCAGGATGCTTCGAGATGTAATACAAATGGTTCTGGATATTCAATAAACCTTGGCTAAGGACCGGTGTTTCACTGTTTTGCACACACGACGAACACGACCGTTTGAATATCCTGTTCGCAGCGCCAATTAAATAAGCAACTAGCGCAATTTACTTTAAAAAAAATATATTTAAAAGTAATTACAAACTGCATGAATGAGCTCTCTTAACTAGTGGTAAATAAGAACTGAAGGGTAAAATCTGAAACAGTTACACTTATAACATTCGAACAAGCATAAACATAAATATTGGCACATAATTCTGTCACGCTAGTCGAAAACTAATTAATGAAACATAATTAATGAAAATGTAGGCCTAATATCGGTAATCGGAGCTGGCGTCGAATAAGGGTTGTGTTGTTTAGGACTCGTACATAACTATAGCCCGTCTAGAAAGAATCCGGAAAAAAGAAAATAACACTGCAACTTCCAGTTTTTGAATTTATGAACGAAACAATTACAATAGAGGAAGACAATTCTAGTTTTTTATTTATGTAATTTCAGTTTAATCCTGAACGTTATATTAAATCTGAAATCAAAACAACTGCATCCTGAACAGATTTGGTGTTTCATGCATGTAAAATTTATGGTGTTATTTAATTTTTTCTTACATATTTTGATATAAACAGTTTTACAAATCATTTTTCTTTAATTACGCACCCCTTTGTTGAAAATATGTTCTCTCAGTTTTCACTTTTCTCAAATTTGATACAATTACTCAAATTTTTGTGTTTGTTTAAAAGTGTTAACATTAAACATCTGTGGTAACGTTTTTTTTGTTAGATTCTTAGAAAAATATGATTTTGACAAAATACTGTGCTCCTAAAAATATCGTAAATGTAATATAATATTTATAATAAGCAATATATTGACAGAAATTTCAAAATTGCGGATACTTTCTAGACGGTCTATATATACCTGTTGTATACAAGTAATTCATGTAAAAGTAATATAATTTGTAATTATAAAGTGGTTAACTGATGTACCAATAGATTGTTGCAAAAATACATACAAATATGATAGATATTCAACAAACCATATTCGTGTATAACAAATGAACGAACAAGTCACTTACTTTTCTTGGCCTCGAAGATACTTCGATGAATATACTAATTAAAGAAGTTTTAGGATCTACTTTGTTTTATGCATACCACACATTAACTGTTACATGTTACCTAAATGACCCTGTATTTGGATATTTCTTTGGATTTCAGGGCTAAAAGGCAGGACTTCGTAAGTAACCTTTTCTTGCAAAACGAGTTATACACTATAGAGCAAATGATGAGAAAAGTTGTAGTTTTTGATTAGGAAAATTTCTATAATATAAAACAGTATCTACGTCAGACGAGTTAAATTAAAAAAAATTATAAAGTTTTATGTGTCTCCTGTAAAATTTGCTTTTTGCGACTTGAGAAGTGCTGCGTTTTAGCCCTATCGAAGGCATTATTTATGAATAAGAATGAAGAGTAAGGTATCACGGTCCATCACGGCCTCTAGGATTGCCTAAATCTAAAAAGCTCTTTTGATGTATTAGCTGAACTATTTGTGGTTGAAACTCGCTTGCAAACTGCATCGACGAGTGCATTACTTGAATGCATTCCGGAATGGAGTTCAAAAATCAGATTAGGAATTTCCATTTGAATCGCACAGAACATTTAAACTTATTATTGGATTGCATGCGGTTCTGTTCGCGTTTTCTATTTGCATTCTGCAGTTTTATTCTTAATTAGAACATTATTTATTACAATTAATTTCGAACGTGCTGCGTATTCAACACATAAAACTAAGTTTCATCACAGAATTTACGACAGTTTTAATATAAAGCAAAATGAGAGCGTTTGTATTTTACGTACAACTGTAAATTCTTCTCTTTGAATTTGCTATATTGCAAACTGCAGATGGTATCTGTTACGGTCTAATAAACAAACTACAGCCTGTTTTTTACTGTATGCAAATATTTAAACCTGCAATACATCACCATAAATGGCAACGATTGAACTCATATGTCCTTAACAAAAGTTTTACACATTTCGAGAAAACCGCAGTTAAAAATCGGGCAAGAATTAATCGCACGGCTAAGTCTTTGAGGTAGGTCAAGAAAAGGAAATTTTATTGCGACCGCAGGAAACATTTATTGGAACAAGAAACAGAATTGCAATCGAGCAGTGACCTTTGTCGAAGTCGGGAGGCCAGTAAAAGTTTTTTTTTTCACGTCGCAATAAGTCGTATCGTAGCCAAGGACTTTGCTTCATTTTTTTATGATTATAAAACACAATTTATCGCTCCGTATCCTTTGGGATCAGCAGTTTAGTTTGTGAAAAGTGGGTGAATGAGTTAAAGCTAAATACGACTATTATCTTTTGTACTTAGTATTACTTATTAAAATGCCGCAATTCACGAACGGCGAGAGAACAGATATGCTCCTCATCTACGGCGAAGATCGACGAAATGCTGAAGAAGCACGGGGGATTTATGGTAACACATTTCCAAACGAAGAACTTCCCAATGCAAGAACATTTACAGCTAATGTCCCAGCATTTACGCGATTATGGAACGTTTCAAGCGCAAGGCGCAAATCGTTCCCGTGATGTACCCGGGCTCGTCTGTGTGTCGCCAATGATGGACGCCACTTTGAACAGTTGTTATAAACATTGCTAAATTACTGTAGTGAACGTTTGTTTGGATGTGTTCCTCCACACAGATATTATTCGGTGAGTTGCCTTTGCATATTAGTCACGCCTGCGATGTTTATTGCCTATGATCACCGAAGCAGGCTCCGTAAGTTTTTTGTTGTTTCATGACAGTCGTATAAGGGGCGGATAAAATAATTTTTCCCCCTGCTATGAAAGAATTTTTAAAAAATTTTCCGTGTTCTATGTGTTCTCACGGTAATGTGGTCAAAATTTCTGCACTTATTTTACAAACACCCTGTATATAAATTGCAACAGAACTTTTAGAATTGATTGTCTCCTTACGAGTTATAAGAAATTGATAACAAAATTAATACATTCTACAGGCACTTTTTTGAGCTCTTTCCGAAGATATCATTAGAACGTTTTGTCTCGTTCTGACCATCATCAACTTCATTTTTTCTTATGGATGCCACATTGAATTTTAATGTCATTAAATAGATCTATTTTTTCTTATACTTTTCCATATATCACACATCCCTATTTAATAAACTGAAACAACTATAAATGCAAGAAATTGTTGAAAATAACAAAGCAAAGAAAAGTATGGTATGCAGTGAAGACATAAAGAAAAAAGCTTTCATGTATGTACCTTCGGAGTTTTATTTCGTATATCACAAAAGCTGATTTTAGTAAAATTCTTATATGTAAAAATCAGTGTTGGGGTATATAGTATACAATGTACATTATATACTGTACATAATCTACTTTGTAGGTATATTGTATCTGTATATAATATACTACGATAAAAAAGTATATTGTATATTGAGTATTTATACAAATTCTAGGATATTATGAGTAAATATCCTTTTCCGCATTTGGGAAGTATAATATTCAGTATATTATACCTATACAAATTGTTTATTATATACAAATACACTTTCATTTAAAACTGGTTTCAACAAACTCTGTTGCTAGTTGTCATAAACGCGCACTGCATGATCATGTCATGTTATCTAGAATTGAAGCTAAATTACCGAACACCGTCCTTGTTTGAATAAAAAATGACAAAGCTATGGAACAGCTGATAAAGTGACAAATATGTTGTATATTTTACGAATTTAAGAAGGACATTTCAAACACTTATTATAATTTTTTTTTTAAATAAGCTTTAATATTACTTGATTCAAACTCGTTTTATTTTATCATAAATAGTTGGTATTGACAGCATATTGATGCATAACAATGACTCGTTATTTTTAAAATTGAACATAGAGATATTTTATCTTGTATATTCAAAGTATAAAAAAAACTCATGGTATATGCACACGCACAGATGGAAAAAAACTCAGTGTATATGTATATTATATACATATCAAATGTATTGTAAATGTATAGAGGTACAAATAAAATGTCGTAACTATCGGCGTAACTAATAATGTCATAGGGAAAATAGCTTATAAGGAACAGACTATCTTCTTTAAAGTTTACGCAACAAGATCGGACCGCAATAAATGTAACACCTACAGCACTTACACTATTTTTAGACAAATACATTTGGCGTTTTATGAAAGCTTATTAAAACAGTATTTCATGAGCGTTCAGATATACTGAGCGTTCCATTTAAAAATTTTGAGAAAAATTATCTTTTGCAAAACTTTACACCCTGTACACATAATAACTGATAAACCGGAGCTGTTCTGATATTTCTGTAGATAAGATATTGCATTAACTACCTACAAAAATTCATGACGCAATGCTAATAAATAACCAAGATACAGGGTGTTCACAGGAAGCCGCCACAATAGCTAACTTTTTTATTTGAATTTTTATGAGGTAGCTTAAATTAGAAAATTTTCAGGACCTCTCCTGCTGGATTTTATGACAACATCAGAAAAGCAAATGACTGTCAGGTTTTCGGGATTTTTAATTGTTTTCAACTTTTTTAAATGGAACGTTATATTTTTTACCATCGTATCACGTTCAGGACGTTAAATTAATTATGTCTCTAAAATGTTACCTTCCAAGGCCTACTACTTTTATAAATCATTTAATTAATAAATCTTGGTGTTCACGGAAAATGGCTACAATAGCTAACTTTTTTATTTGAATTTTTACGAGGTAGCTTAAATTAGAAAAGTTTCAGGACGTCACCTGCTGGATTTTATGACAAGATCAGAAAAACAAATGACTGTCACGTTTTCGCGATTTTCGATTGCTTTCAACTTTTTTAAATGGAACGTTATATTTTTTTACCATCGTATCAAGTTCAGGACGTCAAATTAATTATGTCTCTAAAATATTGGAAGTGGCTAAACGTCCGCCGGCGGAACCATGCATTGTATTTCGAAATTCCGCCGTTCGGCGGATCAAAATAACCTTAGCCCACAAGTCCGCCGAAACTTCGATTGATTTGCGCAAGAACGGCGGAACATTACTCTAAAAACTAATAATACCGCCGAACGGCGGATTTTACTGAAGAGAATGCTTAATCCGCCGTTCTGATGTTGTGATGTTAAAGTAATTCACTATTTTAACAGTTTTATTTAAAAATTTCGAAGTTAACATACATCATGTTAAAAGTGGCCGGCCATTTTTATTATCAGTATTATCAGGTATTATCACTATAACACTCTGTATAGCCAAAAATAATTTTATAAACTAGAGCTGACCGAGTTACATCTTACTACGTTTGAATTTTTGAATCTTATATACTGTAGACGGTAGAGAAGACCGCGGCACTCGGTGGACACCCTGTATAAATGGTTTCTAAAAACTCTAATCTACTTTTACTAATGAATTACTTTCATTTGAGGAATTTTTTCTTTGTTTAGTTTACATCTTAGTTTACATGTTTAAGTCAAGAAAAATCTTCTCATTTGGGCAACTGTAAAACAACTTCTACAAGATTTTTCTGAAAGTAGTCCATTAACAAAGTTAATTTTTTGAAAAATCAAAAATAAAAATGTTTTCCGTTTGATGCCGACTTTTTGACGGTAACTGTATATATTAATTAAAATAAGAAACTTAATATCGCTTCCTGTGTAAGAAATCGAGCATTTCATGATTATGTAAATTCAGTACGTAAGTTCAAGTCGATAAATCATACCCATAAAAAAAAATATATATATATATATATATAAACAAACGTTTTCACCGATATGAGTCAGAGCTGACCTTTTAGACCACCAACGTAGAGCACATCTGTGTTTTATGTAATGTATGACTCATACGCACGTGTTCACTAAGGCCAATGTCAAAGAGAATGACTCATATAAGGATGACTCACTCAAGGTTGCAGAAATGCAGACAAACTACCGAGATGATTCATCGGGTTTCCCCATTCTCCTTGCAATATATAAGGCCCCCGAACCTTGTAGAAACAAGACATTGCTAGTGAATATGTGTTCATCGACATCTCCATAATCGAAGTGAGTGTTGAATTCCGTCAGTCTCTTTGTACCTGCTGCGATGGTCTAAGGGTGAGAAAGTATCGTTTGATTTTATTATTTTGCCTATGTTTTAATGTTTTGTAAACTAACATTTGCTTAATTTAATTATGAGATGCTGTTTTTCTTATTGTAAAATTATTTTGAATCTGATTTATTGTCTCCCATATATTGTTCTATTCAGTAATCTGAATTTGTATTTAAATTTCATATTTGTGTAAGTTGTGAGATTTGTGTAATTTGACTAGAGTCAACGTCGTACGTTTTCGGCGTCGATAGAATTCGGAACTGATCGTACCTACTCTTTGTATAAAAACCCCACGATCTGCATAAAAAGGAGATCAGAATCAGTTGTCATAACAGTATGTAATTTCTTGTAATTTAGTTTGTGTTGTGAACTAAGAATGTGAGTACCTATTCTAAGTTAAATTTGTATAATTATGTTCGCCTTTATTTAGTTATGTTTAATATAATATCTATTTATATAGATTTTCTCTTTATTTTCGAGTCAAGGGTGTTCTTAAAAGAAAGAATGTAATTTTTTCGTTAATCCCGAAAATTATATGTGTGGCGGGGCAAGGGCTAAAATCTCATCCCATTTAAAGAGGATTCCATAGCATTTTCTGGCTGCAAATCCTAAAACCAGTTACGCACAAACAAAGAAATTGCTATTTGGGTCCTTTGTGGGTTGATTAAAATTTTGGTGAAAGAGTAAGGAGAAGTGTAAATTGTTGATTATTTTGAGTGATAATAAATCTTCTCTCTTACTCTCGTTGAGACATAGTGTTCCGACGAGGCCTTGTAGAAGTGGTAAAGTTGAAAGGAAAAGGATAAATTCATCCCCTTTCTATTATCATCTTTAACCTCCCGTCCCTCACATTTGGTGGCAGCGGTGGGATTTCGAAAAAAAAAAATAGATTTCGAAAAAAAAAAAATTTTTCGAAAAAAAAAAAATTTCGAAAAAAAAAAAAAACAGATTGGGACAAAATAGGGATATTGAATAAAAATTTTGAAAATTGAGATTTTAGAAAAGCTCGAGAAAAACAGCATTTAGGTTATTAAATCGCGAAGTAATAACAAAATTGTATTTCAGTTTATTTTTTTTTAATTTTTAGAAAGTCCGAGTCCGGTATTGCTAAAAATTCTCCTACGAAAGAATTTTGTAAAAGTAATAATTAAATTGAATTTTGGTTTGTTTATGTGTTATCATTTATCTAAAATTGAAATTTCGTTACTATAAAAAATTACGCAGAATTTCGAACGTTATTATCGCTCTAATTGAAAGTATTTAATCCATGTTATGAATTAAATTGTAATTTAGCCGACGCATTTTCTTTACCGAAGCGAACGCTATTTCGACGAATTGTAACTATTTTTTTTTTGCGCTTTTATGTTCACAGGGGTAGTGCGAAAGAAGCACAAAAGATTTACATTGGAAGTAGTTAATTGACGAGCTCAATAATTTACTGAAAAGCGCGAAGCAAGGAGACGCGCATAGCCTTGATTCGGACACCGGTTATTGTCGTCGGTGATAAAATAACTCTGCCTAGCTTACGTATTGCAGTTTCAGATCTATAGGGTGTTCCGAAATTTAACTTTCAAATTGTTTTTAAACATAAAGTTAGAATTTGCTTGATACTAATTTTTTTTTTGTTTAATTAACGAAATTTTATTTTCTAAATTTAAATAAAATTTAACTTCTATTTAGTTTTTGGAATTTAAGTAAAACTTAAATTTTCGTTTCCAAATTTTAAGAAATTTTTTTTTCTCTGAATTAAATTTTAATTTCAAATTAAAATGGCAGAAAATAATCAAGGCACATCAACTGAAAATCCTATCCAAGTTATCATACCTCGAACTATTGGACAAACACTAGTAAATTTACCTCAGTTTTCTGGAAAAGCTGATGAAGATATTAAATTATTTTTCACAAAATTGGCCCAACGTACCAATATTGATAATTGGACAGAAAAGGAAACTCTAGAAATTGCAAGATATCAATTATCAGGGGAAGCTTATCGATTTTTTAGAATCAGACCCGAGATTGTTATCTCCTTCAATCGACTTTGCCGAATTTAAGAAAATTTTAAAGAAACGTTTCACAAAGAAATATTTACCTGGACAACCACAATTAGAATTGAACAAATGTATTCAGAAACCGAAGGAAACTATTGACCAATATGTTACAAGAATTAGAAATGCTGGAAAGGCATTATTAAAAGAAAACTTGAGTTTTGTCGATTCAGCGCAGCAAGAACAAATTGATGCTGTGAAGGTCAGGCATGATAGAGATCTTGTGAATCAGTTTAGGAGAGGACTTGACCCTGAATTATTACGAATGATAATTCTAGAACTTAGTAGCACCCCTGCAAAAACTTTTGATGAGGTTGTCGAACTGACAAAACGAGCGGAAATAAGTAGCCAAATGTTAACCCAATTCCAAAGGATGAATGACTTGTATTTTATGAAATCTGATTTGGAAGTAAACAAGTTCGAAGAATCAAAGCCTAGACAAAGATATCCTAATGAAAAAGCATGGATAAAAGAAGGTAAGGAGCAGCAATCCGTTACTGATAGAGGAAATAGATCTTCATTTAAAAATGGAGATAGGAATTACTCTTCCGTAAAGCAACAACCAAGGATCCCTGACAGGAGAAATCCGGATGAAACATTTAATCCAAAGTCGCCCAAGGAAGTTATTTGTTTTAAATGTAGGCTACCTGGACATTATGCAAATGAATGTCAATCCACAAATCAAATAGAATGTTATCGATGCGGACAAACAGGTCATTTTGCGAAAGGATGCGCTTCTATAAAGAAAATTCAAGCTCCAATTAAAACAGGAAATAGTACAAGAAAACCTATGGAAAATCTTATAAAGAGTAAAGTGGAATTCAAGAAAAGGATTTTGGGGAATAATTTAAACTCCCAGAGTCCTCTGCCTGTGCCAAAGAGCAGAGGACAACACTAATTCAGAAGGATAAGAGTAAATTGCCCTTAGCGTGTAAAGAAGTAATCGAGGATGATGAAAGTGATGGCGTTATTTCGGCTCAAGTGAATGGCCGAGAGGCCGTGTTATTAGTGGACACAGGAGCCTCAGTTTCTATTTTGAAGGAAAAATTCGTTCGGTAAATCAAAGCGAAAATTGGTCCTAGAACCGGATCTACACTACGAGGAATCTCAGGTCAAGAATTGCCGTGCCTCGGAGAAGTCTCAGTAACACTCCGAATAGGCGAGCTAGAAATTCTTGTTCCCTTCGTGGTATGCTCTGACACAATAGCCATTACAACTGATGAAAATAGTATTGGAATTAAATTTCGAGAAGGAAACGTACAACTCGAATTAGATGAGAGCCAACTACTCACGCTTAAACAAGAAAAACAAGTAAAAGGGCATAAAAGAGAAAAAGTTTTTAATAAACAAAAAGATTTAAAAGAAAATTTGAAACCTACCCGTAAAACAAGGAATGCAAAGAGACTAAAAACAGAGTTAATGAAGTCACAATATAAACAAGATTTTGATGTAATCGGAAATCAAAATCCAAATTCAAATGAAAGTTATCAGATTATACAAATTAGTGGAGATGTGTTTGATGCTCCAAAAGATTATAGTTTAGCACACTGTGTCGCCGAAGACTTTAGAATGGGACGTGGAATAGCGATACAATTTAGGAGAAGGTATAATCAAGTAGAAAAATTGAAGAGGCAACAAATCAAAACGGGTGATGTTGCTGTGTTGTCAAGACCCGAGGATGGCAGAAGGTTTATTTATTACTTGGTAACCAAGGCGAAAAGTTGTCAAAAACCCACTTTAGACTCATTAAAGCAAACGCTGAAAAAGTTGAAAAACCATTGTCTAAGTAACAAGGTTAGAAAACTTGCAATGCCAAAGTTAGGGTGTGGACTTGATCGACTTAATTGGACCAAAGTAAAGAAAGTTATTGAAGACGTGTTCAGTGGAACAAAAATTGAAATTTTAGTTTATGTTTTGGATACTGCGAAGTATAAGAGTAGTCCAAAACCAAGTATTAAGTCGGAGCAAATTAAAACAAAGCTACGTTTTAATGAAAAAGGGATTGTAGAAAAGAATAATATTAAGAGAAGTATGTCGGAACAAGAGGTAGAAAAGAAATCAAAGAAGGTGACATCGAAGAAAGAACCAAAGTTACTATCGTCACTGTCAATGACGAGAAGTAACACGGATGAAGTAGTTGACAGCTACCCAATTCGCATCAAGAAGACCATCAATATTCCTCCGAGATGTCAATACGTATGTGAGGTTGAACAGGGCTTGATCAACCCTGATCAAACAATTTTGGTAGAACCGACAGAAATCTTAATTCACGGAATTGCAGTGGCACGATCCATCTCTCAAGCTAAACCGAAAATTCCTATTTGCATACTCAACATTTCTGAAGAAACAGTTCGTTTGCCAAAGAATCTGGTTGTAGCCTATGGAGAGAAGATAGAAATACCGCTAGAGAAGAAAAGAAATATAAATGCGATACAGAAGGGTTCAGTGAAGAAAACTGAAATCGTTGAAAATTTGGATCTAAATCATCTCGATGAAGTAAAGAAGAAAGTGTTAATAAAGTTGCTCCAAAAATATTCAAGTATTTTTATGAAAAATAACAGTAAATTAGGATGTACGCAGGGAGTGAGACATCGGATTATTACAGAAGAGGTACCGCCAATTACGAAGGCACCGTACCGTGTACCGTTTAGTCAGCGGATGGAGCTGAAAAATCAAATTGAGGAAATGTTGGATCAAAAGGTTATTAAGGAGTCCAGTTCACCGTGGTCAGCACCGGTAATTATGGTGAAAAAGAAAGCTGCCGAGGGTGAAAATAAGATACGAGTTTGCATTGATTATCGCGCTTTGAATTCCATTACAAAACGTGATTATTTTCCTTTACCAAATCTTCAAGAAACAATTGATCAACTTGGAAATGCTAAATATTTCTCTACATTAGACTTAGCCAGTGGGTATTGGCAAGTAGAAGTAGACGCTCGCGATGTAGAAAAGACAGCATTCTCAACTCCTGATGGGCACTACGAATGTCTACGTATGCCATTTGGACTAGTTAATGCACCAAGCACATTCCAAAGATTAATGTACTCAGTGTTGTCAGGAATGACAGGAGAACAATGTCTAGTTTACCTAGACGATATAATTGTCTTCAGTAGAACATTCGAACAACACCTAGAGGGACTTGAAGAAGTATTTACAAGGTTAGCGCAAGGGAATTTAAAGTTAAAGCCATCCAAATGTAAATTCGTTACTACGGAAGCCAAGTACTTAGGTCACATTATTTCCAAGAAAGGAGTAAAACCAGACCCCGAGAAGATTCAAGTAGTGAAAGATTATCCACGACCAAAAACTGTGAAGGATATTCGAGCATTTTTGGGACTTGTTGGATTTTATAGGAAATTTATACCAGAGTTTTCTCATAAGGCAATACCATTGACAAGCCTTACTAAAAAGGAAGCAAAGTTAGAATGGACGACAGAGCAACAAGAAGCTTTCGAATACTTGAAGGAAAGATTATGTACTCCACCAGTATTAGTTTACCCGGATTTCAACAAACCATTCATATTATCAACGGACGCATCAGGAACAGCTGTAGGAGCCATCCTCAGTCAAGAATACGGAGGAGAGGAAAAGCCTATAGCCTATGCTAGCAGACAAATGAACCGAGCGGAAAAAAATTATTCGGTGACAGAACAAGAGTGCTTAGCGGTCGTATGGGCCATAAAACACTTCAAGTGTTACCTCTATGGAAAGAAGTTCACCATCCATACTGATCATCGACCTTTAAAATGGCTCTTTTCATTGAAGGATCCCATTTCACGTCTGGCTAGATGGTCCTTACTTTTGTCCGAATATGATTTTGAAATTCATCACAAGCCAGGGAAGAAACATAATCATGCTGACGCACTCAGTCGCATACCTGTCGAAAAAGTAGGAAAAACCAAAGTTGAATTTATGGTCGGTGACTATGTATACTTAAACGATCCAGTTGTGAAGAAAGGGCTAACAAAGAAATTATGGAAAGGCCCATATGAAGTTATAGAAGTAATGGGTCCAGTAACGTATAAAATTGTTGGAGTAGGCAGCAATAAAGAAATTGTAGTCCATATAAATAGATTAAAACGCTATTATGGAGACGTACCTACTCACAATAGACGTCGTCGTGAAAGTTTTCAAAGAAGAAGGATTTAAAATCAAGTTGAAGAACAGTCAGAATCAGAAATAGAAGATGATGAAGAAACCGAAGTACAATGGATGGGTCCGCGCAGTTTTCTCCACCAAGAAGGAAACCAAAAGCCAGAACAAGATCTCGACAATAATTATGAAGGTCGTGTATCTGAACCATCCATGAATGGAATAGATGAAAGAAATCGTCTCGAACAAAATACTAGTGATGAAGAAACTGAAGAAGGAATCAGAGATTTATTTTTACAAGATTCCCCAGTACAAGATACTAGCGACAGCACGAGTCCTTCAGAAGAATACTCTCCTGCTAGTCAACCAGAACCCCATTGTAGTACATCTAGTGGTTGGAGAAGACAAATTAGTGCTGATCTCTCTGTAGATGATGATGATAGTGAACTTAATCGATCACAGGAATTCCTGGATACTACCGAAGATTATGAAACAGCTACTAGTGAAATGGGTGAAGATCCAACTTATAATCCAGAAGAAACGGAAATCGAAGAAGAGTCTGTTGGAGACTTGAGCGAGTACCTATCGGACTTATCCATAGGTGCACCAACTGAAAGAAGTAGAAGAAATACCCTAGTCCCTGAAGAAACCCAGGGACCCCAAACAAGAAGTGCCGGTCCAGCAGAAGAACATCCGTGGGTGATGTCAAGGCGTTTGACCAGATTTAACCGAGATTCAAGTTCGGAGGAAACCCAGTAATCACCTTTTCAAATCAGTGCATATTTATATAGCACAATGCCATTTTTCAAACAATGTCTTTATCAATCATCTAAACGGCATTCCGAAATCCTTCCAAAACTTCCTATGAAGAAACATTTTATCCTTTAATTCCTCCCTGTTTTTACCTTTGATGGCAGTAGCCACGTTTCACATAACCAACCTATGACCTAACAATACAATGGTGAAAGGTCAATAACAAGTCAAAGACATGTTGGAACCAGACAAGATGGAAAGGACCCATGTCAAACCAAAGTACAGTTCGACCTAGCAGTCAAACCGAGATGACTTCAAGGTCAGTACCTTTGCTGACAAGGATCTAACCAAGGCTGGAGAAGTCAACAGCATCGGTTCCAAATCAAACGGACAGCGGATCCATGACGAAGCCAGACCGAAGTTGGACGACTCCCTGGTCACACCAAGGAACATGTTAATTTGCGAATAGTCAGATGGTGCTACGTGATATCTGACTCACATATAGTGCGGGAGTGAAAAAGGCAATTAATTCGAAAAAAGAAATCTAGTGAATCTTGAACATTCTTGTTAGATAATAAGTAAAACCGATGTTGTCTCCGGCAAGGTAGAACAGACTGAATTCATTACTTGCGCTTGTGTTTAACGTTAAGGAGTTTGACTTCTACAACTTGTATGAGGCATCATCAAAGTATATAATTTAGTGTTTAATTTAGGAAAAGAGTTGCCTACAATATTGCCAACTCTTTTAAGTAAGGGGGAAGGGATGTAAGAAATCGAGCATTTCATAATTATGTAAATTCAGTACGTAAGTTCAAGTCGATAAATCATACCCATAAAAAAAATATATATATATAAACAAACGTTTTCACCGATATGAGTCAGAGCTGACCTTTTAGACCACCAACGTAGAGCACATCTGTGTTTTATGTAATGTATGACTCATACGCACGTGTTCACTAAGGCCAATGTCAAAGAGAATGACTCATATAAGGATGACTCACTCAAGGTTCAAGAAATGCAGACAAACTACCGAGATGATTCATCGGGTTTCCCCATTCTCCTTGCAATATATAAGGCCCCCGAACCTTGTAGAAACAAGACATTGCTAGTGAATATGTGTTCATCGACATCTCCATAATCGAAGTGAGTGTTGAATTCCGTCAGTCTCTTTGTACCTGCTGCGATGGTCTAAGGGTGAGAAAGTATCATTTGATTTTATTATTTTGCCTATGTTTTAATGTTTTGTAAACTAACATTTGCTTAATTTAATTATGAGATGCTGTTTTTCTTATTGTAAAATTATTTTGAATCTGATTTATTGTCTCCCATATATTGTTCTATTCAGTAATCTGAATTTGTATTTAAATTTCATATTTGTGTAAGTTGTGAGATTTGTGTAATTTGACTAGAGTGCTGTATATTAGATAATCACTTTTAAAATTGTCAAAATCAATTTGTAATTGTTATTTATTTAGAATATATTGTGACAAGATGCAAGTAAATTCATGCATTGGATTTATTTCGCAAACTTGAGATAAGAAAAAAATGCATCTCGGCGGCGCCTACAGATATGACCTCGACACGCGACGCAGGTGCTAAACCTTGAGCGCGTGGGAACGGATGTCAATCATTTCGTTATCTGTCGTACGTTTTCGGCGTCGATAGAATTCGGAACTGATCGTACCTATTCTTTGTATAAAAACCCCGCGATCTGCATAAAAAGGAGATCAGAATCAGTTGTCATAACAGTATGTAATTTCTTGTAATTTAGTTTGTGTTGTGAACTATGAATGTGAGTACCTATTCTAAGTTAAATTTGTATAATTATGTTCGCCTTTATTTAGTTATGTTTAATATAATATCTATTTATATAGATTTTCTCTTTATTTTCGAGTCAAGGGTGTTCTTAAAAGAAAGAATGTAATTTTTTCGTTAATCCCGAAAATTATATGTGTGGCGGGGCAAGGGCTAAAATCTCATCCCATTTAAAGAGGATTCCATAGCACTTTCTGGCTGCAAATCCTGAAACCAGTTACGCACAAACAAAGAAATTGCTATTTGGGTCCTTTGTGGGTTGATTAAAATTTTGGTGAAAGAGTAAGGAGAAGTGTAAATTGTTGATTATTTTGAGTGATAATAAATCTTCTCTCTTACTCTCGTTGAGACATAGTGTTCCGACGAGGCCTTGTAGAAGTGGTAAAGTTGAAAGGAAAAGGATAAATTCATCCCCTTTCTATTATCATCTTTAACCTCCCGTCCCTCACACCTGCTAAACCGGCAGTCTTATGATGTTCAATTGTATTGTTCTTATAGTGTTCTTATGTTTAATTTATTTTTTATCAATCGATTAAAAACGAAAAATTTAAAAAGGAGACCATGGATTCTATGAACACTCAGCAAGAAATACATACAGGCTCTCCCAAAACCCTGGTTTGAGACTGAAACAATATACAGTGTGTCCCAGATTGAGTAGGCTACCATGGGTAACTTTCTTATTAGTGAAGATAGAGATTTGGTTAAATGGGCAATATTTTGCAGTTTTATGTGCTGATTCAGATTCCGTTGAGAAAATTTTAAAATTCCGAATAGTTCAGATATTATCGCAGAAAAACTGAAAATCGCTATTTTCTTTAATGTCCAATAACTTCGCAATTATAAAAATATGAAAAAATGTTTCATATAAAAGTTACTATGTTTGAAAAATACAGCTGAAAATACAGTCAAAATAAAATTCAAGATGGCGGCTGTCAAGATATTGATAGCAACTTTCTTATTTTAAATGGACGCCATATTGAATTTTTGTACGATTAAATAGCATTTTTTTTTCTCGTTTCAACCGTGTATCACAACCCATATCTAAAAAAAATTATTTAAAAAATTTAATATTTTTTTTTTAAATCAAG